>CM076579.1:1599070435-1599230159 GCA_034641835.2 Pinus albicaulis | reverse complement strand
AGCCATCCTTTGACTCCATAGCCCAATGGACTGAAAGCTCTCAACCTTGCCCTTAGTTTGTGGATTCCACCATTTTCCCAAAACAAACTTTGAATCTATAACTAGCCTAAAAACTTTCAAGAACAAAGATAAATCATAAAGAGAGAGCCCTCTCTGGATGCAGATTGGCTAGATTCTGCATCTAAAAGGTTGGTTTGTGGTTACCTCGGGTATACTTTCCTCTTACACAACTTCTAGGAAAACCTGAGTGATAACATAGTCAACTACAGGGGGTCGGGATTTGATAAACAACGAGCTACTTCTCCCCCCGCAATAACTTATCCGAAAGCACTTTTTTGGGATCACCGCTTCCGCTCAAGAAATTGCTCGGAGCTCAAGCTTAAATCAAAACATATATTTCAATAAGGTTAATATTCAGCGAGCTTTGAAATGCTTCTTTTATGATATAGTATAAAACTTTATACTATAACATATGATTTTTTGATTTTCTAATTTTTTTGTATTTTTGATATTCAAAATAAAAATTGAAAAGGATATGCAGATATGATCTACAACATCTGGCTCCACCTGGGGATAGTGTTTTTGCCACGAAACACTAAGAACCTACAGATCAGTGCCTTCACTTCGAGCATGGAGTCACATATTGCTTGATGGAAAAAGTACAATGATCACACCGGATATATACAATGATGAAAAAATAGCTTCTTAATGCTGAAAATAATGCTTGAGATATTGCCCATTCACAGGCATATCCAACACTTCTCCTTCAAGATTTTCCAGCACGAAAGTATTATTTCCTTTGACTTCATTAATTTTGAATGGGCCATACCACAAGGGATCAAATTTGCCATGTTTCCCTTTGTCTTCCCTTTGTGGATCGCATCTCAATACTAAGTCTCCCTTCTGAAACATGATTTCTTTTGCTTTCCTGTCAAATATTGCCTTCATCTTCTGCTGATAAGTGAGCAAGTTGTCCCGAACTTGATTTATGTTTTCACTTAGCTCCATCACATTGTTCATTCTTCTGATCATGGCATTCGGTTCTGCTTGAGCATCTTGGAGGAAAGAAATCACAGGTTTTACCAACTCTGTGGGAAACAATGCTTGAGTGCCATATACGAGCTCATAAGGAGACTTGCCAGTAGACCTCCTAGTGGTCATCCTTGTTGCCCATAGAGAAAAAACTAACTTTGTATCCCAATTCTTTTGGTTTTCATTAATTGTCTTCTTCAGAATTCTTACCAATGTTTTGTTGGAAGATTCTGCCAATCCATTCCCCTGTGGATGCTAAGATGTAGAATGGGACAATATCACATTGTAAGTCTGACAAAAAATAATAAATCTGAGTGAACTGAAAACTTGGGCATTATCTGTCACAATCTTTACTGGACATCCAAACCTGCTAAAGATATTTTCTTCTCGAAACTTCATAACCACCAGATCATTTGCTTTCCTAGTGGGGATTGCATCCACCCACTTTGTAAAGTAGTCTGTAGTAGTAAGTATCCACTTAAATTGCCCACTAGATGGTGGATTAATTTCCCCAATGAAATCCAATTCCCATTGTCTAAAAGGTTCTTCAACAAAAACAGGGAGAAGAGGTAATGGAGCTAGCTTTTTCTTTTCTGCAAATAATTGGCATTTATGATAACTTTTGACTATTTAATAAACATCAGCAAACACAGATGGCCAATAGAAACCTGATTTGAATATTTTATGAGCAGTTACCTTCCAGCTGTAATGACCTCCGCACAAGCATTCATGATATTCTTTGATTACTTCTGAAATTTCTTCCTCTGTCAGACATAACAACAACACACCAGCAGGGTCCTTCCAATATAATTTTTCTTCGATTATGACATAAGGCTGAGCCTAAGTTTTAAAGCTCTGTACTTAGCTCTATTTATTGAAGGAGGACAAGAAAGAAAGCATAAATAATGGACAATATCCTTATACCAATCTGAGCAGAGAAATTTATACTTAATTGTTGTCTTTGACTGATTATCACCCGTTTCTCCATCGACTTCCTCTACAGGGGCCAACAAATTTTTTCCCAATGCTTGGAAATTGGACTCTGTCAATAATTTAGCCAATCCAAATCCTTTAACCAGTTTGGTTGGTTTTACATCCAAGTCATATTCTTGGATTTTAGCGATCCATTTTCCCCTTTTACCTTCCACATCGCTCTGTACTAGGACATCTTTTACAGCTGAATTGGGAACTTATGCTAAGATTTGAGAATGAAGGATATAAGTTCTGAATGCTTTCAATGCTTTCACCAGAGCGTATACTTGTTTCTCCAATATATTATATTTCAATTCTGCATCTCGGAGAACTTTGCTAAAATATGCTACAGGCTGTTCATGTTTTTCTTCATTTCTCTGTAATAACACAGCAGCAATTGTTCCTTGAGAAACAATTCCTTGCTGTGTAAAGGAATCCGTGCTCAAGACATTAAATATTATGTCACAAACAAGTGTATATATGTCTCTATTTATTAAACCTTCAAATATTAATAATATAATCTCCAAATATCAAACCCCTACAAGTTCTGCAATGCCATGTTCTCTTTATGCTGAAGTGAATGAATGGAAGAAAAGGAAAGGACAGGATTTCGATTTGATATGCTGCTTAAAACATAATCTACCATTATAAAACCATGAAGAAGTGAGCAACAATAAAGTTAAAATAGAGGAGCGCCCATTAAGGATGTTTAACTCTTAGATACACAGATAGTAAGAGACCTGCAGCTCAAATCACTCTATTTTATTCATAGATATGGAAATGAAATGAAAACTGGAAAACTATTCAACACAGATAGAATGATGGAAACTTGCAAAACTTTTCATTGATTCAATATTTTTCAGTACAAAATTAGGCTTCAAGGTCTAAAACTCGGAACCTCACTCCTTCTTCCAATTGCCCTTAAATACATTATCATAAAACAGTTTCCAGTAATAAAACTGATTCTAACTTCTCTAACTAACTCTAACTGCCTAAACTATTAACTGTTATGGAGGTACATGCCTCAAAAAAAGTCCTATTACATTTGCATAATCCTAGGAAATGACATAATGAGAATTTTTAGAACTTTTAATCTAAAGGAAAAATTGGTCTTGAAGTGGCTGCGGAATCAACAGCTACTTTTGATTTATCCGTTGGAATCTTCTTTGCTGTGTCAATGGAGAAGATTTTGCATTTTTTCCAAAGTTCACTTTGAGTTGTAGGAGCATTCCTGTAGCTGAGGTATTCCAATCTAAATGCAATTGCCTAATTGTGAGTGAGCCTTTCTGTGAAGAGTGCCTTTACCATCCATAGGAAATTGAAGTGCCTCTGTAAAAAGTTAAACACTGTCTCTCCCTTTAAAACTTGTGTCTTTTCGTGTCTGCTATTTGCTCTGCTCTTTGCCAGTGTTAATGCATCTTCATAAAACTTCCATGTCAAAATATTTCCCTTTTCAGATGACATCACCGCGGGGGGTCGTGGAGTACGGTAGCGAACTTCGGCCGGCACCCCCCGTAATGAATCCAAGCCGTTGATCATGGCTCATCCAAGATTTGACTAGTCAACTACGGGGGGTCGGGATTTGATAAACAACGAGCTACTTCTCCCCCCGCAATAACTTATCTGAAAGCACTTTTCTGGGATCACCGCTTCCGCTCAAGAAATTTCTCGGAGCTTAAGCTTAAATCAAAACATATATTTCAATAAGGTTAATATTCAACGAGCTTTGAAATGCTTCTTTTATGATATAGTATAAAACTTTATACTATAACATATGATTTTTTGATTTTTTAATTTTTTTGTATTTTTGATATTCAAAATAAAAATTGAAAAGGATATGCAGATATGATCTACAACAGGTTTTACCATAATGTTTGAATGGGAAGTGTAATATATATTTATATATTATGGTTGAGTTAAAATTGATGAGGTGGATTGATTAACCATTGGGGTTATGGTTTATAAGGTTTGAATATTAAATTATAATGCCGAGAATGAACATTAATTTTCCCAGATTTAAAATCAACAGTTATATATATTGCAGAACATTTATATATGCAACAGTTACACAACTGTAATGAACAGGAGAATATGCAAAACTGAAAAATACAGTGAACAGAGTATATAGAGATGATTACCTGACTATAGTAAAAAAAAAAAAAAAGTTCGGTAAGCCAAGTGCTGGAAAGAAGACTGAGTGAATTTTTATTTTGTCACTGAAAATGTGAATGTAAATGTTATAATTAATTTTATATTGTTTGTGATGCATTGGCAAGTCTCTGGAGGAAAACAAAAATCCCACTACAATATTCAAATGAATACATATTGTTATACATTTTTTTCTGAATGAGATGGTAAAAGAAATAAGAAGGTAGAAGACAAAAAGGCATGGCTGTCCATTTCAAGTTCCCTGAGGAATTCTAACAGTCATAAGGAAATTTCTATAAATAATATCTTATTGATATGCATAAAGAGGTAAGATAAGTTAGAGAATGCAGAAATGATGCAGTGAGGCAGAGAAGAAGGAGGAGTTGATAGGAAAGTAGAGAATGCATAAATGAAGCAGTGAGGCAGAGAAGAAAGAGGAGTAGATAGAGAATCTGAGAAGATGCAGAGATGATGCAGAGAAGATATGAGAACTGATGAACAATAGAGAATATGGTACATAACAGAGCTGATATCCAAGGTAAATCAGCAAGTGTTTTTTTTTGTTTTAAAGAGTAAGGAAGTTGGTGCTTCCACATCAAGTTGTAGCTTGATAAAATGTCAATTGTAGCTGATTGAGGTTGGAGCCTACAAAAAATCAGTGGTGAGAGGGAGTTGGAGCTTGCCTTTGCATCACAACAATAATAAGATGTGGTTTTCTCTCTTTATAGGTTTCCACTTATATCTGGTGTCTCTGTGCATGATGTGTATGTGTTGATATGGTTTCTCTAATCTGCTTGATACTTGCTGCTCACAAATTAATATTGCTCACATATTATGTTTAATGAAAATTTTCAAAAGGTACATGAATGTGTTAAACTAATTCACCCCCCCCTCTCAGTTTAACTAAGGGTTCAACAATTGGTATCAGAGCGGGTTCCTTTGGTGTAAGCTTAATAGCTTGAAGGAGATCTGGTTGAGTCATGGACCATCAAAATGTATTTGTGTTAAATACAACAAACTTTCTTGAATGGAGAGATAAAGTTAAAACATGATTATTGGCTTATGAACCTGAGGTATGGAAGCTTGTATGTGATGGTTACTTCACAGACTCTCCCATGGCGAAAGAACAACAGAGGAATGCCAAGGAAAAATGTGTGATATATAATAATATTCATAACAAGGATCTTGAGTTAATAATGGATTTAATCTCTGCAAAAGAAATCTGGGATAGATTGCATTTTATGCATGGAGTAGATACTGAGGATTGCATTGTCAAGAAGGAGAAGAGAATTAAGAAAAAGAAAAATTCATGTCAAAAGGAAAATGTTCAATAAAATGAGGTACCTTCTAGTGTGAATGGCAGTAAGAACCATGAAGAAATTGCAGCTGAAGAAAAGGCCGAACTTGACACAACCTTGACTGAAATAGAAAGATTGAAGAATGAAAACAAAGACCTAAAGAAATTGGTGCAAATCTGTGATGAGAAAGAATATGAAGATAAAGAAGCAAGGAAAGTAGAAGACACTCTACTGCAAGAAATGACAGAGAAAAGTCTAGAATGTGAGAAATTGGAAGAAGAATTAGTGAGCCTGAGAAATAAATTAGAAAAGGCCCAAAGAGACTTATTAATGAATACTCCTCGAATGAAAAGCTCTGGACAATTGGACCAGATTCTAAAGGCTCAAAGGTCACCTCTCATAAAGGCTGAGATAGGCTATGAAGGAGAAACCAATAAGTCCAAGGCTGAAGAAAACAGGAATGTCATTTTTGTAAAAGCTGTAAAGGACAATGAAGCAGCTCAGCAGATTCCTACAGAAGAAGAAGCCAACAAGAACAAGATTTGTAAAGAAACAAACATAAACAAGTAGCAACATGAAAGGACAGATAATGAAAGGATGAAACAGTCAACTGAAAAAAACTCATACACTCATGAGGATGAATTGAATAAATTTGGAAGATATCAAAGAAGGTTCTTTCCTCCTATGAGAAGTATCATTTGTTTTTCCTACCACAAACCAGGACATGGTGCAGCACATTGTAAGACAAAGAGAATCAATGTTAACCAGTAAAAGATGCAGCAAATGAGAAGAACACCTCAAGAAAGCAAAGGGAAAAGACAATCTTTCACCGGTTACACAAATCATTTCCATGGCTACTATTATGCATGCAATAATTTTGGACATAAAATTGTTGATTGTAAATTCTGTTCAAAAAGAGGAACAAAACATTATACATCAGCTCAAACATACCTTGGTAAAATAAGATGTTATGTATGCCTCAAGCTTGGTCACAAAGCAAAAGACTGTAAACTGCCATATGAATTAAAGAACTCTAGACAGATGATGGAATCAAAGCAAATCAAACAAAACTATGAATCTAAAATAAGTGCAAACATTATGATGAACCCCAATAAAGTATGGAAGGAAAAGAGAATGGGGGAGCCTATTATCTCAATAACATAATGAAAACATCATAGTCTCAGAGGGAGCTGTTCTAGGAAACAAAGCTAATATCCAGCCAGTGATAAATATGAAGCAACATCTCAGGGGGAGAGCAGTTCATAACTAATCCCCACAAAACAGTCTAAGAAGAACTTCATGAAATGAGAACAGCTATGAGAACAGCTATGAGAACAGGAAGGGAAAGGAAAATCCCTCTAACAGAGATCTAGTGAGGAAGAAGATGATTTGAAGTATTCAATAACTGACAAAGTGATTGAAAAAGAGAAGGCAACAAGCAACCATGGTAGTAGAGAGAACTTAGCCATGAACATGGAAGAAAAGAAGACCTCAGCACATTAAGTGATGATCGCACTATGCATCACTCTGCTAGAATGAACAATGAATCACATTAAGAAGAATGAGTAAGAAAAGTGCCTATCACCATTATATAATTACATCATCTATAAAAAGTCCCCTTGAAGGAGTGAAAGTAAATAAGTGAGTGATAAATCTCTGAGTGATCAACCCATGAAGATTCATAGTATATAGATTGAAGATGTCTTCCCAAAGATCTTTATGTTGGAACAATTTAATTGAACATAAAGAAGCAATGATTCTAGAACAGTCCTAGAAAGGAAAATGCAGTGACATTCCTTTAAACCAGAATGACAGACCAAGCTTGAGGTTAAAAATGACAAGATCAGATTCAACATATTGATGATTGTTGGCGTGAACAGTGGAAAGCTCAATAGTAGAATTCATGAAGGATGCCTTAAATATGGGTTTATGTGCAAACTGAAGTGAAATCTATGTATTTGATACAAGTAGCATGCCTATCAATAGTATACCAAATGGAGCAGTGGAATGGTACAGGTCCTCAGGATCATAGGATTAAAGCAAAAGAACATCAAGGCAGTATACCCAGCGTTTTCTGCACTATTCAAGCATGAAAAGATCAAAAAAAGAGCTAAAGGATCAGTATTTTGTTTAAAATTGAAGCATTATATTGAGCATTGAAACAATATTTGGTTCTATATATAAGTGCATGCCTTCCTGAAGTCAATACATACATATCAGGCCTCTCTCTTGAAATCATTCATAACATCATGTGAAGTCTGTTTGCTGAGATATCAATCAAACATCTTGGATATGTTTTTGTTGGAAATCACCATGACAGAATAGTTAAAGTATTGGAAGTAGGAAAGACTAGCTATGTTAACCTAACAATTGAAGCTCAAAAATCTGTTATTGATTCATCACAAGCATACTTCAGCAGAAAGGAATTGCTAGTATTTCACCATTTAAAGAGAGAGTGATCATTGACATACATACCCTCTTATGACATAAATAAATTGCATGGTTGATAAGTGAGATTGACCAATACATTGAATGCATCTAATCTCAAGGTTTTTTGGTTTGAAAGTACATTGTACAAATGGTAAAGTTGGTATTTGGTCTCATAAATTGAAAGATCACCTAATCTCACAATAAGTTGTAAACTCTGGTTTGATTTATTGTTCACGAAAGCAACAACGACCTTTCAACTATTAACTGTAATATCATTATCAACATCCTAGCTCATATCATCACCAACAGGCAAGAAAAGTGAACCACAGCTATAAAAGACATATTGGCATCATCATCATAATTAAACAGGTGTTGTATTGTAGATGTGCATTGTAGAAAAAGATTTATTTCATCTACAATCTTCCTCAACAGATATGGATTTCTAATGAAGATAATACTAGAGATTGAAGTATAATTGAAGCCTTCTCAGTATTTTAGTTTTGATCCAATGATGCATCCCTGATTAGACAAGGCTGGTACAATGTGTTCTATGAAGTGTCATTATCTTCACTTTTAGCTTTATACTAGTGAGAGGAGACTGTGCTTTGGGATTGTATTACTTTACAGTGTATATTCAAGTTCAATAATACTCAAAAGTGTTCTCTCAACAACTCTTCTCCATTAGTTTGACAACAGGGTACAAAGTCAGAAGAGATAGAATCTACACCGAGAAATGTGCAACCCTTTTCCATTGATGTCAAAGGGGGAGGAAAAACAAAAAGGGTCTTCTAAAAGGCAAGCAGAGGAAGATGTGTTTCCATCAATGCCAAAGGGGGAGACTGTTGGAAATGTTGTCATTGATGGTAAAGGAGATGGAAAAGGAGTAGAGGAAGCAAAAAGAGAGCATGAGACATGAAGCAGAGGCAGTTGTAGAAGGGTTAGTTGATTGGAGATCTGGAGAGGCAGCAGAGGAGCATTAGGAGCAAGGAGCAGCATCAGTCAAGGAGCAACATCAGTCAAGGATCATAGGTATTTGATTTGATATATATATAATGAGAATCTGGTTCTGAATGTGGGAACATATTATAGAAGGAACATTTGAAGTTCTGTGGCAAAAAGAAAACATGTATTAATTGCTGGAATTGTCTATGAAAGTATGAATAGAGTGTTCAGGGTTTGTGAACAGTGTAAACTCTATATATGAGATTTTAACTGTGATTCTGTATATGGTTGAAGTAAATTTATGTTGGTCGAAAAGTTACCTCTTATGCACAGACCATACCAGTAGAGGCCATTAAAAGAGTTATGTAAGATGATTTGTAATTTGTAAGGAGTTTGAATAGCATCCAATCTGGAATTTCTGAGCATTGATGAATATATGAGATTGACTGATCCTGTTTCAAATTGGGTATTGAATAAGGCACTTTGAACGAAATTATAAACTCTGTTATGTATTATGATGCATGAAGTTCAGGGACTTAAGACCCATGTGGGGTCTTCGTTATAATGGAAAAATTGAATATGGGTTTCAAAAGTCTGAAGGTTCAGAGGCAGAACGAATTTAAGGGTGCAAGAGTAATATGAAAGATCATTTGATTTCAGGGAGACCATATGCATTGTTAATTGCAGAAACTGCATTAGAGGAATTGCGTAGACGTAGAAGTGGTATGAAGGTTTGATGAGTCTAATTCGTGGTTGGAAATAGAAAAATTGGCACGCAGCAGTTGTGAATCATTGAAGGCTTTTCGTCTTGCAATCGAGGTGTAGAGTTTTGTTAAGCCTTCCTGATCAAGAAATTATATGCCACAACATTAATGTAGATTGAAGAACCAAAGGAACGTGGCGTTGAAACGTTAAGGAGCAGAACTATGTGCTAAACGGAACCATGAGCCAATGAACAATGAACATGAATTCAAGCTTCAAAAACTGGCAGTATCGCGTCTTTTATAAGTGGTAAGTTGTATTTGAGTTTTGAACGCGATATTACTCTTTGATGGACACGTGGCCTAAGGTGGTTTTCAAAAACCATTCACATTGCATTATTTTTGGGTGTTAAACCCCGGAAGAAAAAAAAAAAAACACGAAAGCTCATGGGGGTCATCGGATCATCCAATCCAACGCGATAACTCCTCGACCGTTGGATGTGACCAAGAGGTTAACGCTGGGCCATCCCCATTGTGTGAGGTTGAGAGTTAACCGACGTGCATTTCGCAGCGCGATAATTGTTGGATTCTTTAATGGGAGCATGAGCGTAATTTAGCCTCGGATCTCAAGAAAAGGTGAAGGTATGTTAATGAACGCCGAGTCAATGTATGAAAGGGTATTGTAGTGTGTGGGGCCCGGTTATACTTTATGATTTATGTTTGGATTTTAACAAGAGTCTACGGTAGACTATATTCATTCATATTATGAACCACTACACATTGATTTAATCGTAAGTGAATCAAGATTCAAACCTTATAAAGTGAAGTTCAGAGGTTAATATGGTCCGTAGCACTGGCTTTAGACAAAAAGTGAATACTTAGTCGAATGCAAGTATGGATGATGTTATGGGTTATAACCATAGTGCAATTAGAAAGTAAGCCTCCGCATAGTTTTATAACAACAGACCAATAATAAAGTTCCCAAGGCTAAATGATTGAAAACCTTAAGGGTAAGGTTGTTGAGGTTCACCTGTGCATGCATAGTCAGTGCATTAGGGTTATTGTTATGAGTGGTGATATAACCTTTGGAGGCATTTTTATATATGGAGGTTGTATCCCTGGCTATGTAAAGGGTTCTTCCACTTGAGAGAGAAGAGTTCGGGCTATTGAATGGCGTGGGTTTTACCATAATGGTTGAATGGGAAGCGTAATATATATTTATATATTATGGTTGAGTTAAAATTGATGAGGTGGATTGATTAACCATTGGGGTTATGGTTTATAAGGTTAGAATATTAAACTATAATGCCGAGAATGAACATTAATTTTCCCAGATTTAAAATCATCAGTTATATATATTGCAGAACAGTTATATGTGCAACAGTTACACAACTGTAATGAACAGGAGAATATGCAGAACTGAAAAAGACAGTGAATAGAGTATATAGAGATGATTACCTAACTGTAGTAAAAAAAAAAAAAAAGATCGGCAAGCCAAGTGCTGGAAAGAAGACTGAGTGAATTTTTAATTTTTCACTAAAAATGTGAATGTAAATGTTATAATTAATTTTATATTGTTTGTGATGCATTGGCAAGTCTCTGGAGGAAAACAAAAATCCCACTGCAATATTGAAATGAGTACATATTGTTATACATTTTTTTCTGAATGAGCTGGTAAAATAAATAAGAAGGTAGAAGACAAAAAGGCATGGTTGTCCATTTCAAGTTCCTTGAGGAATGCTTACAGTCATAAGGAAATTTCTATAAATAATATCTTATTGATATGCATAAAGAGGTAAGAGAAGTTAGAGAATGCAGAAATGATGCAGTGAGGCAGAGAAGAAGGAGGAGCTGATAGGAAAATAGAGAATGCAGAAATGAAGCAGTGAGGCAGAGAAGAAAGAGAAGAAGATAGAGAATCTGAGAAGATGCAGAGTAGATATGAGAAATGATGAACAATAGAGAAGATGGTACATAATAGAGCTGATATCCAAGGTAAATCGGCAAGTGTTTTTTTTTTAAGGAGTATGGAAGTTGGTGCTTCCACATCAAGTTGTAACTTGATAAAATGTTAGTTGTAGCTGACTGAGGTTGGATCCTCCTGTAGCTTGGTTCCTACAAAAAATCAGTGGTGAGAGGGAGTTGGAGCTTGCCTTTGCATCACAACAATAATAAGATGTGGTTTTCTCCCTTTATGGGTTTCCACTTATATCTAGTGTCTCTGTGCATGATGTGTATGTGTTGATATGGTTTGTCTAATCTGTTTGATACTTGCTGCTCACAAATTAAGATTTCTCACATATTATGTTTAATGAAAAGTTTCAAAAGGTCCATGAATGTGTTAAACTGATTCACCCCCCGCCCCCCCCTCCCCCCTCCCCCCCTCTCAGTTTAACTAAGGGTTCAACATGAATTGCCCATGTTTAAAGGTGAAGTTAATGCAGATAAATTAGATAATTGGATCAGACAATTGGAAGTCTATTTAAGGATTCAAAATCTGCATGATGACGACAAAAAAATACAACTAGCCTCATTAAGGATGGATGGAGAAGCATTGGTATGGTGGGAAGCGAAGACCAGGGATGAAATTAAGAAACATGGTAAGATTTCTCTAACATGGACTGAATTTATTACTACAATCAAGAAAAAAGTTTATCCTCTTTCTCATCTTTAAAAGGCTATAATGAACTGGAAAAACTTTAGACAGCTTAAGGGACATAATGTGCAAGACTATACCCATGAATTTAGGAGAAGAGCACTCTTATTAGGGGCAGACTTACAAAGTCAAGATACTTTGCTGAAGTATATAGGTGGATTGCACAATTACCTTAAACACACTATCCTTATGTTTAATCCTACTAGTCTAGATGAATTTTTTGTACAAGCTACACATTTAGAGGCTAGAGGGAAAAACACTTTTGATGAGGGTAGAAACAAGCCTTTCAAAGGGAAGAACAAAGATAAAACCTTTAAAGGAAAAGGTAAAAAGAATGCATCTATCAAACAAGAGGGTGAAAAGGTCATTTGTAAACATTGTTCAAGAGAGGGTTATGAAGAGAAAAATTGTTGGAAATTACATCCTGAAAAAAGAAACTAGTTTAACAAAAACAAAGGAAAGAAGAAAACTACAGCTACTACAACTACACCACAAGATTTAGGTGATGATTCAGGTGACGAAACCAAATTGCAGCCATTTTTTTGAAAAGTATGAAGGGAAAGGAAAAAGAAACTAAAGCAATCACTAGTACTTCAAACTGTCATGTATAAGCTCCTAATGAGGAAGAAAGAATTGAATTGTTCCATGTGAGGGTAGTCTCAAAACATACAAAAATTGACGCACTGTTTGACAATGGATCACAAGAAAATCTCATATCAGAAGAATTGGTCAAACATCTTAAACTTGAGACCATTCCACATCCAAAGCCTTATCCACTTGGGTGGATATGCAAGGATGCAAGCTTACAAGTCTCAAGAAAGTACATATTGCGCTTTGCAATTACTGCACACTTTATTAACATAGTTGAACTTGATGTAGTACCGCTTGATATATCAGGAATTGTTTTGGGAAGTCCTTACTTATTTGACAGGAAAGCGATCTTCCATTGCCATGAAAATAAATATCATATTTTCAAAGATGGAAAGGAGTACATTGGCAGGGCACATCGCAAGAAGGCAAATATAGCGATGGTAAATGCGGGATAGGTAAAAAGGCTATTAATTCAAGTAAAAGTTTTGTACTTCTTATGATCAAGCCTAAGGTTGATGTGAATCATGAGTCATTTGAAAATTGTGATTCCAAGCTTAAATCAGATTTATATGATGTAGTTGATGCACATCATGAGATGTTTTAGGAACCAACAGGTTTTCCTCCTAAAAGGGAGATTCAGCATGAAATCCATCTACATCCAGATTGTCCACTTCCTAACATAGGAATGTATCGCATGTCTGTCATGGAGAATGCTGAAATAAAGAATCAAATTAAAGATTTTTTGGACAAAGGTTTCATAAGATCAAGCACTTCACCATGTGGGTCACCGATAGTGTTGATTCCAAAGAAAGATGGAACTTGGCGTATGTGTGTGGACTTCAGGGCATTGAAAAAAATAAAGGTAAAGAATCATTACCCACTTCCAAGGATAGATGATTTGTTGGATCAGCTGAAAGACGCTAAATATTTCACTAAGTTAGACTTACGTAGTGCTTATCATCAAGTTAGAATTGCAGAAAGTGACATTTGGAAGCCAACATTTAAAACCAAACAGGGACTCTTTGAGTGGCTTGTTATGCCGTTTGTTTTATGCAATGCAATTGCAACTTTCATGCAGGTAATGGATGATGTTTTATGTCCTTTTATTGATGATTTCGTTATTTTCTACTTAGATGACATCTTAATTTTCAGCAAGACTAGAGAAGAGAATGTCATGCATGTTAAGAAAGTACTTGATGTTTTGAAGAAAAATCAGTTATTTCTTAAAATGTCAAAGTGTGAATTTGGAAAGACTTCTTTGGTTTATTTGGGACACATAGTAGGAGGAGGCGCTTTGAGAATTTATGCTTCCAAAGTAGAAGCCATTTTGAATTGGCCTACTCCCAAATCCATTACAGAGGTAAGAATTTTTTTGGGTGCAACTCAGTATTGGAGGAAGTTTATTTCTAAATTCTCTACCATAGTAGCTCCTATGCATGTAGTGACTAGTGTGAAGCGTTATTTCCAATGGGGAGGAAGGCAACATAAATATTTTGAGTATTTGAAAGAGAAGATAAGTTCAGCTCCAGTTCTTGCATTATCGGACTTGAGACAACCATTCGAGATTCAGACCGATGCTAGTGATTATGCCATGGGTATAGTTCTCTTACAACATGGTAAGCCTATCGCATTTCATTCTGAGACATTTAATGGTGCTGTTGTGAATTATCCTACATATGATAAGGAGTTGTATGCGTTGGTACAAAGCGTCAAAAAGTGGAAACACTATTTGATGGGCAAAGAAACAGTTGTTCATACCAACCATCAGCCTTTACAGTACTTGCAGTCGCAAAGTAATTTGCAGTAGTCACAAAATTTCAGATGGAAGGGCTTCCTACAACAATTTCACTTGGTAACAAGGTACAAGAAAGGCATTTTCAATAAATTTGTTGATATGCTTTCAAGGCCTATTATTAGTGCTACTAATTTACTTAATAATGATTCTATTATACATGAGAGCTACATAGCACATTATGTATCAGATGCTGATTTTAAGGATGTGTATGATAACTTGAGTGAAGGGAGTCATGTTGAGGAGAATGATTATCATTTGCATAATAATTTTCTGTTTCATATGGGAAAGTTATGTATACCACAAGGAGAGAGACTAAGTATCATGAGAGAAGCTCATTCTTCTCTTATTGCTGGACATTTCGGGGTAAGCAAAACGGTGGCACATTTACAGAGGTATTGTTATTGGCCTCACATGGTAGATAGTGTTTCACATTTCATTAGAGGTTTTTCATTATGTGCTACAAGAAAACCTAGAAATAGGAAGCTTGGATTATATACGCCATTTCCGGTACCTTCTAGACCATGGGAAAGTGTTTCTATGGATTTTGTAGGAGGTTTACCATTATCTAGAAAGCAACATGATTATCTTTATGTAGTAGTTGATAGATTCAGCAAGATGTGTATTCTTATGCCATGTAAGAAAACTATAAATGCTGAACAAACTACTGATTTAAATTTTCAACATGTATGGGTTCATTATGGCTTGCCTGATTCTATTTTTAGTGACAGGGATTCCAGATTTGTCGGGAATTTTTGGTCCAATCTATGGAAAATGACGGACACCAAGTTGAAGAAGAGTACTGCTTTCCATCGGCAAACAGATGGCCAAAAAGAGGTAGTGAAAAAAACCATTGTACATATTTTGAGAGGTTATTGTAGCAAGCATCCCAAGCTTTGGGATGAGCACTTGCATTACATTCAGCATGCTTACAACTGGGCCAAGCACTTTTCTAAAAATACTTCACCTTTTGAAGCTTGTTTTGGGTATTTTCCTAAGTCACCTTTAGATTTTATTCTTGAGAAGGATGTGGCCATTGATGGTCATAGTGAAATTGACAAAGCTCGCATGTTCATTGAAAGAATTCAGCTCATACATCAGAAAGTTCAAGAACAGCTTGAAAAAGGTCAAGGAAAGTACAAGGAGAGGCATGATAAGCACAGAATTGATCACAAGTTTCAAGAAGGGGATGAGGTATGGTTGCATATTAGTAAGGAAAGAATGCAAGGAGAAGGTAAAAAGCCGAAGCCTATTTGTTATGGTCCATTCAAGATCCTTAAGAAAGTTGGAAATAATGCTTTTCAATTAGATTTGCCTTCATACATGCAAATGTATTCCGTTGTGAATGTGGAAAATTTATGTTTGAATGAACCTCCTTTAATTAATGTTGATATTGAAAGTGACATTCAGCTGCCATCCATAGATGATTTCTCGCCAGAATTTTTGGATGAGCTGAAAGAGGATGCTATCCTTGACAGAAGGACACACACTTCGATGAGGTGAAATGTTGATTATGTTCGGGTTGTTCTTAAAGGCAGCAAACTGAGTAAGGCAAAGTGGATGGAGGTGGAAAAGGTGAGGGAGATGTACCCTCACGTTCTTAACAGGTAATTGAAGGCTTTTTGGGTCCAAAAGCTTCCCATTTGGGAGGTGTGATCAGGTGATCATGTCCTAAGTGAAGAAAATGCTCAAAATAGGAACTGCTCAGAATTGGCTAAAACTAGAACGAAAGGATAGACCTCGTCGATACGATCCTGTAGACATGAATGACACTCAAATCCGACACTGTATGTGAAAGTTATTCAAGTTTGAAAATTCACAATTTCATGCAAAAGACCAGTTTGACTATGGTTGACTTTGAATAAAAAGTATTAAAAAAGAGAATATTCCACAGAATATTTCAGGCATATTCCACAGAATATTCCATGGAATATTCCTTCATTAACCAATCAAAGGTCGACAAGTGTCGCAGTCGGATTGCACAGTGGATTGACTATTTTGTATGTGGACTAATCATCGGGCACCACGTGGCCTGCCTGGAGGCCGCCACGTGGCACCAGGCTGGTGAAAGAATGGTTGAATAAAATTTTTGCAATGTTGCAGGATTCGACCACAGGTCGAGTGGGTGGCAGCCCCAAGGCTCGACCGCCCGGGCTACGCAATGGTTCTTAACAACCATAGTTCGCAAGTCATATTTAAATTTTAATATTAAAACGGGCAGCGGCAAAAGGGGGCCAACCCCCTCTACATAGGACCATAGGCCAGGAATCAGGGTCTACACTACAGACAGTTACAGTTAAGCGGTTAAGAGTTATGTTCACATGGATATGCCGCGGGAGTTACGTTGATAATTTATGCCACGGTTTCATAACCGTTGGCTCCAATGGTCTCGCCGGCGGTGGGGTAGTCGGTCCATGTGACCACTACCCCCCTAACACTTATTGCCAATTAAAAACTCCGCGGTCAATTTGGCGGAGTCTGCCTTTTTAGGTGCTTTTTCCAAAACTAGGGGGCCTAACTCCAGTTATTCCACTTTTGGTGGAGTTTCCCTAGGCCAACTTGGACAAAACTTCAGTTGGGCATAACTTTCACTAGACAGAACCTTTTGGAGCGAAATGTTTTTTGATTTCGGGTATTTTGAGCATTCCAGAGTCAATGGCACAAGTTGTAGAGTCAACAGAGCTAATATTCAGGTACTTTTTCAGCAGAGAAGTTTGGAGAGCCATCAGGGCCTAGGGAGTGTTGGAGTTGTATTGGGTTATGGTTAACCATTGGAGGTGAAAAAAAAGCCAATATTTATTGTTTTCTATGTTCTAAACTCAGTTCTACAACTTATTTTTCCTGCTTAGGCTTTCTTATCACTGTATAACCAATTTGAGCATCTAATAAGAGTAAGGACATGCCCATTTGGGGGCCTTGGACCCGACAGCTGTAGCCCAGGAGGGGTGAACTGCCTCATCAGCTGCTGTGTTATATTATGTGATTTTATCTTGCTGTGTTTTTCATATTTAATAAGTTAAACAGTAAAAAGAAATAACACTCCTTCACACATAAGACTTATAAATTTACCAAAAGCACTTTGTTTCAATTACAAGACATATAAAATAGTCTGAACATATAATTTTATGAAAATGAATACCTTGAACAACAAATACAAGTAGTTTCATTTTCAGATCATGAGTGTTAACTTCTACAAGTTCTAAAGACAAAGTATTTAAAGGGCCAAGTAGCCTCTGGATCTCATCCTTTTATCAAAGGTGACATATCCAATAAATGCCCCTACAGTCAATCTCTGGAATAGATCTAAGAAGTTTCATTTTCAGATCATCCATATCCTTTGAATCAAGTCTGTGATTGCCTTTTGTGTGACATTTTAACTATCAAACTTTGATTTTTAATTATTCAGTGCAATGGCACTCAGTGCCTTAAAAATCAAATTTTCTGACCTTTTGGATTTTAAATCACATATTTTGATCTAGTGGAGTTTTGTGCTCTTTCACTTATCCTTAGAAAATATCTCAGGAACCCTTTTACACCCTCTGCTGTTGATGAAGGAGGTGCTTATTTTCACTTATCATGCCTATTTTCTTATTATCCCAATTTCTGAAACTATTTCCAAATACCTTTCCACTGTGGGTCAAAAAATCATATATTTGCATTTCAAAACAAAGCATACCTGTTGCTTTTCTTCTTTAGTGTTATTTTCCTCTTTATAGTGATCTTAATCCTTTCTTTCATTTGATGGCACATCTGATAGTCTTTGCCCTTTTTTGTAGGAGTGTAGCAAGGGCTGCTGTCCCTCTACCAGTTTTATGCTTTGAGGCCAAAAACTTTTCCAATGATCCTTTTGCTGAAATGCACCATGTTTTTCATATGTTACTGATATTTCTGAGATTTTGCACAGAAATTTGTATGAGAATTATTTTGCATCTTGTTATGATATCAAGACCTTTCCTGTAGCTTTTAGCTTGTTGTGCCTTTTATCCACTATAAATTACCTTTTGAAGCTTCTTAGGTGTCCCTTTATCATTGCTTTGCTTTAGACTAAACTTCAAGGCATCCCTGCAGAGATTCATTGGATATGATAGTCTATTCTTGGCAAATTTTACTGTTGGACCAGGAGGGCGCCTTTGGAAGTTTCTTAAGTGCTATTAAGAATATGAAAAAACTCAGCTCTGTGTTTTCCTGAATTTACCTTTGATTTTCTGCGAAATGATAGTGCATGGGAATTATGATGGTGAATGACCTAGGAAAACCTAATTGACTTATTTTTGCAAGGTCTTAGAAAAGGGCTTTTGACTAATCGTTTAAATCAGAGTTTTGAATAAGACATAGGGTTTAGAAACTCTGCTTATGCACCATCACCTATAAACCTAGACATATTTATTTTATTTTGAAGGGCTTTCTAGATAGAACTTTGACACCAACAATGATTGAGGCAGTTGGTGAGTGGGAGAGAAAACTTGGTTTAACCTGGCCAAAAAATATTGTGAAATAAGAGGGCTTAGGCATCAGAGGTAGAGTGCTATATACAGAAACAACAAGCATGGATGGAGTAAGGGACATTGGTCCAGGATGGGATCTTTATAGGATGATAGATTGACCACTGCAGACAAGATAGGAGGGATAGGTGAAAATTTCTATTTGAGGGGATTTCTAGAAGAAAACAAGGTTCCTTGAATCTTGTTTCTAGAAAACCTGGACAAAGCATTTAGTCATCTAAACAAGTGAAAATTACTGATGAATAAAAGTGGCTCCATTTGGGAAGGATAGCTCCTTTTCGGGAGGTGTCTAGAATTGCAGATCTCTAGCTTGTGAAGACCAATGCCTCATCCATTAGCAGAATTTTCTCTTTTTCATTGCTGATTTCTTGAAATGGTGATTTGAAAATATGAAAACATGATTAGCTCAACTTTACCTTTACCTACCCAACCTACTTTTCTTAACATTTTTTCTTCTTAGGTGCACTTGAATTGGAAAACCCCTTGATATTTTATTTTGAAAGAGAAAAAAAACTTTCTACTTCTATACTTATATCTTCCAAGAGTTCAGATTAAACTGATGAACTCCATTGATTTTCTACCTATACTAGTCAACTGTCAAGGTTAAGCTGTTTGACAGGATTCCATTCACTAGACTAAAACATGAAATTTAAAATATGATCAAATCAGGATTAGACAGTGTGATTTATCATGTGCTTGTGACATAACAACAAGCTGCACACAAATGTTATTTTTGTACAAAATGAGATTTAGAAAAATCAGGGCTAGGATACATAGTTTTCTATTCATCCCTATTTTCCTCTTTGGTTCTGTTTTGAGTGTGTGGAACCAGTATCTTTCTTTCCTAATCTGCTTTCTTCGACAAGTCAAGCTTTCATAATTTGACCATCATTCTTTTCACTAACTTATCAACAATCAATTTAAACCATGCTCAGCTATGATTAGGCTAGATAACTGAAAAAGACATCTTCTTGGCACTAGTAGTGGCACTTATACTTGCGCATTTTCAGTATGGCTATTTTTTGGGTATGGGGTTGTACCATTTCTTTATAATCTTCCCTCTTTTCTACTTTTCCTGTTGTTTTTGTATTTTCTTCTTTTTTTGACTTTTTCTTGAAACAATGATATGTACAATGAGTGAAATTTAAAAAAAACTAGGAATCTTTGCAGCAGTGGTACTTGAGCATCCTATCTTCATAAGGATCTCCCTGTTAGTATGAATCTTGATTCGAGGTGTACGAAAAAATACCACTTTAGCTGCGCATAACAAACATCCCTAACAACAGAAATGACTGCTAATATCTTCAGATATGTAGTTAGATGAGCAAGACAAATGCTGGAAAAATCTAGATCTATGCATTAGAAGACATTAAACAGTAGAAAAATAAGATTTACTCCATAGATCCAATAGACAAGACAAGAATATATCTAATAATATTTTTATTAATGGCACATAGGAGGAAAACACAAGAGGGTGTTCCCTGTTCTCCTCAATGGGATGGGTTCTTGTAAGTCCTCAACACTTCAGATTTATAATTCCTCTCTCTTGATGGTGTAGAAAACCCAAAAAAAAATGGAAAAATATGGCTATGATAATGGATCAATAGCCATACCAAGAGTTGAGGTCCAGAGTGATCTTTAAGCAAGAAAAGGTGACAAATGAATGGAAAAACCCTTATATTTATAACAAAATATTGAGTTAGTCTAGAGATTGGTGCATAATTAAAATATTATTAACCAAATCTAGATCCAACTTTTATGGAATATTTTATAATATTTGTTGGAGGGAAAAGGAATTTGACTTGAGTCAAATCCCCTTATTTGTAAATAATAAATAAATAGATAATTTATTTATCATTTTAAGGATGTGATTAACTAATAATAAATAAATAAATGATTTATTTATCATTTTAAGGATATGGTTGAGTAATAATCAAATAAATAATGATTTATTTAATTATTTAAGGGTGAATTAGTCATATTTAACAAAGAATATTATTTAAATAAGATTTAAACAATTATTCTTTAGAAAATAATAAGATAAATAATGATTTATCTAATTAATTTCTTTGTTTAGGGTTAAATATAACCAGAAATATTAATTAAACTACTGTTTAACTAATTATTTCTTGAGGAAAATCAAACAAATATATATTTATTTAATATTTCCTTATGGGGTTTCCTGTTTATACCATAAACAACTTAATAAAGGTGATTTACTAAGTTATTTTCATAGTGAAAGCAATTTTACTTGGAGTAAAATTGGATTTACATGATGTACTTGGGTCCATCTAATGATAATAGGTTAGATGACGAAAAAATGGTGTAACACTCCTGATACTCTCTGTCTATTCAGTTTTTGGGAAGAAAAATTAGGGTTGTTTTCACTTGCAAACATATCATATGGATTTTTCCAAGGATCTTTAAATAACTCATTTTCTTCTTGATGTTTTTCCTTATACTCTTGATCTCCATACCCTTTTCTGTTAAATATATTCTTTAGGTAGAATAGGTATTCTTTGTCATTTTTAAAACAAATGATGATATCATCAAGGTATACCATAGTAAATAAATTTAGAACTGGAAACATAGTTCTTCGGAAGGTGTCTTTGGTGTCCTTTGGATCGGAAAAAATTGGTCTGAATTTGAAATTGCTCCCCGCGAACTTGAAAAAATATTTGAGTTGATTGTTTTGAAGTGGTATCATCTGATGATAACCTGAAATACTATCATGTAAGGACACATGGTTAGAAAACCCTAGCTTTTGTGTAGCATGATCTATTTTGGGAATAAGGCAAGTGTTCTTTAGGGAAGGTTTATAGGTTTCTAAAGTCTAGACATATCCTATGTCCAGCTGTTTTCTTTTTAAGTGATAATATCTTATCAAGGTATTTGTGTTCCTTTTTGAAAGGGTGGTTTCTTGGAATGATGGCTGTGTCTTGGTGTTTTGAACTAGTTTATCGACATATACTAGTGTTTTGAAAAATTTTGCATAGTCTTGCACTTCTTATTTTTTTATGTAATGACAAGATTTTAGATAATTCAATCAGCTCGGGTATCTCAAGACTGTTTTCATTATATCCCTCAATATCAAATTTACCAGACACATTTTTAGGATAGTTAAAGTTTCATTTGGAGAAATAAAGTCTTTGGATGGCGAGGTCCTTAGGTAAGGTAAAAACGTGAGGCTTTCTTGACCCTGATTTCCAAAGATTTTTGTCGCATGCAGGTTTTTTAGTGCTTCTGTATTGGAAAAAAGGGGTGATTTCACTTTTGAGGTTTGTCCTTGGTTTGAAAAACTTGCTTGAGAATTTAAACTTTTTTCTATTTTCGAAGTTTCATTTTCTAGTTCTTAAAGATCAAGTTTTGTTTCATCAGGATGCAAATGTTATGTGTCATGATAGTTCTGAGTGTCAAGCTTATCAAAGAGAAGCTATTTGACTATTTTAATGTACCCAAATTAGTTTCAACTTCACTTGACTGTTCATCAGTGTCTTCTTCGGTATGTAAAATGAAGGAATCAATGTTAGAGTGTACAGAATAAAGAGGTATGTTTTCTGGCTTTTCTTAACTAGTAACCATATTCTTCATGTGTGATTATCGGTATAATCTTCTTGTCTGGTTAAAAACAGGGATAGTAGCATAAGACATGTCCAGTTGAATGTTTCCTTGAAGCTTGGCCCCCCAGGACCTGGATAAAATAATTCCATACTTGGGGGGAATTCTACCAGCACTATGTCCATGACCAGGTGTTTAGTCGGTACTTGTGCCAAATTGACACAAAGATATTTAATTAGGCCTAAACACTTGACTCTACTTGAATCAAATGAGTACAAGTTTGTGTAAGGTTTAGTTATTTCTAGGCCTAATATTTCCATCACTACTTTTTGCATGAGATTGTGAGAGGCACCGGAATCCAGCATGGAATTATGTAGGATTTGGTCGTGCACGTTTAGGCTGATGTAAAAAGGAGGAGTGGTTCCTTCTTGATACTTTCCTTCTATTTTTGGTCCAAATAACAACTCAGGAGTTTCATCAGCCAAGTGTAAAGCATCTGCATCATTTCCTATGTTTAGGACTTTCAAAACTTGAGATTTGTATGAGCTTTGGGCTATCATTTCAGTGAGAGGCATGGTGATCTTGATTTTGGCAATTTCCCCTTCAAAACTAAAATGTACTTGTATTTAGATATCTTTGCATCAGTTTTCTCAGTCATAAATTTTTCTGTTAGTTTATCTTACTGATTCTGATTTGTGGCTTTGTTCACCAAATTTTTCTCAGGGACCTTGGTAGAAGTAATAGGACAACTTGGGTCAATGTTTGTTTGGCTAGTTTTGTCTTTGTTTGGATCAGTTTTGTTAGCCATGACATTGTTACTATCTGCTATTTTTTTAAGAATGGTTTCAGGAGCTTTCTTAACAGAAAAATCTGAGTTGTTTTTCCTAGAGTTGTCTTGGTTTTTCTTACTCCTTAGATCATATTGCCTATGGAATTCCATTATGGCATTTTGTAAACCAATTTCGTGATCTTAGGGATCTTCATAATTTTTTTCGTCTTGGTTTGAGGAGAAGAAACCTTGTACTTCTTCTGTGAGAAAAACCTCACCCTCGCTATCAGAGCCTATCAAGTTTAGATGATTTTAATTGGGGTGTTCAATATCTCTTTACCCTTCATCAACATAGTTATCTTGGAAGGGTGGTCTGATTTGTTGATCATTTTCTCTTGGTTTGATTTGGGGCGGGTCTCTTCTGAAGTTCTGATTCTGGTTTCTATTTTAGGGGTTTGGATGGTTATCCCTAGGAGGTGTTCTCTCACTTAGGTTTATCCTTTCCATCATTCTCTCCATGGTCCTAACCAGGTTATCTATTTTGGAATCTGAACAGGAAGTGGAAGGCGTGGTCTCATCTCGGTAAGTGACCTTCTTTTTCGACCTCATCCTATCCCTCTTTTCAGTGAGGTTGGCTTATGCACTAATAGCTCCCCTTTGCATTTCTTCTAAAGTTGTGGTGTCTCTTTCTCTTAGCTATTATGTCATGTCTGGATCGAAACCTTCCAGAAATTTTACTAGTGTGAGACCTGGTGGAGGTTTCATGTGAGGCGGGAGGGCATTATAGACACTGTTAAACCTAGTGCAATAGTCTTGTACACTTCCCTAGTGTTCCTTTTAAGATTATTGTATTCGGAAAGGATTTGTAGGGGATTTTTCTTGATTTCCCACTTGTTTATAAAATTTTGGTAAAGTGACGAGAAATCATGTATACTATTTGGAGTTAAATTTTTAAACCATTTCTTGGCTTCTCTGCCTAGGCTTTGGGAAAACATCCTCATCTTCATGGTTTCTTCTTCTAGTTCCATGTAGTCAAAGGCATCATTGATTCTATATACATGTTTTTGGGTAGTAGTGGATTCAGCCCCGGTGAAGTGCAAAATTCTGGATTAGTAATCATTTGGCAAAGGTACCAAAGGCTGCAGTAACACTAAGGGTGCATACCAAGCTGCAATGATGGGAGATAATGGTGGATTTATAGTTGAAGGATTTGTAGTATGGGATGAGGTGATTTTCATAGTGGTGGTGTGAATGGGTGTGGTGAAAGTACTTGAACTGGTAAACTGATTTTGAGCAGACTTAGGGTGAAAAGAGCTGAAGTGGTGGAGAAGCTGGAAATCAGGTGGTGTAGTGGGAGAGGCTTCTCTACTAGAACTATGCTATAATTCTATGGGCTGAAGGTCGGTATGGTCAATGCTAGTTTGTGACTTGGTTCTAAAACTATTTTTTGTATGGCACAAGTCAAAATGGGAATCTTGCAAGGATGTAAGATGTTTAGGTACAGAGCTTGCTTTATGGATACTCCTATTGGTAGTTAAATTTCCAGTTTCAAAAGTTTGCCACAAAATCTTTTCTGGGTCATCAACTATGGTAGGAGGATTTGGGTCCGGGTGAGATCTGGTATTAATTCTTCATGAAGCTAGATTTCAAATTTAGGAGGTAGAGAGGCTGAAGGTTTCGATTGTTTTTCGGAAGGTTGTCCTCTCTAGGAGTTTTCAACTCATACAGTGTATGAATAATCTCTTAGACTTCTCAAGGCTGATTTTGATGCAGTCCAATAGGATTCTATGAATGCTAGTAAATTTAGAAGGCCTACTGGAGGCTAGTGGAGTCGCCAGGTGGATGTTTTTGGTTTGTTTTTGAAGATATGTTGTCTATTTTCCACCAACAATACTGACACAAAAATCCAATTTGAAAATGTTTTTGGGGTTTTTTCTGAGTTATTATATGCAACCTAATTTGTAAGAGTGTCCTATACCTGATTCATCACTTAGCTAAGGTGGTGAAACAATGAGAGTCTACTCTAAGGCTTTATCAACTATTTTTTTGATTTAATTCGAAGGACTAATGTGTCTAAAAGAGTTTGTTAGGCTATCATGTACTCAGTGTCCCACCATGATTGCCATTATGTTAGTGAGCAGTGGGATAAATCCACAAGATAGTTTTCTTAAGGACTTATGAAATGTTTAGGGAAGTCTAAGTTTGTTTCTTACTCAGATTCCCACCGTGATCGCCATTATGTTAGTCTCCCGTAATTTGGCAGATTGGTAAACCAAATGATAGGGTAACATCAGACCAATCTTTGGAGTCCTAGGACCTAGCCTTCTTGGACTCAGAGATGGCTTTCTCTATTATGTGAAGGATGTGAACTTGTTCGCTTTGTATGTTTGATTTTAGGCTAGTTGTTAAGTATATTTTGGTTTGTTTTGGTTTTGAGGTAAAACTGATCAAGTAGGAAAAATGGAAAGAGAGTTCATAAAATAAATAGGTATATGGGGTCAAATAAAGTCAAGGATGTCTAAATGATGAACAAGGTGTATTGCAGGGTTGATTTAGCAAGGTCAATGGATCCTTTGGGTGAGGTATGAGGTGAAATGAACATTAAGTTTGTGAAAAATAAAGAAGCCTTAAACATATATAGTTTGAAAGAAAATACTCATGAGGTAGGGAAAACCATTTATCTCTATGAACAATACTCAAACTGATAAACATGAAAGATAAACATTCAGGTGAGACATAGAAGCATAAGAATTCCTAACTTTAGAAATTCACCTTTAGCTATTGGGAAAACATATAAGATGAAAAAATAACTTAGTATATGAAGAGTGAAATCCTAAAAAACATATATCAAACTATTGGGAACTCTGAAACAAGTTGGTAAGCATGGACAAAGGGCAAGATCGAGCGAGACCTCTTTGAATTAACCTAATCAATCAATATTTCATAAAAAGGCTTCAGAATAGGGTCTTGAGAACTTCAATTAAGTAGGGCATACCTTAATTCATATTTGATAGCTAGCATACTAACTATTAATGAAAAAAATAACAAATTTTTGGTGGACCTAAGGAGCAGTTAAGAATTCCTTATAATGACCAAGAAGAAGAAAACATCAAAGCTGTAATAAACAAGAGGTTTGAGGTGCTTCCATGAGCATATCTCAACCTATACTTTTCTGATCTACAACAAACAAGAAGTATGAAACATTAATGGAAACAAGAAGACATAAAAAAATTAGGGAAACATCACCATTCACGAAGCTATGGAATCCTGCACAGAATGCTCCTCCACCATCAAGCCAAGCAAGCCATTCATCCATTTCATAAAACCAATATTTTCTCCAAGCTCATAAAACTATCTACTGCTCTTAACTTGTCAAGTTTTGCTTACTACTTTATTGTTGGTAGTCCCTTTGATTATCCTTTTCAACATATTTTATGATCTCATCATTGGGAGGAATTTCAAAACTGCCATACTCTTTTTCTGCACTATCGAAGGCGCCTAGGTTTGACATATTTTTACCTTCAGGACTATCCATTTCTTCACCTTTTTCACTGTTTTTTTCACTGCCAACATTCCCTGGATCTTTTCCATCACCTCCTTGCTTATTTAAAATAACTCTGAAATCTACTTCTGGGCTATCTTCATTAATTTTGTCACTGCAATGAATGTTCATTGTTTCTTCAGCACTGTCTGCTGTAAGGTTTTCAGTGTCTTTTTCTTCACCTTGAGACCTTGTACTTTTTCCTCCTTTCTCATCATTGGTGTCACTGCTTATAACTCTATTTTTTTCTTGGTTTACCTCTTCATCTGTGTTGTTGTTTTTACTATATTCCTCTTGGCTATCTCCCTTTTCTCCATTTCCCTCTTCTTCTTAAGTTTCTCCCTTATCCTCATCATTCTCCCCTTTATTGCCTTCCTTATGATCAATGCTGCTTTCTTCATGATCACCAATGCTTCCTTCAGAGCCACTACTTCTTTCTTCAAGGCCAGCATTGCTTTCTTCAGGGCCACTACTGCTTTCTTCAGGGCCATCTTTGTTTTCTTCATGATCACTTTTCTCAGGGGAAGGTGTTTGAAGAAGGTTTGTTTGGGAAATTAATTTATGTGAGGAAGGTGAATCATGGTCAGTGGAGGGTGATGAAGGAGTATGAGGAGGATTTTGAGAAGATGATGGCACATTTTGTAGTGGGATGGACGATGAAGTGGTGAAATCATCATGGGTAATAAAGGCCTCCCAAGGAATGCCTTGTTGCTCCAGTTGGGGAGTTACAATGACTTTGATAAGAGAGTGATGAAATAGGATTTCCATCTGCTGGGCTAGAGGTCTCTTTTTCATGATGGTGGACATTTTTTCAATGCTTTTGCTGAGGAAATGAGGCATGTTCAGTAGTTTGGTCCTGGTGAAGTGCATGAGGAGTCTAATACGATAGAAGTAGATTTTGGAGAACCTATCCTCACAGGTAAAGTATTTCATGACAATCTTCATGAGGAGGGCATACCTATCCAGTAGATGTGAAAAAAGGAAAAATGGCTTTACACTCAGCTTGACAACTAGGTTTTAGAAATGGATGATAATGGATCAAGTCAAGATGTTTATGTTTAAACCACCTTTCTCCTATGCAAGGCATCCTAGTGGCTTTAGAGATAGCTTTAGGGGTCAACTCAAACCTTACCCCAGCTAGATGAAATTTATTCCTGTGAAGCCTTAGGGAAAATAACTCTGTCAATTGACGATGGCTTTTGATTTCTTGTACCTTGTTGCAGAACTAAAAACACCCTAATTCTTGGAAATAAGATAAGATAGAAGGGGAGGCTATCAGCTCTTTGGTGTCTATAGTCTCAAACATATTGGGCTTCCCTCCTTTATTATACTATCTTCTTGGTCTTTGAGGCTCATCACTCTCCTCTTGAGACATGGTGCTTACTTTACTCCTTCCTCCAATTTTTTACAGAAAAGGTTTTTAGCTGATGAAGTGATGATGAAAAAGGTTTTTTAGGAGATATTGGACTTCTAAACGGGGCTAGATGATCAATAGAGAATAGGTTATATTTCTATTCAACTTTCCCTCAAGATTTCTTTGACACAAACTTAGCCCTACTTGGCACTTTTATGACCTGAAAAATGACGAGGAAATGTCAATTAATGAAGAATACCTCTGGAAACTAACTCTCACAGCCAAAATGCAATTTCTGAGCATTATTTGGAAAATTCGAACACTTTCTGCAACATTCTGGGCGTTCTTGCACCTTTCTGGCGATGTTGTGCTTTTCCTCCAAGCGCGCAATGTCGTGGGCGGGTAGGCCTAGACGAGGAGTGTGTGGCAGTTGCAGTGGTGGGCGCGCAACGTTGTGGCCCGGGCGCTTCTTGCACATGAATTCGGGTGATAGTTGAAATGCAGGCGCACAACACCTTTGGCCCGGGCGGCCTCTGCACGTGAAGCTGGGTGAAGGTAGCTGTGGTGGGCGCGCAGTGCCGTCTGCCTGGGTGGGAGCTGCATGTAACTATCGGGTGGCAACTCCAAAACTGTGAGTGCAACACTAGCAGGCGGGTTTTCATGAGGATTTGGGAAATGTTGGGCGGCAGCTCCCGCATGTCGGGCGGGAAAAGAAACGCACAATGTCACCCTTCAGGCGCGCAGCATCCGGTAATAAACTACACAGGGCACCTCTACAGGCGCGTAGCGTCCACCTACAAGTGCACAACGTATGTGAAATTATGCCCGATGATGCCTTTTGAAGCCCGAAAAAATGAGTTCTTCTTTGCCAAAGTCAGAAATGAGGGGGAAAGAGTTGTTGAAGCTGCTTATACTCCTCTTTCGAAATAATTTTGAACTCAAAAACCCTCTTCCCTAAATTTTTATTTTCACACTTATATTGTCTTCCTTTGACTATCTTTTTAGTGCCTTAGCCTTTTTGGAGCCAGTCCTTTTTATGTTTCCTTTTACCACTACTTTTAGCATTTGAGCAAGTGATTAGGCTCATGATGGCTTTTGTTTGTCATTTGCAAGGTGAAATTAAAAACTATTTTTTCCTCCATATCCTTTAAATCAAGTATGTGAATGCCTTTTGTGTGACATTTTAACTATCAAAATTTGATTTTTCATTCTTCAGTGCAATGGCACTCAGTTCCTTAAAAATCAATTTTTCTGACCTTTTGGATTTTAAATCACATATTTTGATATAGTGGAGTTTTGTGCTCTTTCACTTATCCTTAGAAAATAACTCAGGAACCCTTTTATACCCTCTGTTGTTGATGAGGAGGTGCTTGTTTTAACTTATCATGCCTATTTTCTTTTTATCCCAATTTCTGAAACTATTTCCAAATACCTTTCCACTGTGGGTCAAAAAATCATATATTTTCATTTCAAAACAAAGCATACTTGCTGCTTTTCTTCTTTAGTGTGATTGTCCTCTTTATAGTGATCTTAGTCCTTTCTTTCATTTGATGGCGCATCTGATAGCCTTTGTCCTTTTTTGCAGGAGTGTGGCAAAGGGAAGCTGCCCCTCTACCAGTTTTATGCTTTGAGGCCAAAAAATTTTCCAATGATCCTTTTGCTGAAATGCACCATGTTTTTCATTTGTTACTGATATTTCTGAGAATTTGCACAAACCTTTGTATGAGCATTATTTTTCATCTTGTTATGATATCAAGACCTTTCCTGTAGCTTCTAGCTTGATGTGCCTTTTATCCACTGTAAATGACCTTTTGAATATTCTTAGGTGTCCCTTTATCATTGCTTTGCTTTAGACTAAACTTCAAGGCATCCCTGCAGAGATTCATTGGATATGATAGTCTATTCTTGGCAGATTTTACTGTTGGACCAGGAGGGCGCCTTTGGAAGTTGCTTAAGTGCTCTTAAGAATATGAAAAACCTCAGCTCTGTGTTTTATTGAATTTACCTTTGATTTTCTGCGAAATGATAGTGCATGGGAATTATGATGGTGAATGACCTAGGAAAACCTAATTTACTTATTTTTGCAAGGTCTTAAAAAAGGGCTTTTGACTGATGGTTTAAATCAGAGTTTTGAATAAGACACATGGTTTAGACACTCTGCTTATGCACCATCACCTATAAAACTAGACATCTTTATTTTCCTTTGAAGGGCTTTCTAGACAGACCTTTGACACCAACAGTGATTGAGGCAGTTGGTGAGTGAGAGAGAAAACTTGGTTTAACCTGGCCAAATAATATTGTGAAATAAGAGGACTTAGGCATTAGAGGTAGAGTGCTCTATACATAAACAACAAGAATGGATGGAGTAAGGGACATTGGTCTAGGATGGGATCTTTATAGGATGATAGATTGACCACTGCAGACAAGAGAGGAGGGATAGGTGAAAATTTATGTTTGAGGGGATTTCTAGAAGAAAACAAGGTTCCTTGAATCTTGTTTCTAGAAAACCTGGACAAAGCATTTAGTCATATAAACAAGTGAAAATTGCTGATGACTAACAATTTCTTCAGGAGGAAAGAAAAGTGATGACAAGTCAAAGAAAGGACATGGAGGAAATGGTGATCCACCATCCCCATCTTCATCCTCTTCCTCTACATCGTCATCCTCAACTTCGGTGAATCAACATCACAAGTCTAAAACTACTGGTAAAAGTCCATTTTTAAAGCTTGATGTTAAATTTGAGTTGCCTATGTTTAAAGGTGAAGTCAATGCAGAGAAACTTGACAATTGGATAAGACAGTTGAAATTTTACTTGAGGATACAAAACCTTCATGATGATGACACCAAGATATAGTTAGCCTCTTTGAGAATGGATGGAGTAGCATTGGTATGGTGGGAAGCCAAGACCAAGGATGAAATTAAAAAACATGGTAAGATCACTTTATCATGGGCTGAATTTATTACTGCAATTAAAAATCAATTTTATTCATTAGCTCATTTACAAAAGGCTATCATGAACTGGCAAAACTTCAGACCCAAAAGTTTAGGAGAAGAGCACTCTTATTAGGGGTAGAATTACAAAGTCAAGATACTTTGCTGAAATATATAGGTGGTTTACACAACTACCTTAGACATACTATCCTTATGTTCAATCCTACTAGTCTAGACGAATTTTGTGTACAAGCTACACATTTAGAGGCTAGAGGGAAAAACACTTTTGATGAGGGTAGAAACAAGCCTTTTAAGGGGAAAAACAAAGATAAAACCTTTAAGGGAAAAGGAAAAAAGAATGCATCTATCAAACAAGAGGGTGATAAAGTGATATGTAAACATTGTTCAAGAGAAGGCCATGAAGAGAAAAACTATTGGAAATTACATCCTGAAAAAAGAACTCAGTTTAACAAAAACAAAGGAAAGAAGAAAACTGCAGCTACTACAACTACATCACAAGACTTAGGTGATGATTCAGGTGAAGAAACCAAAATTGCAGCCATGGGTTTGAAGATTATGAAGGGAAAGGAAACTAAAACTAATCCAAACACTAGTACTTCAAACTGTCATGTACAAGCTCCAAATGAGGAAGAAAGAATTGAATTGTTCCATGTGAGGGTAGTCTCAAAGCATACAAAAATTGACACACTGTTTGACAGTGGGTCACAAGAAAATTTCATATCAGAAGACTTGGTCAAACAACTTAAACTTGAGACCATTCCACATCCCAAGCCATATCCACTTGGATGGATATGCAAGGATGCAAACTTAAAAGTCTCAAGAAAGTGCATATTGCATTTCACGGTTACTGCACACTTTATTGACACAGTTGAACTTGATGTAGTGCCGCTTGATATATCAAGAATTGTTTTGGGAAGTCCTTACTTATTTGACAGGAAAGCGATCTTCCAACGCGATGAAAATAAATATCATCTCTTTAAAGATGGCAAGGAGTTCATTGTGAGAGCACATCGCAAGAAGAAAAATATAGTGATGGTAAATGCACGACAGGTAAAAAGACTAGTGAATTCTAGTAAGATTTTTGTACTTCTTATGGTTAAGCCCAAGGTTTATGTGAATCATGAGTCATTTGAAAATTGTGATTCCAAGCTTAAATCAGATTTATATGATGTAGTTGATGCACATCATGAGATGTTTCAGGAACCGACAGGTTTTCCTCCTAAAAGGGAGATTCAACATGAAATCCAGTTACATGAAGATTGGCCTCTTCCTAACATAGGCATGTACCACATGTATATCATGGAGAATGTGGAAATCAAGAGGAAAATTAAATACATGTTGGACAAAGGATTCATAAGACCAAGCACTTCGCCATGTGGGTCACCGATATGTTGATTCCAAAGAAAGATGGAACTTGGCGCATGTGTGTGGACTTCAGGGCATTGAACAAGATAACAGTAAAGAATCGTTACTCACTCCCCAGGATAGATGATTTGTTATATCAGCTGAAAGATGATAAATATTTCACTAAGTTAGACTTATGTATTGGCTATCATCAAGATAGAATTGCAGAAAGTGAAATTTGAAAGACAACATTTAAAACCAAACAGGGACTCTTTGAGTGGCTTGTTATGCCGTTTGGTTTATGCAATGCACCTACAACTTTCATGCGGGTAATTGATGATTTCTTACGTCCTTTTCTTGATTATTTCATTATTGTCTACTTAGATGACATCTTAATTTTTAGCAAGACTAGAGAAAAGCATGTCATGCATGTTAAGAAAGTACTTGATATTTTGAAGAAAAATCAGCTATTTCTTAAAATGTCAGAGTGTGAATTTGGAAAGACTTCTTTGGTTTATTTGGGACACATAGTAGGAGGAGGTGCTTTGAGAATTTATCCTTCTAAGGTAGAAGCCATTGTGAATTTGCCTACTCCCAAATCCATTACAGAGGTAAGAAGTTTTTTGGGTGCAACTCAGTATTGGAGGAAATTTATTTCTAACTTCTCTGCAATAGTAGCTCCTATGCATGCAGTGACAAGTGTGAAGTGTGCTTTCCAATGGGGAGGCAAGCAACAAAAAGCTTTCGAGTCTTTGAAAGAGAAGATAATTTCAGCTCCAGTCCTTGCATTAACAGACTTGAGACAACCATTTGAGATTCAGATCGATGCTAGTGATTACGCCATGGGTGCAGTTCTCCTACAACATGGTAAGCCTATCACATTTCATTCTAAGACATTTAATGGCGCTGTTGTGAATTATCCTACATATGATAAGGAGTTTTATGCATTTGTACAAAGCGTCAAAAAGTGGAAACACTATTTGATGGGCAAAGAAACAGTTGTTCATACCAACCATCAGCCTTTAAAGTACTCGCAGTCACAAAGTAAATTACATCAGTCAGAACATTTCAGATGGATACGTTTCCTACAACAATTTCTCTTAGTAATAAGGTACAAGAAAGGTATTTTAAATAAAGTTGCTGATATGCTTTCAAGGCCTATTATTAGTGCTACTAATTTAATTAAGAATGATTCTATTGTACATTGTTAGGGTCCCATGATGTTATGTATATTTTATTAATTATTAGTTAGATATAGTTATATTAGGTTTTATTAAGTGAAAGGGCATGATCAAAGATCATGCCTCTTCACCAAGGGACACCATGAGGCCATATTTAAAGCCTCGGTGATTCCCCATTGTAAATATTTCATATCTCATCTTTTATCAACATAATATATATATTTATCAAGTTTACTAGAGTTTTTCCACTCCATTGGTATCGAAGCATCGCTCTTCGGGATCTGTGTGATCACCCAGAATTAAGGAATTACAAGAATTCCAGATTGCAGATTTTTTTTTATCAAGTGCTTGTGGGAAGCAACCTTGGTTTAAAAAAAAATAAAAGATAAAAAATTTTGCAAATTTTTCCCTCCCAACGCTCTCACTGCCCCCCTCACGGTAATACACCTTCCCCCCCCCTGCGACTCCTCTACCCTTCTCTCAAACTCCCTACTCGTGCCCCACTTCCCTGCGGCTTTCTTCCGCCCATCTCTGCTTCCGCCGCCCCTGTCAGCCGTCATCACCGCTCCCCCCGACGTCTATCCTTCCGCCTCCCTGCCATCATTCCCCATCCGTCGCTGCAGTTGTCCGCCATTCTTCGCTGCAAGTGTCCCCGCTGTCTCCAACTTGGCAGCCATTTCTCCGCAAGCAGAATATTTTTTAACGTAACAACGAAATATCTCTAAAACAATGTGTCTTTTCGATTTTGAACGGGCACATTTATAAAAACGTATTTTTTTTTGAAATTATATAAAATATATATTATATAGTTTTCAATTGATAATTATATATATATATATATATATATATATTTTACTGTACTGTCGTCCTTCATGCTCCTTCCGCCGGCTTCTCGACCCACTTCTCTCCTGTTGTTTCCGTCCCGTAGCCGTAGACAAAGGCTGTCTGCTGCCCCACTACCGCAATCAAACACTGCTCTCCTGTTGTTCCCATCCCGTAGCCGCAGACAAGGCTTTCGGCTGACCCCACAACCACAAACAGAGAAAAAGCACGTTTTTTTTTTAAATTCTTTGGTTTGGACTTTGAACCATTGTGTCCGGGGGTGTGCCCACTCAAAAATTAAAGTCGATTTAGATATATATATATATATATATATAACTTGATTTAATTTTTATATAAACTTTAATTTAAATTAATTTTTATATAAAAATTAGTTTTAAAAATAATAATAATTATTATTATATAATTTATTTATATATTATATAATTTTCAAGTAATAATTATATATATATATATAATAATTATATAATTTATTTAAAAATAATAATTATTATTATTTAAAAAAAAAAAGAAGGGAAAATCTAACAGAAAAATATTCCCCACCTCTTACATGTTCAATGTCTTCATCAATGTCGATGGCCGAATTCCAGAAGAAATTGGTGGATCTCGAGAAACAAATCAATAATAATTTCGAAGAATTCGGAAAAAGATTAGTCGATCTTGAAGGTACAGTTGCAGGGCACTCCAACGACATCAAAAAGATTCATGATACGAAAAATCGAATAGAAAGACAAATGTGGCTAAATTATCACGAGGCCACAGAAAAGCATAGCGAAGCAATGAACAAGATGGCAGAGCATAGAGAAGCAATGAACAATATGACGGAACTCTTCAATAAGCTAAATGATAAGATAGATAAGTTAAGTCAGACACAATCCCCAATATTTCCTAACATGGAACAAAATCAAAAAAACAATTCCGCAGATTCAGGAAACTCAGAAGAGCATCAAGAAAAGGCCGATTCCCCACATCATACAGAAGATAGTAATGCAGATTTTCAAAATAAGTAGCTCTGGAATGCATTTGCTAATCAATATCCCCTTCTTGTTCCACCATTAGCATATCAACGAAGAGCCAAAATCGAGCTACCCAAATTTTATGGTAATGAAAAAAATAGTGTTGCATGGCTTAATAAAGCGGAAGAATATTTTGAGATTTATGACATTACTAGTGATGACGAAAAAATTAAACATGCTTCCATGAAAATGGAAGGAGAAGCATATAATTGGTATATGTGGTGGAAAAAGACGATGCTTGCTATCAGTTGGAGGAAATTTAGGGATGCATTCTTCAAAAGGTTTCAAGGCATAAAAGAAGAAAAAAAATTTTCAACGTTTATCAAATTACGCCAAAAAGGAGATGTGGATGAGTACACTCGAGAATGGGAGACCTTGGCAACACGAGTACCCGGATTGTCGGAATCTCGTTTAATCCAGTCTTACATCTCAGGACTTAAAATCCATATACAAGAAGAGCTCGAACTACATGAAATTACGTTCGTAGAAGTAGCAAGGCAAAAAGCAAAAGCTGCTGAAAATAAATTTGAAAGGTTATCAAAACCAAAAAAAGTATATTCGAGACACAGATTTCCTCAATATAAAAATATAGATGACACAAAATATGTCCCACACCATCTTCGTGAAGAAGAAAAATCTAGTGTGGAAAAACAAAGAATGCAAGAGGGCAAGTGCAAACGTTGCGGTGAAAACTGGGACCCTAAGCACAGATGTGAAAATGGAAAAGCGAAAAATCTATACAGTTGTGAAGCAACTAATGACGCTAACAATAATGATTCATGTATAGAGGGATTAGAAGACAACTTAGAGTTCTCTCCAGAAGTGAATGGCGAAACTATTCCGCAAGTGTCATTATCAGCTATGACAAACATATCATAACCTCAAACCCTAAGGTTAAGAGGACATATCAAGAATAACAACGTAATGGTTCTCGTCGACACTGGCAGTACCCACAATTTTCTAGATTCAACCATGGCAAAAAGACTTAACATATTTACCTTCCCCATGCCTAATATGAAGGTAATGGTGGCCGATGGTAAGAAGATTGAGCAAGTAGGGAAATGCCATAAAGTCAAACTACAGATAAAAAAATTTCATTTAGAATCTCCATTCTACACCGTTCCATTACGAGGAGTAGATGTGGTCTTAGGAATTCAGTGGCTACAAACTTTGGGTACTTATTCTGCCAACCATCAGAAGCAGTTTATAAGTTTTAAGTGGAAAGGGCAAAAACACAGGTTGTATGGATTCCAAGCCCCAGAAAATCAAGTCGCATTTTCATCTCTGATGACGAAGATGATTCAAACAAGAGCGCCAGCATCTACAATACAATGTCATCAGTTAGAAATGTTATCTTCAAAAGGGAGCCACGAAGAGTCGCCAGAAGAACAAGGAATAGTTTGGAAACACAAAAAAGTATTCCAAGATCTACCCATAAAAGTGCCTCCCGATAGGAAAATCAAACATCCAATAGAAGTCAAGACAGGATCCAACCCTGTCAATATCAGATCTTGTCACTATCCCCATCAACAAAATATTGAACTCGAGAAGATGCTCCATGATATTTTTAAAATGTGGGAAGCAAGAGCTCGCCGCTCGCGAAAACCAGACATTCGTCAACATTGTCCATCATTACGTATGCTTTGAGGACAAAGCATCTTTAAGAGAGGGGCAACGTTATGTATATTTTATCAATTATTAGTTAGATATAGTTATATTAGGTTTTATTAAGTGAAAGGGCATGATCAAAGATCATGCCTCTTCACCAAGGGACACCATGAGGCCATATTTAAAGCCTCGGTGATTCCCCATTGTAAATATCTCATATCTCATCTTTTATCAACATAATATATATATTTATCAAGTTTACCAGAGTTTTTCCATGGATACGTTTCCTACAACAATTTCTCTTAGTAATAAGGTACAAGAAATGTATTTTAAATAAATTTTCTGATATGCTTTCAAGGCCTATTATTAGTGCTACTAATTTAATTAAGAATGATTCTATTGTACATTGTTAGGGTCCCATGATTTGGCTGATTGGCAAGCCAAATGACAGTGTAACACCAAACCAATATTTGGAGCCCAAGGACCTAGCCTTCCTGAACTCAGAGAGGGCTCTCTCTATTTGTGTAAGGGATATCTGTGTGTTTGCTTATTTGTTCTGATTTTAGGCTAGTTATGAAGTAGGTTTTTTTGGTTTTGTTTTTTTAAGGTTGTGAGGAATGAAACTGATAAAAGATATAAGATAGGTAAAAAGATGTCAGATCAACTGGGCTATGGGATCGTAAAGGTCTAGAAAGCTATCAGACGGTGATACAAGGCTGTTGAAGGGCCGATTTGATTCAAGGTAGAAAGGATCTTTGGGCAAAATGGAATAAAACGAACATCAAATTTGGGAACAACAAAGGATTTCAAGCATAGCTAGTTAAATAACTGACATAAACATGGTAGGGAAAACCATTAATCATGATAAATGGAACTATAAGCTAATCAATACATAGAAATAAACATTCAAGCCATGCATAGAGATATATAACTCTCTAACTTTTGGAAATGACTATCACATTTTGGGGAAATACACTTAAGAGAGACAAACAACTCAAATCACTATGCCAGAACGCCTAAACACAATACTTCAAGTTATTGGGCACTTTGCATTAGGGGAATTTTGAGGTCTAAAATGGGCCTCCTAAGGAAATTATAAAATAATAGTGGAAAAAATAAAATAAGATTTGATGACATCATCAAATTTTAGAGGGAAAAATGAAAAAACTACTTTTTCAATTCATATTTTCAACTTATCTCCCAAAGTTTTTACTCAAATTTCAAGCGGGAGTACTCGTTGGATGTGGAATTTAATCCCTCATCCAAGGAGTACCCATGTTGCATACTTTCGATGGGTCCTACTACATGAAAAATGAGAAATACATAAAAAAACGTGATTACAATCACGTTTTTTATGTATTTCTCATTTTAAATTAATAGTAGGACCCATCGAAAACATGCAACCTTCCTTGGATGAAGAATTAGCAAAACATCAACCGCTCGAATTTGGTAAAAATTTTGGGAGATAAGTTTAAAATGCATTTTTATTATTTTTTTTAATATTTTTGCTTTTTTACTCCAAAAATGGTGAATCATCCATTATGGATGACATCATCATCTTGAATCCTATTGGTTCTTATAAAGTTTATTTTGGTTGTACATTTTTCTTAGGAGGCCCATTTTAGACCTCAAAATTCCCCTAATGAAAACAAGATTGCATAGTCTTAGGCAAAGGGCAAGATCAGAACAAGACCTCCTTGGTTCAACAAATGACAATCTAATCAGTCAAAGAGAAATTTCATGGATAGAGCTATGGCTAGCCATTGGTAAGTAGGGCGTACCGTAAATCATACTTAACATGCATAAAACCATGAATGAAATAAGCAACAATATCCTTAAGTTATTAAAGAGAAATCAAGAATTCTTTAATGTGACTAAGGAAGAAGAAAACATGGAAGCTATGAAGAAACATGAAATTTGAGGTGCCTCCAAGGGCATGTCTCAAATTTTTTCTCTACTGATCTATAGTAAGCAAGAAACATGGATTCATGAATGAAAACTAGAAAAAAAAACAAAGAAAGAGACACTATACCATTCTACCAAGTCATGGAATCCAACAACAATCCTCTTTCATCATCCAAGAACATCCAAGAGACTATCCAAGAGCATGAGACAAGTATTTCTTCCAAAGATTATATGACCATATATTGCTTCTATCATCAAGTTCAGCCTTGTTTACAATGAAATCCTTTGGAATATATAGGCTTAAGTGAGGAAAACCTCTTAGTTCAATTTGCACTCTCATTGGCCTATTCAAAATATCTAAACTTGTCCTTGAGGCTTTGCAAAGCCCAAGGCACAAAATATCTCATAAAATATCTAAAAAATGCTAAAAAAGGGAATTAAATTGACTTTTCATAACTTCTCATGTGCAAAAATAGCTAAACGCACATGTGGAAAAAGCAGTTTTTAAAGGTTCAAATTTTACAAAAATACTCAAAAATTACATCAGCAAAAGGTCCTCTGACTTTCCGGCAACTTTTGGTAGCCTTCTTGATGTCGAAACGAGGCTCATGATAGCTCGTTGGAAAGCTCTGTGTGTCTACTTTCTGGAGAAACTATAATTTTCCCAATCTAATGCCTGCAAGTCCTCCAAAAATAGGCCTGTGTGTAAAAAAACCAGAAAATAAGTTTTGCTGATAGACCGGGCAGAATGTAGAAAAAGCGGGCATTTTTCGCCATTTCGGGGGAGCAAATGATCTTCAAATGTCCTGAAAATCGCTGAGTGTGTGCTCCTAAAATTATGGCATCCAATGATACCATTCTCCTCCCTTGATGATCCCCCAAACTGAAATGGCGAAGCCCATGAATTTTGTCCAAAAACCCAAAAATGCCAAAAAACCAAAATATATCGAAAATCGCCCAAAATTGGTGAGCATGACCCTCAAGGGTTCTCAGCAACATGTTGTAAAGCAGAGGCCAAAATCTGAAGTCATGATGTGTCTTTTCTCACTTTCCGTGCCGGGCGCTTCCCTCTAGCCTCCTTGAGCTTTTCTTGAGCAGCCTTCAACTTGCGCCGGGAAAACTGATTTAACTTTTTATAATGCCTCATCATTCTCCTTTGAAGGTCTAAATCCCTGTTTTCCCTCTCTAAATTCTTCTCTAGATGTTCATTGACTCTCTCAAGCCACACCTCCTTATTTTTTTCTATCTCTTGTTCAAACAATGCAGTGAGATGAGTAGATTGGAGAAGGGCATTTTCCTCTTCTTTTTGCTTCTCAAGGGCCCTTTTAGGCCCCATGGTTCTAGGCCTCTTTCGCTTAGGCTGATCTTTGCCTTCACTTTCATCAAACTCGCCCATGAGTTCTTCCAACCTTGCTTGGGCTTTGGAGGCCTCCTTCTTGTACTTATTCGCCCGTGTCTGATAAAAAACCATATGGACACTCATTTGCCTATTTTGGATTTGCAGAAATTGATTGAAATTCCTTGCTCTATGAAGATCATCCTTCAATGCATCAATTTGGCCTTCCCTATGGATCAAAAAGTTTTCTAGAATCTGGGCCTCATTATCACTATCATCGCTTTGGATAGGGATGATATCGAATGCACTCTCCTGTTCATGACTTTCTTCTACCTTGTCCTTCCCTTTGCTTTGGGTGGCTATTCTAGTGCTCTTCCTCCTAGGCAAATCAATGATAGGCTTCTTTGGCAATTTTCTTCTACTTCGGAGAGCCCTTGTCACATTTGGAGTGACCACTCTAGGCACTCTCTTCTTTGCTGTCTGGGGCTTGGCCTTTTTAGGAGAAGAGGGCATGACCCCTTTACCTTTGTCATCTTGGTTGTCATCCTTTTGAGTTTGTTTTTCTTCTTGAGGAGGCTGTTGTTCTTCTTGAGGAGACTGCTGTTCTTCTTGAGGCTGCCCTTGCTCATCACTTTCATGCCCTTTTTCATCATCCTCATGTTGCTGCTCTGTCTCACAAGGCTGCCCGTCATCATCTTTATGCTGCTGCCCTGTCTCACCCTCGCTGTCATGCTGCTGTTCAACACTTTCTTCCTCTTTCCCTTGCTGTTGTTCATTGCCACTGTGATGCTGCTCTTCATGCTGCTGCCCTTCAACATAAGGCTGCCCACCCTCATCACTGTCATGCTGCTGTTCACCACTTTCTTCATCTTGCTCATGTCCTTCCTCCTCTTGCTGGTCACTTCCTTCTCCTTTTCCATGTTCCTTTGTTTGTTCTATAGTAAACTTGAGCCTTTTAGGAGTAGGTTTGCTAGAAGAAGGCAAGGGGTGATGAGTAGGATATGTAGGGGATGTATGGACTAGAGGGACAGTGGAGAAATCCGGTTGAGTGATGAAAACATCCCAAGAGACTTTTCTCTTTTCAAGCTGATGAAGAATGATGATTTTGATGAGAGAGTGATGGAAGAGACAGGCTATTTGCTGTGAAGGAGGCCTCTTCTGGAAAGTGGAAGCCATTTTCTCAATGCTCTTGTGCAAGAAGAAATGAAGATTTAGCTATCTGGTCCTTGTGAAATGCATCAGCAGTCGAATGTGATAAGCATAGATTCGAGAGAATCTTCCCTCGCAAGTGAATTACTTCATGATAATCTTCATGAGGGGGGCGTAGCTGGCCAAAAGATATGAGAAAGGGAAAATAGAAGGACAAGCATCTTTGTGTTCAGGATTTAGAAAGGGCTTGTAATCATCTAGGTCCAAATGGCTTTGTTTAAACCATTTCTCGCCAATATAGGGAATTTTAGTGGCTTTGGAGATGGATCTTGGGGAGAACTTGAAGTCAAGGCCCGCCAACTGGAAATTTTTGTCTCTTAACCTCAAAGTGCAAAGGTGTGTTAGAGGAGAAAAACTCTTCACCTCTTGCACCCTTTGGCAAAAATCTAAGCATCCGACCTCATGGAAATTGAACAGTACTGATGGGTGGGCATTCACTTCTTCGGTGGAAATAGGCTCATACCTCTTATGCAATCCACTCCTACTATCCTACCTGGGAGGCATCTTGTTCTAGATGCTCTCTGCAAAACCCAAAATGCCTCAAAAGGATTTCTTGAAATGTGTTCTCAAACAAAACTCTACCCTCTCTGTCAATCACTGTTTGATCAAGGTAAAATTGGTTTTCAAATGCTGTGTGAGATGCCCTTTTAACACAAAATTCTCTGCTCTTTCCAAAAAAAATCTTTTCCCTTTGTATTCCACTCAACAAGTAAACTTAAGAACAAAAACACAGTCAATAAAGATACACAGTCAAAGGGTCACTGTGATAGTGTAAGGTTACATGGCTCTAGGTGTTTTGAGGACAAAAAAACACCTTGTAGCAGGAAAACACCTCTCCTAATTAAAAAATGCTCTGGTATTCACTTATTCTTCACCCACAGTCAGATAACAACACCTTCAAAATGATTAAACTACTTTACTCATTTAAATTCTGCTTGATAGAGTGAAGGAGGAAACACTGATTTTTTTCCTTTTTAACCACACAGAGGAGACCTTTGAAATGACAACACCCTTATACCATGGCAACTGCTGTTTGACAATAGGCCCACTGTCTTATTTGTTCAAATAATAGGTTTTCTGCCTTTAAACAGTGCCTCTACCTTTCATCATTGTTTTGAGGGCAGTTGTAATGGGATTTTCACATCAATAAAAACTCAACATTCTTATTGTTTTACCTCTAGAAAACGCAACCACAGCAAGTCTTGAAAAGAGCAATGAGGCACATAGAATACCTTTAAAATCGATGATGGCTTTTCTTGAGGAGTTTGATCTGCTTCAGGATTGGTTTGGAGGCACCTCGAACGTTGGATTCATGCGCGGCACGTTTAGAACGAGAGGGCGCCGCGCAAAACACCGTCGGGTCACTTGTAGGGCCGATGTGACCAACGCCTACAGGCGCGCTGTGCGGCCATGTATTCCTTTGCAAAAATTGTGCCTAAACACGTCGCGCAATTGTACAGGCGCGCCGCGCAATCCTTAAGCCTGAAAAACTCTATGAATTCGCTCACAACTTCTTTCTCCGGTCCAGGGAATAGGAACAGGAGTATTATTGGCGCTTTGGGATTTCAAAAATAGATTTGCAACGGTCTTTAACCCTGTTTGAAAGTGACAAAACCAAAGTACCCTTGAGTTTGACTTGAGAGGGTTTGGAAAAATTCTCTTTTTAAAACACTTCCCTGTCCATTTGAAAAGAAAACAAACTGATTTTGAACGTGTTATGAAGGGCCCACATTTGAAAAGTGTTGGTAAAAAGCTCTGTGTGGACTAATTTAACAGTTGCAATAACTATGACTCTTTCTTCTTATCATAACATCATTCCAAGGGTCAACTCTGTTCACTGTGTTTACATTTTGAAAAGTAACCTCTGCCACTACTGACCCTTTCGTGGTATTTTCAATCATGGAAAAATACTCAATAATAAACCAATGATGATGAAGCATCTCTTTCCATTTTCATGGGGATGACCTATCTCTTAAAACTTGGTGGATATTTCCTATTTCTGCTGCTTTTAAAAGTGATAATGCTCACTGTGAGGCTGATCCAAACTGTTAGGTACTTTTTAAGCTCCTCTTATGACTGTGGGTGAAAAATTCAGTTGCATTCACTCATGCTTTATCATTCTCTGTTTATTTCAAATGGAACTTCTTTAAAACCTCTCCCTTTATTCAAAATGCAGCAGTAAGGTACCTTTGAATTTTTCATAAGGAAAATGCCTTTATTTGTAATAGTGGCATGCCTTATTGGCTTTGAAAGTTTCTCCGGAATCTAAAAAACATGCCATAATATTTCTTGCACCTTTGGGACCTGTGTATCTATTTGCAATGCCCTTTTGGGAAAGACTAAACTCAAATTTCCTTTGTCTACTATGATGAGTAATTTGAAGGACATTCCCTCATGAACAGGAAGATTATTACCCTTTGAAAAATAATTACCATCATTGGCCTGTGTCATGACCTATCTCTCAACCATCAGCAAGGCTATCTTATTTGGGCTCTAGACTGTCTTTGAAAGCAACTCTGTTAGGAGATAAACCATATTCTTTGATAGTTATAGTACTGATGCTTCCCCTTTGTTTTTTACATGCTTGCTCTGTTCAGAAACTTTAAACTGTCTTCTTCTGCTTTTACCATTTGACTCTTGATCAGTCAAAACCTGAAATCAGTCACTGCTTTGGCCCTCTACTTATGAATGAAGGAGGCTTGTCTTGAAAAAAGGCCTGATGTTATTTCAACCTCTTTCTCAATAAAATGCAGACTGTTTGATGAATCATACTGAAAGTGGCTTCTTTTATACATGATGGCAGAGGTTAGTTTGAGCTCAAGATTATTTGACTCTTTGGGCCATCTGTTTAACAATCCTTTCTTCAACGATGATGAACCTATTGGCTTCACATTGTAACTGAAATAATAGTGAAATCATACAAATCATTTTTAAAGCCCACTGCTTTGCCTCTGCCTTTGATCATCATTTTCATGTAGAGACCTTCAGTTGCTGTCTCACTGTACTTCAAAGCTTGTCTTCACAGTTAGTGAAAAACTCAAAAACAGACTTTACCTCTAGCCCTCTGTTTATAGATGAAGGAGGCGCTTCAGTCTTCAAACCCTCTGCTTATAGATGAAGGAGGTTTTTAGTGATGTCATATCATCAGCCCTTTGACAGTGTTATTTTTCCTTTCACTGTCCTTTCAGGCTTTGAATGTGATTACGAGAGCTTAATGAAAAACTCTATGCTCTGTGGCTGCATCCCAGGCTCAAGATCACATTGAGAAGCATATGTCTTCTCATGTGGAGCCAAATATTGTCTTCTGAGATGCTGGTAGGCCTCTGTCCTTGAAAGATCTATTTAAAACACTGTAAAAACACCTAGAATCAGTTTGACTTATGGTACTTGAATTGCTGAGGCTTGAGGGTGTATTAGTAGCGCGACCTAGGGCTATAACCAACTTTATTTGTAGAATGGGAAGGTTTGTTATGACTGGTCTATAGCAGATGGAGGTTCTTTGGCTTTAGGATAATTCTCCAAGGGAGAAATGCCTAAAGAGCCACTTCCTAACTTAGGGGAGACTTTTTGGACAGATTTGGATTGTCTCTTTAGAGCCTATGGGCAGACTAGTATGGCTGAGGCTAGGTAGGATTTGATTATGAGGTTTCATCTCATCATGGGCGGGCTGAAAGGTAAGAAGGCAAAAAAAGTTTATGGATGTTTTCCAGCTGGAAAATTTGACAAATTTTTAGATCAGTTGCTAGAAAACTTGGCTGTTACAACTATTCATCACTAACAAGTGAAAAATATTGATGACTAACATACATGAGAGCTACATAGAACAATATGCATCAGATGTTTATTTTAAGGATGTGTATGCTAAATTGAGTGAAGGGAATCATGTTGAGTGTTGGAAATATTGTCATTGATGGCAAAGGAAGTGGCAAAGGAATTGGCATCCGAAACAGTAACTAGGAACAGAGAAAAGAAATGTAGCAAAGAAAGAATGCATCTACAGAGAGCAGTATCAGTCAAGAAGAAAATTGAATTCAATAGGAAGGATATTTGAGTCCTGGTGGAATTAATTCATGTGTGAACATATTTATGCATCCTGATGAAGGATAATTGAAATCCGTGATAAGTAAGAAACCCTATGAGGGGATTAATGGTGCTCTGTATGTTGTTCGAGGAACCGATGTTAATACGGTCGACAATGTATCCAAACTGGTAGACAGTGGAATTATATATTCATTGAATATATGATATGAACAAAGTTATGGTTTTAAGCTCCACATGGAAGGGTCTACGCTATTAGTAAGGAGCTAACTGGCTTTCATGGAAAAAGGAACAAGGAGCGAGAGCAAATCAGTTATAACGCGGAAGAACTAAAACAAATTATTTGGCATTGAACTTTCGGTGGAACATGGACTAACCCTTTGGAATCATGAACAGAACTTAGAGGTGGAACATAACAAAAGGAAGTGTGACGGAACCTTGCGTGGAAGAGCGGAACCGTGACCGAGTGAATAGTAAAGGCGGTTTCCGAGTTTCATCGCACCACCCTTCGGTGATAGGCAGTATTTCTTAGTTGGGGAGCGATTCCATAGAAACGTTGATACGTAGCAAAGGAGGACCCACGAAAACTGCTATCAAAGCGCGCCATCGCATGTTAATGTTCGACCAAAGAAGCCGAGCGATATTATTGAACACCGTTGATCTAGGAAGGGGTCATCGGACGGTGTTCATTTGCTATATATGCGCGAAGGTTACCCAAGGTACGACGCGCCATCACGCGTTATCATACGTGCATAATCAACGAACGATATCCATCGGATCATTTGAAGACCGAACGATGTGCTCTTCGCCGTCGGATGGAAACGATAGTTAGTAATGGGCCCCAGTTTTAAATTATATTGATTGGGCCATCGATTATGTATGTGGGGTCGGAAAAAAAGGTATATTTAAAAGAAATTTGATAAAAGAATTGTTTATTAATATAAAGTTCTATTATATATTTAATTGCCAAAGGTTGTGAATAATATTTATTTATCAAATTCCACGAATTTGATAAATAAAATTCCAATAAAAGAAAGAAAACCATCAGCGGCACGTTAATGTTACTTAATCTTGGCTATAGTATTATTTGGCGGAGAAAAATATTACCTTTGGGATGATTCATGCATGGAAGAACGAAGATTGGGATTTCAATTTGGATTGGTTCGACTTTTAATATGAATAATATTAGCGGTTGAGTGGTTTTCTACTCATGGTTTTAATAAAGGCAAATACTATATAAGGAGAAGACGATTACAGTACAAGGGGGTGTGCAGAGGGGTTATTAATGAATAAATATCTTTAAGAGATATCTGCATGACTGAACTCTGATCGATCTGAATCGATGATGCATCGGTGAATATGATGAAGGTACAAGATCTCTAGATCTAGAAATTTTGAATCTCTAGGAAGAGCAACAAAAGAAATGATGAAGACCTGGCGCAAGTCTGATGAAGAAATTGAAGAAAGTTGGTAGATCTGAGGGATGAAGTATTCGATTGGACACTTTCTCTCATTAGAAGCTGGTGTTAAAATCAGGGGGTCAAAGCTCCCTTCCAGGAAAGGCTGGTAAACGAGATCAGGGGGTTGAAGCTCCCTTCTAGTAGTAGCTAGAGAACGAGAGAGGGTTGTAGCTTTCTGCAGGCTGGTGCCTGCTTGCTGGTATAAGTCTGCGCTAGCACAAAATTGTAAGAAGTTTTCTTTATAATAAATATTGAAGACTGAGATGACAGTAGCGGTGGTTTTCTCCCGAATTGGGTTTCCACCTTAAATACTGGTGTTCATGTGTGTTGATTATGTGTGATGGTTGATTCTGTTGTTACTACTCATTATTACTGCCTATTAAATACCTTATGGATAAATGATGCAATGATATAAGTAAAGAATTAAAGGCATAAAAGAAAATGTTTTAGTCAGCTCTAAATACTGATTCACCCCCCCCCCCCCTCTCAGTATTTTTCCCAGCAATTGGTATCAGAGCTGGTCCTTCTGAAAAAGCTTAGCCGCTAGAAGGAAGATCAATCAAGATGAAAAATCAAGAAGGAACAACATCTATCAGGCCTCTGCTCTTCAACGGAAACAACTTAATCTTCTGGAAAACAAGGATGAGATCCTATCTTCAGTCTCTAGGAGCAGATGTATGGGCTATAGTTGAAGGAGGATATCAATATCCAGCTGCAGTACCAACAGATCCAACAGAAAGAAAGAATTACGAAACGAATACAAAAGCGGTCAATGCTCTATTGGGAAGTCTAACTGAATTAGAATTTGTCAAAGTTATGCAGCTGAATACAGCAAAGGCAATATGGGACAAAATCATTCTAAGTTATGAAGGTGATTCAAAGGTAAAAAGTGCTAAACTCCAAACTCTCAGAATTCAATATGAGAATCTAAAAATGCATAATGAGGAGAGCATTGCTAATTTATTTTTACGTCTTGATGATATTGTAAATCGTATGAGAAATCTGGGAGAAACAATAACCGAATCTACTTTGGTTGAGAAATTTTTAAGATCACTAACGACAAAATTTGAGTCAAAAGTTTCTGCTCTTGAAGAAAAACAGGATCTTCAAAATCTTACTGTGGTACAACCTCATGGCATACTAACTGCATATGAAATGAGAAGAGGAGGACCATCTGAAGTCAAAGAAGCCATCTTTAGAGCTTCTACAAAAGAGAAATAAGTACAAGAGACAGAAGGATCAGGGTATATCTCAAAAGAAGATGAGGTAAATTTTGTAAAGAAACTCCAACTTGGTATAGGACGGTTCAAAGGTAAGCTTCCTTTCAAATGTTTTGCTTGTGGAAGAGTGGGTCATTATGCTGCTAAGTGTCCTCACAAAGAAGCACATGAAAAAGGAAAAGAAGTAGCAAGAAGGAATAAGAGTCGGTTTAGCACTAGAAAAAATTACTATACTCATGAAGACAGTGATGGGTTATTAGACAGTGAGGAAGAATGTGAACAAGATCTTAGACTTCTCATGGCATTTGAAAAAGAATCTAAAGAAGAAAAAGATACCTTTATGGATGCTTTGGAGGATAATGATTTGCTTGATGAATTCAATCAACTCATGATATGCTTAGAAGAAACTAAAATATGCTTAGAAAAAAGTAAAATATCCATAGAAACTCTGAAAAATCAGCTTGAAGGAAAGGAGAAACACAATGAGAAATTAGAATGTGAAATAGTAAGTCTAAGAAAATAAATTGAGAAAATGAAGATTTTGAATCTTAGATTTGCTAAAGGATCTGAAACCTTAGATGAGATTATCAAGGTACAACGTTCTCCTCTTATAAAGACAGGTCTTGGATATATCGGAGAATCTTCTCAGGCTTCAGCATCAAATTATCTAAAATCAGCTACAGCAAGCATACAACATTCTGCCACTCAGCAAGGGAATAAAGAATATTTACAGGTAAAGCATGACCATTTCAATTCAAAGAACACTAACAGGAATACATTTCAAAGAAACTCCAATCAACAGGTAAATTCGAGTAGAAGATTTCATGATCGCAGAAATTTCTTCTTCAATGGACAATGTTTCTCATGTCACAACTTTGGTCATAAAGATGCTCAATGTGTTGCATATAAAACCATCATGACAAGAGAAGCAAGAAAGAAAATGATTGATATTGGAACAAATAAGACTACATATAACAACTTTTATCCTCTTCAAAATGAAGTTGAATGTGCGTATTGCAATAACTTTGGCCATGAAGAATCTGAATGCAGAAGAAAAATCCAGCCAAAAGAGCAATGTCCTTCAAGCTCCAAAGTGTGGAAAAAGAAGGAATTATAGGTTGAAAATTGTGGCATAGCCTTATTTGCAGAAGGTGAAGAAAATCAATGGTACATTGATAGTGGATTCTCTAAACACATGACAGGTGACAAAAACAAACTCCTTGCATATAGTGCTCTAGAAAAGGAGAAGAATGTTACATTTGGAAATGATACTCCTGTTGTCATTAAGGGAAAAGGGTCTGTTTTTATAAAAGAAAAGGTGAAAGCTAATAATGTCATGTATGTGGATGGATTAAAGCATAACCTGTTAAGTGTAAGTCAAATGTGTGATCAAGTAACTGAAGTTGTCTTTAGTTCAAAATAATGTGTGGTACATGATCTTGATATAGGTAAAACAATTATAAAAGGAAAAAGAATTCCAAGCAACCTGTATGTATTGAAGAACTGCAAAGAACAATGTTACTTGAGTAAATCTTCAGAAAACTGTCTTTGGCATAGAAGGTTGGGGCATCTGAGCTTATCTCAAATCAACAAATCAAGCAGACTTAAAGTTGTTCGTGATCTTCCCAATATTACTCTACCTGAAAATATCATATGCAAATATTTCCAATTCGGTAAGCAAACTAGAGTACAATTTAATGCCAAGGAAGGATCATCAAGTAAGCCTCTTGAACTCATTCATACTGACATATGTGGACCTGTAAGGAAAAAGTCACCACGTGGTGAACAATACTATATCTTATTTATTGATGATTTATCTAGAATGTGTTGGATTGGGCTGCTTAAACACAAAGATGAAGCATTTGAGAAATTTCAGATCTTCAAAGCACTAGTTGAGAATGAATTAGATCTAAAAATCAAGTGTCTCAAATCTGATCGAGGAGGAGAATATACATCAGATGAATTCCTTGAATTTTGTGAACAACATGGCATAAAAAGACAGTTTTCTGTAGCTGGCACTCCACAACAAAATGGTGTTGCAGAAAGAATGAATAGAATAGTTCAACAAATGGCTAGAGCTATGCTTGATGATTCCAGGACACCTGACACATTTTCGGGAGAAGCAGCACATACAGCAGTGACCATTCTCAACAAGGCACATGTTCGTGTAAATAGTGATAAAACTCCATATGAACTCTGGTATGGTAATCCTCCCAATGTAAAGCATTTTAGAATTTTTGGAAGAAAATGCTTTATCAAAAATAATGATGAAAAACTTGGCAAGTTTAAACCCAGAGCAGATGAAGGAATACTTCTTGGTTACTCCTCTAGGAGTAGAGCATATAAATGTTACAATAAAATACTTCGGAAGATTGTTGAATGTATTGATGTTGTTATTGATGAGTCTCCTGCAGCTCCAAAAGAAGAAGAAAAAAACAACAGATGAAGACGATGGTGACATATATCCTTCTACATCAAATAGAAATGATATAGACAGTGAACCCAATGAAGAACCCGAAGATGATTTATCTAAAAAAGCTCCATCCAGATATGTTCAAAAGAATCATCCAGAATCTCAAATTTTTGGAGAAAAGGGATCAGGTGTACAAACAAGAAGGAATCTTGTGGGATCTTCTAGCTATCTGGCATTTCTATCCACTATTGAACCACACAATGTCAATCAAGCTAGCAAAGATGAATTTTGGATTCAAGCCATGAATGAAGAGCTTGATCAAATTGAAAAGAATCACACTTGGGAATTAGTACCAAGACCTCATGAAAAAAATGTCATTGGAACTAAATGGATATTCAAAAACAAGTTAAATGAGAATGGGGATGTTATAAGAAATAAAGCTGGACTTGTTTGCAAGGGGTATGCTCAACAAGAAGGTATAAAATTTGAAGAAACTTTTGCTCCTGTAGCTAGACTTGAAGCCATAAGAATGTTTCTTGCTTTTTCAAGCTTCCAACAAATCAAATTTTATCAAATGGATGTTTAATCTGTTTTTCTCAATGGTGACCTAGAAGAAGAAGTTTATATAGAACAACGAGAAGGATTCATTTTGGGAAATGATGAAAAACTTGTTTGTAGACTTAAAAAGGCTCTATATGGTCTCAAACAAGCTCCAAGGGCATGGTATTATCATCTTGACAAATATCTTCATCAACAAGGATTTTCAAAGGGGTCTGCTGATAGCAACTTATACACAAAAATTGAAAATGACAAACTATTGATTGTGGTTGTATATGTTGATGATATCATTTTTGGAAGTAATGAAGAATCTATGAGTCAGAAATTTGCTTCTGTTATGCAGCAAGAATTTGAAATGTCTTTACTTGGGGAACTAACATTCTTTCTTAGCTTGCAAGTGCAACAAGCAACAGATGGCATATTCTTATCACAAGAAAAATATCTTAAGCAAATTCTGAAGAAGTATGGCATGGAAGAGTGCAAACTTGTAAGTACACCAATGATAACCGGATGTAATCTCAGTTCTCATGATGATTCTCCCACGGTGAATCAACCAGAATACAGATCTATGATAGGAAGTCTACTTTATCTCACTGGGACTAGACCAGACATTATGCATGCAGTTGGGATTGTTGGAAGATTCCAAGCTAATCCAAAAGAGTCTCACCTTCAGGCTGTCAAAATAATATTCAAATATCTACAAGGAACTCAAGACTTTGGACTATGGTATCCAAAGAATGCCGATCTTACTCTTCATGCTTACACTGATGCAGATTGGGCTGGAAATGTTGATGATCGGAAAAGCACAAGTGGTGGTGCATTCTATATGGGGCCCCGGTTGGTATCTTGGTTCAGCAAGAAGCAAAGCTCTATTGCCTTATCTACAGCAGAAGCAGAATATGTGGCTGCTGCATCATGTTGCACTCAACTTCTCTGGATGATGCAAACCTTACAATACTTTCAAATCAAATGTTCACCTCCTATCTCCATTATGTGTGACAATACAAGTGCCATCAGTATCTCAAAGAATCATGTTATGCATTCCAAGACCAAGCACATTCCCATAAAATATCACTTCTTACGTGAACAAGTGCTTGAACAAAAGGTGAAATTGGAGTATGTTCCCTCCAAAGAACAAGTTGCTGATATATTTACCAAACCTCTACCTAGGGAAGCATTTGAATATCTCAGACAGAAATCGGGAGTAGTCTTTGCCATGCATAAGATCAGATCTACTTAAATACAGAAGATTAAATAGGTTGTGAGGTGTTGTTGGGCATCTCTGAATGCACAGGCTAAGGGGGAGCATTGGTCATATGAAAAGGATGCATTTTTGGCATTTATAAGTCATTTTGTTATATTATGTTTGAAGATGCAGCATGATCTCAGGGGGAGCATGGTATTGTCGGTTCAAAGGATCTTGATCAAATCTTTGCCATTGATGTCAAAGGGGGAGGAAAAGCAACAAAGGGCTTCTATAAGACCATCAGAGGAAGAGTATTGCCATCAATTCCAAAGGGGGAGATTGTTGGAAATATTTTCATTGATGGCAAAGGAAGTGGCAAAGGAATTGGCATCCGAAAAGAAATGTAGTAGAGAAAGAGTGCATCTACAGATAGCAGTATCAGTCAAGAATCAAATTGAATTCAATAGGAAGGATATTTGAGTCCCGGTGGAATTAATTCATGTGTGAACATATGTATGCATCCTGATGAAGGATAATTGAAATCCGTGATAAGTAAGAAACCCTATGAGGGGATTAATGGTGCTCTGTATGTTGTTCAAGGAACCGATGTTAATACGGTCGACAGTGTAACCAAACTGGTAGACAGTGGAATTATATATTCATTGAATATATGATATGAACAAAGTTATGGTTTTAAGCTCCACATGAAAGGGTCTACGCTATTAGTAAGGAGCTGACTGGATTTCATGGAAAAAGGAACAAGGAGCAACAGCGAATCAGTTATAACGCGGAAGAACTAAAACAAAGTATTTGGCATTGAATTTTCGGTGGAACACGGACTAACCCTTTGGAATCATGAACGGAACTTAGAGGTGGAACATAACAAAAGGAAGCACGACGGAACCCTGCGTGGAAGAGCGGAACCATGACCGAGTGAATAGTAAAGGTGGTTTCCGGGTTTCATCGCACCGCCCTTCGATGATAGGCGGTATTTCCTGGTTGGGGAGCGATTCCATAGAAACGTTGACATGTAGCAAAGGAGGACCCACGAAAACCGCTATCAAAGCGTGCCATCGCATGTTAATGTTCGACCAAAGAAGCCGAGCGATATTATTGAACACCGCTGATCTGGGAAGGGGTCATTCGACGGTGTTCATTTGCTATAGATGAGCGAAGGTTACCCAAGGTACGATGTGCCATCGCGCATTATCATATGTGCATCATCAACTAATGATATCCGTCGGATCATCTGAAGACCGAACGATGTGCTCTTCACCGTCGGATGGAAACGATCGTTACCAATGGGCCCCAGTTTTAAATTATATTGATTGGGTTGTCGATTATGTATGTGGGGCCAGAACCAAAGGTCTATTTAAAAGCCATTTGATAAAAGCACTGGTTATTAATATAAAGTTCTATTATATATTTAATTTCCAAAGGTTGTGAATAATATTTATTTATCAAATTCCACGAATTTGATAAATAAAATTCCAATAAAATAAATAAAACCATTAGCGGCACGTTAATGTTACTTAATATTGGCTATAGTATTATTTGGCGGAGAAAAATATTACCTTTGGGATGATTCGTGCATGGAATAATGAAGATTGGGATTTCAATTTGGATTGGTTCGACTTTTAATATGAATACCATTAGCGGTTGAGTGGTTTTCTACTCAAGGTTTTAATAAAGGCAAATACTATATAAGGAGAAGATGATTACAGTACAAGGGGGTGTGCAGAGGGGTTATTAATGAATAAATCTCTTTAAGAGATATTTTCATTACTGAACTCTGATTGATCTGAATCGATGATGCACCAGTGAATATGATGAAGGTACAAGATCTCTAGATCTAGAAATGTTGAATCTCTAGGAAGAGTAGCAAAAGAAATGATGAAGACCTGGCGCAATTCTGATGAAGAAATTGAATAAAGTTGGTAGATCTGAGGGATGAAGTCTTCGATTAGACACTTTTCGTCAGTAGAAGCTGGTGTTAAAATCAGGGGATCAAAGCTCCCTTCCAGGAAAGGCTGGTAAACGAGATCAGGGGGTTGAAGCTCCCTTCCAGTAGTAACTGGAAAACGAGAGAGGGTTGTATCCTTCTTCAGGCTGGTGCCCGCGTGCTAGTATAAGTCTGTGCCAGCACAAAACTGTAAGAAGTTTTCTTTATAATAAATATTGAAGACTGAGATGACAACAGCGGTGGTTTTCTCCCGAATTGGGTTTCCACCTTAAATACTGGTGTTCATGTGTGTTGATTATGTGTGATGGTTGATTCTGTGTTTACTACTCATGATTACTGCCTATTAAATACCTGATGGATGAATGATGCAATTATCTAAGTAAAGAATTAAAGGCATAAAATAAAATGTTTTATTCAGCTCTAAATACTGATTCACCCCCCCCCCCCCTCTCAGTATTTTTCCCAACATTGAGGAGAATGATTATAATTTTCATAATAATTTGTTGTTTCATATGGGAGATTTATGTATACCACAGGGGAAGAAACTAAGCATCATGAGAGAAGCTCATTCTTCTCTTATTGTTGGAAATTTCGGGGTAAGCAAAACAGTGGCACATTTACAGAGGTATTGTTATTGGCCTCGCATGGTAGATAGTGTTTCACGTTTCATTAGAGGATGTTCATTATGTGCTACAAGAAAGCCTAGCAATAGGAAGCTTGTTTTATATACGCCATTTCCGGTACCTTCTAGACCATGGAAAAGTGTTTCTATGGATTTTGTTGGAGGTCTACCATTATCTAGAAAGCAACATGATTATCTTTATGTAGTAGTTGATAGATTTAGCAAGATGTGTATTCTTATGCCATGTAAGAAATCCATAACTGTTGAAAAAACTACTGATTTATATTTTCAACATGTATGGGTTCATTATGGCTTTCCTACTTCTATTTTTAGTGACAGGGAGTCCAGATTTGTTGGGAATTTTCGGTCCAATTTATGGAAGATAATGGACATCAAGTTGAAGAAGAGTGCTGCTTTCCATCCACAAACAGATGGCCAAACAGAGGTAGAGAACATAACCATTGTACATATTTTGAGAGGTTATTACAGCAAGCATCCCAAGCTTTGGGATGAGCACTTTCATTACATTCAGCATGCTTACAACGGGGCGAAGCACTCTTCTACAAATATTTCACCTTCTGAAGCTTGATTTGGGTATTTGCCTAAGTCACCTTTAGATTTCATTCTTGAGAAGGATGTTGCCATTTATGGGCATAGTGACATTGACAAAAATCGCATGTTCATTGAAAGAATTCAACTCATACATCAACAGGTTCAAGAACAACTTGAAAAAAGTCAAGGAAAGTACAAGGAGAGGCATGACAAACACAGAGTTGATCATAAGTTTCAAGAAGGAGATGAGGTATGGCTACATATTAGTAAGGAAAGAATGCAAGGAGAAGGTAAAAATCTGAAGCCTATTCGTTATGGTCCATTCAAGATCCTTAAACAATTTGGAAATAATGCTTTTCAACTAGATTTGCCTTCATATATGCAAATGTATTCCATTGTGAATGTGGAAAATTTACATTTGTATGAACCTCCTTTAATTGTTCATTATGAAAGTGACATTCAGCTGCCATCCATAAAGGATTTCTCGCTAGAATTTTTGGATTAGTTGAAAGAGGATGCTATCCTTGATAGAAGGACATGCACTTCGAGGAGGGGAAATGTTGATTATGTTCGGGTTGGTCTTAAAGTCAGAAAACCGAGTAAGGAAAAATGAATGGAGGTGGAAAAGGTGAGGGACCTATACCCTCATCTTCTTAATAGGTAATTTAAGACTTTTGGGGTCCAAAAGCTTCCCAATGGGGAGGTGTGATCGGGTGATCATGTCCAAGTGGAAAAAAATGCTTAAAATTGGAATTGATCAGAATTGATTTCAACCTGGACGAAAGAATAGGCCTCGTTGCTGTGATTCTGGTGCCATGAACAGGACTCAAATCTGATGTTGTATGTGAAAGATATTGAAGTTTGAAGTTGCCCAATAACCTTCAAAACAGGACTTTTGAACAAAAATAATTTGTCATTTCAGAAAATTTTCGTGGAAAATTTCATTTTTAAATTTAAGTTTTTATGGGCCTATTACAGGGTGCCACGTGGATTTCCTAGAGGCTACCACATGGCCCTAGGCCATTGGTTCAAAAAAATTTTCAAAATCATGTTTAAAAAAAAGTGTTGATGGGCTAACCCGACCCGACCTGAACGCAGTCGAGTCACGCTGAACGCGTTTGGCTCACCAACAGGCGAGCAGCAGTGAACGTTTGGGTCAGGCCCTTGTGCAAAGTAGTGAATGTATTCGGGTCATGGTAGCGGGCAGAGGTCGACCTGAACTGAACGCATTTGGGTCATTCGGGTCGGGCGTGTCATTGCGTGCATGAGTTGTCGGCTCATTGTATTGGTAGCGGAGGAGGTTGGGGATTGGCACCTCAGGTTTAAGCCCTATCGCAAGGAAACCACACACTGAAAACCCTGGTGATAAAACAATCAAACGGGAGGATTTAAAAGGGCTAACCCCATCCGACATGACCACACGCGGTGACCATGGGGCGCGGCTTTAACGTTATCCACCCAGCATTTGACAGTTAGCAGTTTTCCCATTTATGAACGTGCCAATAGCTAACCATGAAATTTATTGCCTCCACTGAATTAGAGCATGGTTCTGCCAGTTAAGGAGTTTCTGCCAAATTTTTCGAGTTTATTTGGAGTTCACCCAGATTTGGTGGGGTTTCCAAGGGACATTGAGCAGAAAATTGTGGAGGTCATAAATTCTCCAATATTGAACCAATTTGGATGAAATTTTGGTCAATTTTGGGTATTATGAGCATTTTGGAGTGTTTGGGACAGGTTGCAGAGCTAACATAGGTGTTCTTCAACCATTTTGGCTTCAGGGAAGATTGGAGAGTCGCCAGGGCCATGAGGGAAATGGAGCTGCATTGGGCTATACTTCACTGTTTGAGGTGAAATAATAGCCATTATTAGCTTATTTCTGTCTTCTGAATTCAATTTCATAGCTGTTTCTTCCTTTTTAGGCATATTTTTCACTGTAAAACCAATTCGAGCAACTTAATAGAGCAAGGACATGCCCATTAGGAGCCTTGGACCTGACAGATGTAGCCCAGGAGGGGTGAACTGCCTCATCATGTTGCTGTGTTGTTATGGTGAAGTTTTTATGCTGTGTATTTCTGATTTAAGATGTTAAACAATAGTTTTAATTAACATTCCCTCACATATAAACTCAGAAACAATTACCAAAAACACTTTGTTTAAATTGCAAGACATGATAAACACTTTGCACACTTAATTAAATGAAAATGGATACTTTGAACAACAGATACAAATAGTTTCATTTCCAGATCATTCATTTAGTCATGGAGTAGGACCTTCAAAAAGGAAATTAGGAAAACGAAGAAGAAAAGCCTTGTCCCCTCCTGAAGAATTAATTTAAAATACCCCAACTCAACAAGGTCAGAAGCCCAGTTTTGGGAAAAACTCAATTCACTCTAGTAAATCTCCAGTTCCCACTTCCAAGACTGTCATACTAGAGAAAAGAAGGACCAAAAGCATGGGTAAGTCCCCTTGCACCACTGTTTATCCCCAGCACATTTTTGGGACCTCATCCCCGTATTCCGCTACTCCCTCTCCCTCATCTTCTCCCCAATTTCCTTCATCTCCCTCATCTTCCCATCAGTTTCAGATCCCAGATGATATTGCCGAGGATGTACATGATTTTACCCCTGCTCCCCTTTCCATAAGACCAGAACAATAGGGTCCTTTTCCAAAGCAGGGTATGGGCCACATGCTAGATGAGAGTCATCCCCAACAGTCACATTTCTAACAAAGATATCAGTCCCTGATGAAGAAGAAAATTTCAAGATTAGATCAGTAAGAATTCAGAATAAAATCTCTAAATTAAGGAACAAGGCTCACATGTTTAAGACGCTATTTCAATATGTAAGTAAGGAAAATGATCAATTAAGAGAAGAGAACCTTCGGTTATATGTACATAATGATGAGCTTCGAAGGAAGGATCAAAGGCTAAAATAATGGAATACATCTAAATTTCAGTTTGAAAAGAGGACAAGTGCTAGAGGATTGGTTGCACAGTTCACAAAATGATCAGCCTCATTTAGGAAAAGTTTGGAGAAGTTGGACCAAGCAACTAATTTTTGACTCGACAGTGATGACTTGGAGGCATGAGGACATGCCTCAGATCAAGTGTGGGGGAGATGTTGAGGCTAATTTTTGTCTTTTCTTCCTTACCTTCTTTGCCTCTTTTGGCCCAGTTTTGAAACATATATACTTCCTTTTTCCTCTCTTTATCCCTAATATGGCGAGACTTTCATCAATTATTGTTAAATATAAAAGGCAGTACAAGTATAATTGTTTCTACTATTTTATAGCTAGATTAGGCATTTTTAGTAACATGCTTATTTGTTAACTTACTATTATGGGTAGAATGATGGATTTTTGCAGGACCTATTTGGTTGGCTCTATGACTTGGAGGAAAAATATGTTCCTTCAACCATCCTTTAGATGATAATCTAGCGTGCCTCAAGATAGAAGCTCCAGCTCAGCAAGTCTGATGCTCCTTCCAGCACTTCGACAAATTCAAGGATCGATGAAGGACTTGATGGCCACTATTTGTATAGTGGAGTTTAGTTGACAAGAATTAGGAACCTTTTTCCTATAGTAGCATGCGGTTTTTTATAAGAAACTGATAGTGTAAATTTAGGACAGTTAGTGCTGATTTCGTGGATTACCATATCAATGGTTTTTAACATCCCGCTCTATAATAGAATTGATACTAATTAAGGTGATCATGTACGATTGGAGAAAATGCTCAAAATTTTATTTGCTCAAAATTGGTTGGAACCTGAGCGACCAGATAGGCCTCGGTAATACAATCCCGACAACGTGAACGACACTCAAATCCGTTACCGTATGAAGAAGTTATTGCACTTTGAATGTTGAAGTGAAACTGCCAATAACCTCCAATGTTGAAAGGGAATTTATAAATTTATGTGTTGGAAAATTATTTTATTTTAATTAAGGTTTAATTAATAAATTAAATTATATATATATATATATATATATATATATATATATATATATATATATATATATATATATATAGATTAATGTTTTGTTTGGTTTTAAAAAATCACACACACACACACACACACACACACACACACACACACACACATATATATATATATATATATATATATATATATATATATATTGTATTAATATTTAAAACCTTACTAAAAAAATTAATACCACACATTTATTTAAATTCGAATTATTTATAAAAAAAAAAACCAAATGAAAAACCCAAAAATCAAAGTTTAAATCATATGGTAATGTTTCAAAGGTCAAAGGTTACATGGTAAATGTTATGTATTGGTGGAAGCGGAGGTTTAAACTAGCCCCCCATTCAACGTGAAACGTAAACCCCATTCATGTGACCTCGTCGTGACCACAGGTTCTATCAAACTGGCGAACACTTGGGAAACGGTAAACTAACCATTATATATGTATGTGTTCACATGGTTCAAGGCGGTGGGTTCTAAAATTTGTTGTTATGGTTTAAAAAAAAAAAACTTCAAACCCACATAAAATGCCGACGCATGTGGCCACGTCCCACAACATTTAATTTAACTCCCAGTTGTCGGTGGTTAAGGTTGGCCGTTCCGCCAATTTTGGTGGCACACCACCAAATCAGGAGATACCTCCACATTTATCTCCAGTTAACTAAAGTTGGCCCACCTTTTGTGGGATTTTTGCCTAACATTGGGAAAAATACTGTTTGGGCCATATCTTTCACATGGGAGATCCTTTCTGAGTGAATATTGTTTTTGATTTTGGGTCTTCTCAGCATTTTGAAGCCAATGAGATAGGTTTCAGAGCCATTGGATCTGATCTTCAGCCTATTTAGCTTCAGAGAAGATTTCTGAGCCATGAGGGCCATTTTGGGGATGATGTTATGCTAAGTTGTGGTTAACCATTTGAGGTGAACCAAGAGTCCACTTTGAGTAATTTGAGCATTCCAGAGCCAATGGTGCAGGTTGAAGAGGCAACAGAGATCATCTTCAGGTACTTTTTCAGTAGAGAAGCTTGGACAACCATTAGGGCCTAGGGAGTGTTGGAGCTGTATTAGGCTATGGTTAACCTTTGGAGGTGAAATAAAAGAATATCCTTACTGTTTTCTTTGCTCTGAACTCATTTTCACAGCTTTTTTTGCCTGTTTAGACTTTCTGGTCACTGTATTAACAAATTTGAGCATAGTAAGAGCAAGGCAATGCCCATTTGGGGGCATTGGACTCGGCAGATGTAGCCCAGGAGGGGTGAATTGCCTTATCATATGATGTGTTATATTCTGTGATTTATTTTCTATGTTTTATTAGAGTTAAAGAGGTTAAACAATAAAATGAAATAAGCCTCCTATACACAAAAGACTCATAAATTCACCAAAAGCATTTTGTTCCAATTGCAAAACACATTAAACAGTTTGCACACATAAGTTTATGGGTAATTAATACCTTGCACCAACAAACAAGTAGTTTCATTATCATATCATTAGTGATTTCTTCTATTATTTCTTTAGGCAGAGTCTATAAAGGGCCAAAAAGCTTCAGGATTTCATCATTTCTTTAAAGGTGACCTATCCTGTAAATGCCCCTATAGTCCATTTTTGTATTAGAAATAAGAATTTCTCACATTTCAGATCAGATTGGTATCAAAGCATAGATTGAGCTTATGGTTTTGAGCTAGATTTTTTACTCAGCATTTTTGTGTGAAAATATTAAGTCATTTTTTTGCAAGTTTTGATGCTTACTAGATTAAAACTCAAGAGAGGTGAAGGAAACTTGGTTAGTGAAAAAAATAATCCACAGCCAAGAAGGGTCAGAGAACCACCTCCAAGAGCCCTAGAAGCAGCTACAAGCATCTCTTCAAGAGAACGTGAAGCTCATGAAGAAATAGATCCCAAGGAAGAAGAAAGGGTTTTTCGGAAAGCTTTCTTGGATATGACTGAAATGGTAAGGATCCTCTATCAAGAAATAAATGATAGAATTGCTGGAGAAGGGTCTGAAAACCAAAGAGAAGGAGGAGAATCTTCAGGAGGAAAGAAGGACAATGATAAGTCAAAGAAAGGGAATGGAGGAAATGGTGATCCACCATCTCCATTGTCATCCTCTTCCTCAACATCATCCTCTTCAACTTCAGTAAATCAGTCACGTAAGTCAAAAACAACTCGTAAAAATCCTTTGTTAAAGCTTGATGTCAAATTTGAATTGCCAATTTTTAATGGTGATGTGAATGCAAAGAAATTAGATAAATGGATCAAACAATTGGAAGTCTATTTAAGGATTCAAAATCTGCATGATTACGACACTAAGATTCAGCTAGCCTCATTAAGGATGGATGGAGCAGCTTTGGTTTGGTGGGAATCCAAAACCAGGGAGGAAATCAAGAAACATGGTAAGATTTCTTTATCATGGACTGAGTTTATTACTGCAATCAAGAAGAAATTTTATATTCTTTATCAACTTTAGAAGGCTATAATGAACTGGAAAAACTTTAGACATCTTAAGGGACAGAATGTGTAAGACTATACCCAGGAATTTAGGAGAAGATCACTCTTACTTGGGGTAGATTTACAAAGCCAAGACACTTTCTTAAAGTACATAGGTGGTTTGCATAGTTACCTTCTGTAGTGCTCAACTTAGTGTTCCTAAATTGAGGTCATAAATTATCAACCAGGGTTAGTAAACTGCTGAAGTGAGGTGCACTATATGTGCCTAGGTATCTATTTCTCACTGCGTTGTGTTTAGTGTTTTTATGATGTTTTTGGTTTTGACGTTTTATGTTAAGAAGGAAAAGAACTAAATGTTAAAAAATAACAGTTGTTGGTCACACTAAAAACATAGCAAAACCTATACTAAAGAACAGAAAATGCAAAGTTTGATAATGACTCATAGCAAGAAAATAAATCACAACATGAACTCAATAACTCATAACATAAACTCATCCAATTAATTTATTAGAAATATGCTGGAATAGCTTGAGAAAAGGACAAGTTTAGTACAAATTAGGTTCTCCTAAGTAAACAACCATCTTACAATATTACAAAGAATCTCATCCATGGCTAAAAGTTTATTGGAACACAATTGGAAAAAGACTATTTGTAGCACAATAAGATTTCTACTCTGAATTAACTTGTCATGCTAATATCAATCCATTCTGCAGCTCAACTTGTCACTACTAAGCCTCATTCGAAAGTTAGATATTTTCTAAAATAGTTTTTGGGAAAAGGCTTATTTGTGAAATTGCAAAAGATTGCAGAACAATCAAGGCCTTAAACTGATATCACTAACTCATTCCTGTCCATATGATGATGCATTAATAGAAATTCAGAACAATATTAGTTTGTAAACAATGAAGGCCGTGAAGTCTAATTTTGACAGTTAATACAACTTAAAGAACAATGGATAACACTGAACTAGAATGCAATTGGTCAAACTTGAAACACAGTGATCACAACTAAACTAGAATGCTTTTAGCCTAACTTTGAAATACAGTGAACTGGAACTGAACTAGAATGTCACTAATCTAACTTAAAGTATAGTGAACAGAGTTATACTAGAGTTCCATTATCAAACTTGAAACACGGTGACAGAATTAAACTAGAGTGACATCTACCTCCGGAGTACTACAACTAGACTAAAGATGCAACTAATCACTAAAATGTCTCAGCTCTGTCTCATTCGGAATTAGTGGTATTTTGGAATAATTTATGGAACAGGACTGGCTGCAACATGTTATGTAAATGAGCATGAAAGCATACAATTAAACAAAACACAACAAAACTCTAAAATACCACAGTTATGTCTCATCTAGAGTTAGTGATATTTTGGAAGAGTTTATAAGATCACGACTAGCTGTAACAACTGATGTAATTGAGCACAAAATCATAAAGTTCAGAGAAATGAAACTAACTCCTAAATACTACAGTTATATCCCATCCAATGTGAGTGGTATTTTGGAAGAGTTTGTAAGGATAAGACTAACTGTGGCATCCGCTGCAAGTAAGTATAAAAACACAAAGTTCAGAAAATTGATTAAACTAAGAATGAAGGAAGGCTAAGTTACTTATCTAAACCATATGAACAAAGCTTCTCAGGTAGCAGGGGCCCTCTACCACCAGATTAGCAAGCAGATCTACTCAAGATTGACTCATCTCTTGCAATAAAGTGATGCTTCTTTCATTAAAGGAGAAATTCTTCAAAACAGAGTATTACGGTCTTCTGAGATCTAGCAATAAAACATAAATCTAGCTAACTGTTTCTCGGTTCCCTGAGCCATACTTATAACAAAATTACATAACTGTCTTTGAGATAAAACAGGAATAATTGACTTTCCCAACTAAAATCAAACTAGGACTCTAGTGGTGGCCTCGTACTATGATTAAGGACATCTATACAGTCCTTGTCCTATTAGAAGTCTGTCTCCTAGTTTTGGTTTCTCACGTGCATAACCACTTGTAGACTCGAGCTCAGACTTCGTGGAGAGCAAGAAATTATGGGGGAGTGATGTGGAATACGAAAATATGTTTTTTTCCTTGAGGTGACACCTGGAACCTGCGTAAACATGAGGATAGCTGTGGAATAGGCGACTGGCTACAGAATGACTGCGTTCTGTAGCCGAGTCTAGTCAAAAATTGCTACAATAACAAAATCATGAAAACATAGCAAGTTAGTCATTATATACATTCTTAAAGTAATCCTAATCAATCCTATTGATCATTTAAGCCTGTAATTGATGAGGGACAAAGAAAATGAAGTGAAATATGGTGGAAAAGAAGGACATCTTTGGGGCTCAACACCTTCAACACACTATTCTTATGTTTAATCCTACTAGTCTAGATGAAGTTTGTGTACAAGCTACACATTTAGAGGCTAGAGGGAAAAAAAAAATTGATGCTCTGAATGAGGATAGTGATTTTAAAAGAAAAGGAAGAAAAAGGGTTGCAAATTCTAGAAAGGAAAAAAGTAAATTATTTTGCAAGAACTGTTAAAAAACAAGCCATGATGAATACCACTATTAGAAGCTTCATCCTGAGCTGAAACCAGAGAAATATAAAAACAAAGACAAGACCAAAGAAAAGAGAAAAATTGTAGAAACTATTGAACAGGACTTAGGGTCAGAATCAGGTGATGAGAAAAAAAGTATCGCCATGGTATTAAAGAACATAAAAGGGAAAGAGGTTGTACAAGAATCAAATCCTAGTTCTAGCTCATTAAACTGTCACAAAGAAACTCAAGATGAAAAGAGGAGGATAGAAATATTTCATGTGAGGATAATCTCAAACCACACAAAGATAGACACACTTTTTGATAGTGGGTCTCAAGCTAATCTCATCTCAGAATACTTGGTCAAATAGCTGAAACTTGAGACAATTCCACATCCAAAGCCTTATCCACTTGGGTGGATATGCAAGGATGCAAATTTACAAGTCTCAAGAAAGTGCATCTTGCGCTTCGCCATAATAGCTCATTATGTTGATTGGGTTGAACTGGATGTAGTACCTCTTGACATTACAGGTGTTGTGTTGGGTAGTCCATATTTATATGACAGAAAGGAAATATTATATCGCCATGAGAATAAGTATCACTTGTTCAAGGATGGAAAAGAGTACATTGTGAGAGCACATAAGAAGAATCTAGAATCTTCTTTAGTCCATTCAGGTCAATTGAAAAGGCTAGTTAATGCAAGTCAAAATCTGACTTTTGTTGATGTTGAAACGACAAGATTTTGTACATTTACCTTTTCATGATATGTCTCAGTCTGATAACAGTTCGTCTTTGAAAGAAGATGACATTATGTTGCACAAGGTACCTTTGGTGTCGATCGGTGCAGAAGACGAAGTGTCGGTGCAAAGCAGTGCAAGAGTCCATGAGATGGAAAGGCATGCAATCAAAGAGGGCACACAGTTCCGCATGGGTCAATGTTGGTTTCAGAATGGCAGATTTTTATGGCGAGAAAACTTGGTCAGGATTCGGCACAAGTGCATGGCTCATTCAGCAAAAATTCACCATGTGAACAGTTGGCAAGGTGAATCTTGTTTTCAGTCTTCTTTGAAGTTTGATCATTGTAGAAAAAATTTGTTTTCTGCAAATTATAGTTGCTGTTCTAAAAATTTCAAGAATTTGCGTCATGATTCAGTCAATGTTAGCAACCGTCGATCAGTGAATTCAAGGAACAATTTAACTTTTTATGACAAGCTCAACTTGATGAAGTCAGGAAGATTTCAGTGGTTCAAAGTTGGAAGAGTGGAGAATCAGTCTCCTCATCTTCATTTTCTGTAATTAGAGAGCTTTTGTGGGTCCAAAAGCTTCCCATTTGGGAGGTGTGATCAGGTGATCATGTCCTATTGGAGAAAATGCTCAAAATTTTATTTGCTCAAAATTGGTTGGAACTTGAGCGACTAGATAGGCCTCGGCGATACTATCCCGGCGCCGTGAATGACACTCAAATCCGTTACCGTATGAAGACGTTATTGCACTTTTAATGCTGAAGTGAAACTGCCAATAACCTCCAATGTTGAAAGGGAATTTATAAATTTATGTGTTGGAAAATTATTTTATTTTAATTAAGGTTTAATTAATAAATTAAATTATATATATATATATATATATATTATTAATATTTAAAACCTTACCAAAAAAAATTAATACCACACATTTATTTAAATTTGAATTATTTAAAAAAAAAAAAAAAAAAACCAAATGAAAAACCCAAAAATCAAAGTTTAAATCATATGGTAATGTTTCAAATGTCAAAGGTTACGTGGTAAATGTTACATATTGGTGGAAGCAGAGGTTTAAACTAGCCCCCCATTCAACGTGAAACATAAACCCCATTCATGTGACCTCATCATGACCACAGGTTCTATCAAACCGGCAGACGTTTGGGAAATGGTAATATTTCTTGGAGATCTAAAATTCTTATTGCCCAATTAAGGACTAATTCTCATCAACTCCGTTGTGAAACAGGGCGCTGGAAAAGGCCAAAAGAAATGTGGGAAGAAAGAGTATGTATTTTTTGCTCCTCCGGAAAAGTGGAAACAGAAAAACATTTCATTCTAGAGTGTGAGGCCTTCAAAGACATCAGGAAAAACTATGCAGATATTCTGGCAGCTAATTCTTGGGATAATTTATTCAGCGAAAAGTTGGTCGATAAGCTGGGAGTGGTCATTGTAAAACTTCATAGGAAAAGGGCCGAATACAAGAGTCAGTTAGAGAAGCAATCTGTCCCATAGGCTATTTTTAGCCTCGTGGACTTTAAAATTCTTTCTTTCTTTCTTCTTTCTATGTATGTGTTCACATGGTTCAAGGCAACAGGTTCTAAAATTTGTTGTTACGGTTTAAAAAAAAAAACTTCAAACCCACATAAAATGCCAACGCATGTGGCCACGTCCCGTGACATTTAATTTAACTCCTAGTTGCTGGTGGTTAAGGTTGGCGGTTCCACCAATTTTGGTGGTGCCCCACCAAATCACGAGATACCTCCACATTTATCTCCAGTTAACTAAAGTTGGCCCACCTTTTTGTGGGATTTTTGCTTAACATTGGGCAAAAGACTGTTTGGGTCATATCTTTCACATGGGAGATCCTTTCTGAGCAATTTTTTTTTTTTTTTTTTTTGGGTCTTCTCAGCATTTGGAAGCCATTGAGACAGGTTTTAGAGCCATTGGAGCTAATCTTCAGCTTGTTTAGCTTCGGAGAATCTTTTTGAGCCACTAGGGTGATTTTGGGGATGATGTTGTGCTGAGTTGTGGTTAACCATTTGAGGTGAACCAAGAGTCTAATTTGGGTAATTTGAGCATTCCGGAGCCAATGGTGCATGTTGCAAAGGCAACAGAGATCATCTTTAGGTACTTTTTCAGCAGAGAATCTTGGAGAGCCATCAGGGCTTAGGGAGTGTTGGAGCTGTATTGGGCTATGGTTAACCTTTGGAGGTGAAACAAAAGCCTATCCTTACTTTTTTCTATGCTTTGAACTCATTTTCACAACTGTTTTTTCCTTTTTATGCTTTCTAATCACTTTATTAACAAATTTGAGCATAATAAGAGCAAGGACATGCCCATTTGGGGGCCTTGGACCCGGCAGACGTAGCCCAGGAGGGGTGAATTGCCTTATCATATGTTGTGTTATATTCTGTGATTTATTTGCTGTGTTTTATCAGAGTTAAATATGTTAAACAGTAAAATTAAATAAGCCTCCTATACACAAAAGACTCATAAATTCACCAAAAGCATTTTGTTCCAATTGAAAAACACATTAAACAATTTTCACACATAAGTTTATGGGTAATGAATACCTTGCACCAGCAAACAAGTAGTTTCATTATCAGATCATTAGTGATTGCTTCTATTATTTCTTTAGGCAAAGTCTGTAAAGGGACAAAAAGCTTCAGGATCTCATCCTTTCTTTAAAGGTGACATATCCTGTAAATGCCCCTACAGTCCATCTCTATATTAGAAATAAGAAGTTCTCACATTTCAAATCATTATGTAAGTAAGGATGCCTATAAAGGAAAAGACATATGGTTTGATTAAGATGGTTAATGTATTTTCCTTTTCAGCTATCAATACTAAAATTGTGATTTCATGTTATGTTGGTGAAAGCCAAATTGTAACCATTCTGATGCGTTCTTAATTAGTTGTGCGATTCTGTGGATTTGTTGAACTTCTGAGATAAGTTGTCATAGGTGTAGTTAGTACTATAATCCAATGCTTTCTAGGGTGTGGCAAGGGCCCACCACAACCAGTTCAGCCCCGTAGATGTAGCTAGAGGTAATTCGTAAGTATAGTTTGATTCAATTCTTGAGTGCATAATTAATTGTTTTTGAAAATTGATTTCGTTTTTGGCATTTGATTTATGTTTCTGTAGCAGAGGTAATTTCATACATCAAGGATTGGTTTGGGAATGTTACGTTAAAAGCTCTGTGATTGTGGCAATAAGTGTGCCTAGTTCTTTCCGTAAGGATTGCTTTCCATTTTTAATCCCATACACATCATTCTGAATTGAATTTTTTCTTAAAAACAGAGTTGAGCATATATTCTTTCATCTTTCTGGATAAACAATTTTACTGAATGCGTTCCTATGTGAATGGAAATATCATTGTTATATTAATTTAATTAAATATTTTGTGAGATAAGTAGATAGGACTAGAGTACATGTGGAATTGCTAGATCGATTTCAGTAAGAGAGCATAACTTAAATTTGCAAACAGATTTAATGTTAATTGGTTCTGTGTGTTAAAGTAATCCGCATCTCATTTCATGTGTGCGTAGCTTAGATTTGTAAACATATTTCATTTTCTCGTAGCAGATGCATGTCATTTTTAGATTGAATAATTCTATTTGAATTCCATGCGTTTGGTTTGAAGAAGTGGATTTTCGTTCAAATTGGAGTTTGTGGCTTGAGATTTATCATTGCTTAAGGTATAATAGGAGTGTGAATTTTTGTTCATTGAAGAGTGACAGATATAGGTTATTTTTGGGTCTTAGCCGACAAGTTACTAGAATACCCGTGTGTTGACCAGGTAGGAGAAAGTAGATGATTCATAGAATAGTTCTGAGCAAGTTTTCTTCATTATTTTGGTGTGATTAAGTAGAGGTTTACAATATTGTTTCGTTTTTCATAAGATTAGGGTTTGGAGTGGGAGGTCATTTAAAAATATTGTTGTAGCATTTAGGTTATGAAAAATCGAGTTGAATTGGCAAGATTGTTTTGAATTGTGCATATTCCTTAAGGACAGAATGGTCATGGAAGAATCTTAACCAGCATTCCTTTCTGGATCAATGCTTGAAATTGTGTGTTAGGGTTCATAGTTTGGTGCAATTTTTACAATTCCATTCCATAAGAATAGCATTGATGAAGTGATTTAACCCCTGCAACTTGGTTCGAAAGAAATTATTCATTAAAGATTGAAACATTTTATTGCAAGTTTCAGAGGATGATCAGATGACTGCCAGTGGTAATTTATGTGAACTTGTCAACTTTTAATTTCGATATTGAATCCATTTCTTTTTCTATGTCTTAATTCAATGTGTGTTGATTGAATTGGTAGCATTATCTTATTGCATAAACCAGAGTGTCGATTATTGTAAGAAGTTTGAGTAAATTTTCCAAAAAGTAGTTGGTAATTTGATGAAAGACAACTGTAATTAAAAGCTGATCTCCAGAGTAAAATTGTGCATTTTGAATTCTTGAGTTTATTTCAGTTTGGTTTGAAAATTAGAAGTTGGGGGATTAAAACTGTCAAAAGTGGGTAATACATATATATATGGGTCGGCTAGGTATGAAAGATCAATGGCTATCATGACTAAAGTCTGTGTGTAAAATCAATATTCAAATCAGTGTGATAGTGAACCTTGTTTCTTGACACCATTATAGTGAAATTGGCATGAAGTGTTGTCATTAGAGTTAATTAGGGGTACCATTAGTAATTTCGAGTTCACTGTGTGAGTGTGGAATCAATTTATAGGTTTACTCAGATTAGGTAATTCCTTTCAAGTGTGACCTCCAAAGATTAGAATTAGGGTTTTAATATTTTCTGCAAGCAGTGAGTTATTGAATTAAAGTTGTTGTTGATTTGATAATGGTTTTTATTTCAGATTTAATGTTGAGATAAATTGAATAAGGGTTTCCAGTGTTCAAACTAGAGTTTGCAGATTGTTCCTATTTTTAGGATGAGATGAATTGATTTATTTCCGACAGTGTGTGTTTATAGATGTTTGTGTGTGCCTCAATTCTTGAATCAAATATCATAAGGAATCATACAAACTTCAACTCTAAAATCTGAATCTTGAGAGTGCAGTACAACTCGTGTTTACGAGCCCGGATTGATATACAAATATTGGTGAATTATTTCGACAGTTATTTCACACAACACTATCTATCATGCGAGGCCAATAGCAATACCTTTGTAGATGCACCATTGTTTTGCTTGCCCCAAAGTGTCCATCAATAAGAGATGAATGAGCTTCTCTCATGACACTTAGCCTCTCTCCTTGTGGTATACACATCTTTCCCAAATGAAACAACAAATTGTTATGCATGTGTTAATATTTTTCTTCAACTTGATTCCCTTCACTCAAACTAGCATACACATCTTTAAAATCAATGTCATGTGCATATTGTTCTATGTAACTCTCACGTACAACAGAATAAATTTTTAGTAAATTAGATGCACTAATTATTGGTATTGAAAGCATATCAACAAATTTATTAAAAATACCTTTCTTGTACCTTATAACCAAGTGAAACTGTTGAAGAAATCCCATCCACCTGAAATGTCTTGATTGCTGCAATTTTTTTTGCGACTGCAAGTACTGTAATGGTTGGTGATAGGTATGCACAATAGTCTCTTTACCCATCGACTAGTGTTTCAACTTCTTGACACTTTGTACCAATGCATATAGTTCTTTGTGATATGTGGGATAATTTGTCACAACACCATTAAATGTTTCAGAATGAAAAGCGACAGGCTTACCATGCTGCAAAAGAACTGTGCGCATGGCATAATCACTAGCATCAGTTTGAATCTCGAATGGTTGTCTCAAATTTGGTAATGCAAGGACTGGAGCTGAACTGATCTTGTCTTTTAAAGCTTCGAAAGCTTTTTTTTTTTTTATCCCCATTGGAAGCCTTTATTCGCACTTGTCATTGCATGCATAAGAGCTGCGATGGAAGAAAAATTAGCAATAAAGTTTCTCCAATATTGAGTTACACCTAAGAAACTTCTTACCTCAGTTAATATTTTCGGTGTGGGCCAATTCAAAATGGATTCCACTTTATAAGGATCAATTCTCAACTCTCCTCCTCCTACAATATGTCCCAAATAGACCAAATAAGTCTTTCCAAACTCACACTTTGACATCTTAAGAAAAAATTTCTCTTTCTTCAAAATATCAAGCACTCTATTCACATGCAAGAAATGTTCTTCTCTTGTTTTGCTGAAAATAAATATGTCATCTAAGTAAAAAATCACAAAGTCATCAAGGAATGGATGAAAAACACTTTCCATAACACGCATGAAAGTTTCCAGTGCATTACACAAATCAAATGGCATAACTAACCATCAACGAGTCCTTTTTTGGTTTTGAATGCAGTTTTCCATATATCACTTTCTGCAATTATTACTTGATGATATCCACTTCGTAAATATAACTTAGTGAAAAACTTTGCTTCTTTCAGCTGATCAAGAAAATCATCTATTCTTGGAAGTGGGTAACGATTCTTTACCATAATCTTGTTCAAAGATCTGAAATCTACACACATGCGCCATGTCACATCTTTCTTTGGTATCAAGACTATGGGTGAACCACATGTTGAGGTGCTTGGCCTTATGATTCATTTGTCCAACATCTCTTTGATTTGCCTCTTTATTTCAACATTCTCCATTATTGACATGCAATACATACCGATGTTTGGAAGAGGACAATATTGCTGCAACTAAATCTCATGTTGAATCTCTCTTTTTGGAGGCAATCACGTTGGCTCCTGAAACATCTCATGATGTGCATTACCTACATCATATAAATCTGATTTCAACTTAGGATTACATCCCTCAAATGATTCAAGATTAACATCAGCTTTAGGCTTAATCATAAGAAGAACAAAATTCTTACTTGAATTTACCAGCATCTTTACCTGTCTAGCATTTACCATAACAATGTTTGTCTTCTTACGATGTGCTCTAACAATGAACTCCTTTCCATATTTGAATAAATGATACTTATTCTCATGGCGATGGAAGATCACTTTCCTATCATACAAGTAAGGACTCCCCAACACAATACCTATTATGTCAAGCGGAACCACATCTAATTCAACTGTGTCAACAAAATTTGCAGTGATTGCAAACTGCAATATACATTTCTTTGAAACCTGTAAATTTGCATCCTTACAAATCCAACCCAATCGATATGGTTTTGGATGTGGTATGGTCTCAAGGTTAAGTTTCTTGACCAAGTCTTCAGAGATTAATTTTTCTTGTGACCCACTGTCAAACAATGTGTCAATCTTGGTTTGCTTGGATATGACACTCACATGAAACAATTATATTCTTTCTTCTTCATTTGGAGTGTTTATGTGACAGTTTGATGTACTCGTATTGGGTTTAGTTTCAATTTCTTTTCCCTTCATGTTCTTCAATCCCATGGCTGTAATCTTAGATTCATCACCTGAATCATCTCTTAAATCATGTTGTGTTGTAGCTGCAGTTTTATGTTTCCCTTTGTTATTGGGTTTCTTTGGCCGCATTTCAGGATGTAATTTCACACAATGAGTTTCATCATGGCCTTCTTTTGAAAAATGTTTACAAACCACTTTTTCTCCCTCTTTCTTAACAGATGCATTTTTTTTTTCTTTTACATTTTGAGTTCTTCTCTTTGTTTTTACCCTTAAAATGTTTCTTTCTACCCTCTTCAGAAATGTTCTTCCCTCTAGCTTCTAGATGTGTGGCCTGAACACATACTTCATCTAGACTGGTGGGGTTAAACATGAGAATAGTATGTTTTAGGTAGCTATGCCTCCTATGTACTTTATCAAAGTATCTTGGCTCTGCAAATCGAGAGCTCTTCTCCTAAATTATTGAGTGTATTCTTGCACATTTTGTCCCTTCAATTGCCTAAAGTTTTTCCAGTTCATTATGGCTTTTTGCATATGAGCTCATGGATAAAACTTTTTTTTTATAGCAGTAAAGAAATATAACCATGATAGAATAATCTTACCATGTTTCTTGATCTCCTCCTTTGTCTTGGCTTCCTGCCAAACAAGTGTTTCTCCTTCCATTCTCAATGAAGCTAATTAGATTTTGGTATCATCATCTTGAAGGTTCCGGATTCTCAAATAGACATCCAATTGACTAATCCAATTATCAAGCTTTTCTACATTTACTTCACCATTAAGCATTGTCAATTCAAACTTAACATCAAGTTTTACAAAATGAATTTTACCAGTGTTCTTTGACTTGTGTGGCTGATGTACTGAAGAAGAAGTAGAGGATGATGATGATGAGGGTGAGAATGATGGCTCTCCATTGCCTCCGTTTCCTCCATTTCCCTTCTTTGAATTATCTTCATCATTGTGACCTCCTGAAGATCCATGTCCTTCCTTGTGAATTTTGGATCCTTCTCCTTCTTTTCTCTCATTCCTTTCTTGATAAAGGATTCTAACCATCTCAGTCATGTCAAGAAATGATTTCCTGAACACTCTTTATTCCTCTTTGGGATCAACTTCGTCATGGATTTATCCTTCCTCATGAGGCATACTTAATGTAGCTTCTGCTTCCTTAGGAGGTGAAATAGGTGGTGGAGATTGTGGCAATATTTCTTTCCTTTTCTTTGGCTCTTCTTGAGACCCTTCTACTCCCACCAATTTGCCTTCTCCTCTCTTGAGCTTGAACCTAGTAAGCATCTAAAAACATGAAAATAATTAAACAATTATTTGTACTAAAAAACACCAGAGAATAAACTCTTGATCTGATACCAATATGATCTGAAATGACTGTGTTAGTTTGGATGTGCTAATTGTATTTTTCAATTTATAAACATGTGCATACTTGTCTCATTAGTTTTCTTAAGGATCGAGGGTTTTAACCAGGAATTGTATATGATTTTAGGTGAATTAGAAGCATAAACAAGATTAAATAACATTGAACAATAATGTAAAACATAGAAATAAGTCACCACATATAATTTACACAGCATGCATGATGAAGTAGTTCACCCCTCCTAGGCTACATCTGTTGGTCCAGCTCCCGATGGCATGTCCATCTTTCATTATGCTCAAAATTTTGCAAAAACATGTAGTTACAGGTCTCTAATGACTATTTTCTCTGCACCAATGGCTCCATAATGCTCCAATTAGTCAAAAATTACTCTCTATTCACTCTGAATGGGCGAAAATTGAGTCTCCTACTCTTTTTCCCAGTTACACCTAGAAAAAATCCACTAAAAGTGGAGAACTCCACTTAACTGGAGTTAATTTAGTGGTTGGGGTGGCCACATGCCAACCCCAAACCTTGTAATTACGGAAACCATCGGCAGATTCAAAGGCTTAAACCTGTGGTTGGATTTGTTTGACTCTGGTTGAGGTGGATGGTTAGCGCATAAACCATCGGAGATAAAATTTATACATAGCCATGTGACTAGTGTTGCGGTCAGTTAGATGGCGATTAAAGTATTCTTCGCGCAAGTAGTTGTAGTTAGATGTTTTGTCATGTGAACACTCTTATGGAATTGCTGGCGGGTAAGGACCGCTGGCGGTTCTGACCCCCATACTCCAATGCAACCAAATTTAATATAAACCTGAATCCCAAATAGGTTAAGACTCATCCTGTGGCTCGGGTTGTTAGGATGTGCGCGTGGTCTGCCAGAGGTCGTGGGGTCAAGCCCTACGGACCTCACCAAAATTTTAAAATTCCATTTCGGGGACACGTGGCAGCCTCAGGGTTGGTCACATGTCACCCCTGATTGGCCCAAAACATAAACATACAACCATTCAACCAATAAAATTGCTCCACTTTTCATCTTGCAGTTGGCTCTGAGGAAATAATATTCCTCAGAATATTCCTTTTGCTGACTTCACATCCTAGTCAACCCTGGTCAAACTGTCGCAAAATTTACATGTTTTTCTTTTTTATCAGAATGTGATATCTCCCTCATACGACATCGGTTTTTTGAACCGTTCACAGTGCCAGAATCAGGAAGAAGATATCTACGCAACCACCCTAGTTTCAACCCAATCCTATAACTTTGAATTTTGAGCAAAATTTATGAACTCCTGATCACTAACTGTCTCACATTGATTCAGAGAAAATCGACCAACACTTCGCCAATTTCCTACCTCTACTCAGCCTGCCTTGCTTTCGCAAATCATGTGGAAGGAAATCCCTATTCCTTAGGAATTTCATCCTTTCAAAATTGTGCAATGCTCATGGGCAATCCTATGGGTGTATTACTGCATGTGGGTAGTGTGCTAGTAGTACAACTGATAGTTAACATCCCTTTAACCTCTATATCAATTGGGTCTTCATCAGAACTACATGCATGTAGCTATTAATAGTAAATCATTAGTTACTTGACAGATCAATGCATGTGAATTAAATTTGATTTAATTCAATTGACCTCTCACTAGTGCAACAATCAATTACAACTAGTTAAACTGATTTTAACTCAATTTATTGAGTTAACTAATTTCTCATGCAGTAAATTAATACACTAACTGCAACTTGGACTCAAAAACAAATTGAATACTCTGCATGCCTCACCAACCACCTTCAATTCTAATTCCATGAGCTAACTGAGTTTATCACACTTAGTTAATATTACAAGTGATTATGAGATAAGATTACAATTTATTGTCCAATTTAATTAAGGGAAAATTAAATTAGACACACATTTCTTGTTGACTTTTCAACACTCCCTCTCAACAAGAAAGGGATTATCAACTACCCTGATTCTGCCTCTATGGTATTTGAATTTACTCTTGCCAAGCGCCTTTGACAGAATATCTTCATCCTGATATTCTGTGGGAATGTAATGAAGTAACATAAGCATCTCTGAACATAATCTCTAAGATGGTGTTACTGGATGTCAATATGCTTGGACCTATCATGGAATATTGGATTAACCAAGATTTTTATGCAACTCTAGTTATCACAATGTATCACCGTCGGATCCATCTGATGACCAAACAAACCAACAATAATCTTCCTCATCCAGATGGCCTCACATATAGCCTGACTGGCTGCCATGTACTCTGCCTCGACTGAACTGAGTGAAACTGATCTCTACTTCCTGTTGTACCAAGAAAATGTTGTCCATCCTATGTTGAAAATCCCTCTTGATGTGCTCTTTCTATCTCATGGACTGCCTTCTCAATCTACATCGATGAAGCCTTGAAGCTTCACTCCCTCTGTCCGTCTGTACCATAATCCATACTATGTAGTGCCCTTGAGGTATCTCAAGACATGCTTCCCCGCCTTCCAACAGATCTTGGTCAGCTTAACCATAGATTGACTAAGCTACTTAACTGCGTAGCAAAAGTCTGGTCATGTGTTCACCAAGTACATGAGTGAATCCACAAGTTTCCTGTAAACAATAGCATCCACTACCTTACCTAAAGTAGCATCCTCCTTCCTCTAGTTTCTTACAAGAGGAGTCTCCATGGGTTTACATCTCTCCATGTGGAACTTGCTCAAAATATCTTTGGCATAATTGCCTTGAGGAAAAAATAGCTCCCCATCCCACTACCATATCTCCAAACCAAAGAAATAGTGAAGGATTCCCATGTTCTTCATCTCAAACTCTCTTGCAAGATCCTCTTTGCAAGAAGTTATAAGTTTCTCATCACCTGTAAAAATAAGATCATCAACATAAAGTATGATAAGAGCTTACCATCAACCACAACCTGGTACAGGTTCACATCCGCTTCACTCCTAATGAAGCCCAACCCGATGAAATAGCTGTCAATCCTGGTGTACCAAGCACGAGGTGCTTGCTGCAGCCCATATAGTGCTCTATTGAGTCTGCACACATGCGACTCACTATCAAAGCTATCAAAACCTTCTGGTTGCTCAATGTACACTTCTTCCTCAATAACTCCATTGAGAAATGCAGTCTTCACATCCATCTGATGTATTTGCCACCCCATCTGCACTGAGAATGCAAGGATAGACCGAATCGATGAGTACCTTGAAACTGGTGCAAAATTATCCTCATAGTCAATCCCCTCAACTTCTGAGAATCCTCGAGCTAAAAATATAGCCTTGTACCTCTCCACACTCACATATGTTTCCTGCTTCACCTTATAGATCCATCTAGATCCAACCACTGACTTCCCGACTAGTCTTGGGATAACTTCCGATGCACTGTTCCTAACGATGGAGTCATACTCCTCAACCATGGCATCAAACCAAGTTGGTTGTTGCACTTCTTCCTCAAAAGAGGATGGTTCTGTCACAATTCACTTTCTCATAAGAGCCATGTATCCAGTAAATCTGTTTGGAGACTGTCTCTGTATGCATAGTGATGTAGGTGCTCCTAAATGTTCTGCCACATCAAGTCTCAATATGTCAGCTTCTGTGGTGCGCCTTCTACCATGTCTGGTGGATGGCTATGCATGAGTGGTTTCTTCCACTCCATGATCCTATGCATGTGGTTGCTCCACATATTGAGGTTCATCCTTTGGAACCAAGAGTTCCTCATCTGCATGCAAATCAAGCTCCCTCTCAAGGGACAATCTCATGGTTTTCTCCTCATCAAATTTTACATCCCGTTGTTTGGAAAATACACCTGATAGTTGTGGGGAGTATCAATGTACCCAAAAAATATCCCAATCTCATATGTTGGTTCTAGCTTCTTTTTGGAATCTTTTGTCACATGGAAATAGACAAATGAGCCAAAAATTTTAAAATATGAAACATCGAGTTTCTTACCAGAAAAAGCCTCCTCTAGTGTACTCATGCCAAGTATCTGATGAGGACTACTATTCTACACAAATACCATTGTGTTTCATGACTCTGCCCACATATGCAATGATAGGCCTTGATCATGTAACATCGCTCGTGCTACACCCACAATTGTTTTGTTCTTTCTTTCGCAACCCTGTTCTATTTTGGGTTATGAGGTACAATCAACTCTCTCCGAAATCATTCTTTGCTACATAAGTTCTTGAATTCATTGGAGATGTACTCACCACCATTTTTTCTCCTCAGAGCCTTTACATGCTTCCCTGTATCTTTCTCAACTAGTGATTTGAACTCACAAAATTTTGGTAATGTCTGATCTTTCTTTTGCATGAAGTAGGTCCAAAAATTTATAGAAAAATCATCAACAAAAATCACATAATACCTGTGCTTTGTTGTAGAAGCTGTAGAGAATGGTCAACACACATTTGAGTGAACTCTCTCAAGGATTTCCGTTGCTCGGTTCTCCTTCTCGTGAAAAGTGGCTGTCGTATACTTCCCCATGGTACATCCCTTGCATGTTTCTATCTATGCAAAGGAACCCTTTGGAAGACCCGTAGAAATCTGTTGCATGACCTTCTAAGCACCATGGTGTAGATGGCCCAATCTCCTATTCCATAACCCACCCTCATCCCGGCTCACCACTTGGTCCGCTTTACCCATCAATGTTGTGTAGCCATCTACATCAAGTTTGTAGAGATTCTTCACATGAATGCCAATATTCTTAACTTTTCACATGGATTTGTGACGAAGTGATGCTTTCCCTTCACTAAAAACCACATCATATCCTCTATCCTCCAACATAGCAACTGAAACTAAATTCATTTTCAAGCCTAGTACATGCATGACATATTTTAATAAGAAAGGTTTACCTGACTATCTCTGGAAAGTAACTATACCAATCTCGATGGCGCTATACCTCCCGTCATCACCCATATCGATGTGCATCTGAAGATCCTTCTCCTCCAAGCTACTAAAGAGTTATTTGTCTCCCATCATGTGGAAAGATGTACCACTATCCAAGTACCACATTGATCCCATCACACTTGACACCATGCAATAGATGAGTGAGAAGTCCAACTCGAATTGTGAAGCCAAAGCTTCACTCACTGCAGATACTGAATCCTTCTTGTTGTTCTTCTTCTTCTTTTATGAAAAATTAGTGGCATAATGTCCATGCTCGTGATAGTGAAAACATTTCTCTCTGGATATGTCATGCTTCTTGCATTCTTTTCTAGTCTCAGATTTGGAATAGAATTTCTTTCCCTTCCCCTTCTTTGCCTTACCATCCAAGGCACAATTTTCCTCACCATTTGTCTTGGATGAGGATCCATCCCGGTATTCCTCCTAAATTCTTATTATACCAAATCCAACCAAAGTCACTCCCAATCTGGTAGCTTCTCCCTCCCATTGATAGAGTCCTAATAACTATGCCAAATCTTAGGAAGGCCTAGAAGTTCTAGGCTCACAAAGTCATCATCCGCTACAGTAATTGTGACACTTCCAAGATCATCTCGACATTGTATGAACTTGGTTAAATATTTTGGAATAGTTTTGCCTTTCTCCATTTTGATTTTCCTGAGCTTGTCCTTCAATGCCAATTTTCTGAGATCACTGCTACTTTGAAACATATCTATCAAATCTTTCCACATTGTATATGTAGTCGCTTTGCATGGATACTCGATACAATGTGGTCTCGAACTCCCTCTAATAAGATCCTCCTCGCCTTTGCAACCTCATTTTTCCAAGCATCAAGACGAGCGGCGTCTACTACTGCAAGCTTGGGAATATCATTATTAGTGAATTCTTTCAACTTGTTGTCCTCCATATCTACCTCCATTCTGTCTTTCCATGCAAAATAATTAGAACTGCCCTCAAGTGCATATTCCAATCTTAAGCCATTGAAAGCCATCTTGATCTGCTTATCGCACCAAAGAATATTTTTGTAATTTCGAATGTTATTAAACAGAAACTCAATTTATTCTCCACTATAGTGATTTCCTGCGCTCTGATACCATGTAGAAATTATACAAACAATATGTATACCAATGGATTCACTGATCATGTAATATACTAAAACAAGATATTGAATCCTTCTACAAATTAATTGCGGAAAATAAACATGATCGCCAATCACACCAAGTAAAAGAAAGAAGAAAATCAGGCCATAACACATATATTTTTCCTAGGGAAATCTTGCTACTTAAAACCCCTCTATACTCTATTGTATATTCAACCAAGGAATCATGAAACAATTACAATGCACTCTTCTCACAAGAGTCTATTGCATTCTGCTAACTGTCTCACACTGATCCGGACAAAATCAACCAAAACTTAGCCAATTTCATGCCTCTGCTCAGCCTACCATGCTTGTGAAATTCATGTGGAATGAAATCCCTATTCTTTAGGAATTTTAACCTTCCAAAATTGCGCAATGTTCATGGGAAATCCTATGGGTGTATTACTGCATGTGGGTAGTTTTATAATAATACAACTGATAGTTAACATCCCTTTAACCTCTGTCTCAACTAGGTCTTCATCAGAACTGACATGCATGCAAATATTAATATTAAATTATCAGCTACTTGACAGACCACTGCATGTGAATTAAATTTTATTTAATTCAATTAACCTCTCACTAGTGCAACAATCAGTTACAACTAGTTAAACTGATTTTATCTCAATTAATTGAGTTAACTAATTTCTCCTGCATTAAAATAATACACTAATTGAAACTTGGACTAAAAAACAAATAGAATCACTCTGCATGCCTCACCAACCATCCTCAACTAGAATTCCATGAGCTAACTAAGTTTATCACACTCAGTTAACTATTACAAGTGACTATGAGATAAGGTTAATATTTATTGTCCAATTTAATTAAGGGAAAATTAAATTAGACACACATTTATTGTTTAATTTTCAACAATTTCACATAAGGGTAACTTCTAAGCACACAAAAATAAACACTTTTTTTGATAGTGGATCACATGCGAATTTAATATCTGAAGAATTAGTTAAGAAATTGGGTTTGGAGACACATAATCATCCAAGAACATATCAAATAGGTTGCTAAAATAAAAGACTCAGATTAATGTCACAAAGAAATGTCGTTTAAAATTTTCCATCACAGCTAATTGCAATGATGAAGTGGATTTAGATGTGATACCATTAGACATATGTGGAATAGTGCTAGGGAGTCCTTATCTCTATGATCATGATGCAGTGTTTTTTAGGAAAGATCATAAATATCACCTTAAGAAAGATGGAATTGAATACATTGTCTGGGTACATAAAATCAAAACTCACTTGGATTTAGTTACTACTAATCAGATGAAGCATCTAATAAGTTCAAGTAAGAGATATGTACTAATGGTTGTAAAAGAACAATATAAGGATCAACATGATGCTTTTTCAGTTTGTGAATCTCAGTTTAAAGATAGTTTGGTTAAAGTGGTAGATTGTTTTCAAAGTCTATTTAAAGAACCAAAACATATGACTCCTAAATGGGAAATACAAAATTAGATACAACAGATGTCTGATGCCCCTCTTCCTAATGTAGGAATGTATCACATGTCATCCATAGAGCACCAATATATAAGGAAAAAAATCCAAGGGATGGTTGGAAAAGGCTTCATTCGACCCAGTTCATCTCCATGTGGTTCACCCATAATTTTGGTTCTTAAGAAAGATGGGACATGGGGAATGTGTGTCGACTTGCTTGTGATTCACTTAAGTAGAAAATTGTCACAACACCAATCTTAGCTTTACCAGATCTTCAACGACCATTTGAAATTAAAGCAGATGCTAGTGGTTATGCAATGACTGTAGTTTTACTTCAAAACTTAAAACAAAATTGTTTTCATTCAGAACTTTTTCTAAGGCCGTTATAAATTATCCGAAATATGATAAATAATTGTTTTCTTTGGTTGAAAGTGTAAAGAAATGGAAACATTAATTAATGGGTAAGGAAAGAGTGTTTCACACATATCATCAGACGCTTCAGTACCTTCAGTCACAGACTAAGTTGCAACTATCTCGCCACTACAAATGGATGGTATTTCTTTAGCAATTTCAATTAGTAATTAAGTACAAGAAATGTGTAACAAACAAAGTAGTTGATATGTTGTCTAGACCATATTTGAATGCTTCAGGAGTCCTGCAGAATATCTATTTAAAACTTGAAATTCATTTAGAACAATATAGTACAGATGTTGATTTCAAAGATATTTATGAATCACTAACTCATGGTACTCATGTGGAAGAAGTCAATTTTCATGTCCATAACAGGACTTATATCATCTGGGTAAGTTGTGCATACCACAGACAGAAAGGGCGCATGTTATTCGAGAAGCACATTCTTCTCACATTTTAGGACATTTTGGCATAAGCAAGATAATGGCGCAAATTCAAAGAAATTGTTACTGGCCTCGTATGTATGAAAAAATTGTGAAGTAAATTAAAGGATGTGTGATGTGTTCGAAAAGAAAGCCAAGCAATCGAAAGATTTGGCTTGTATATGCCACTTCCAGTTCCTTTGTGACCATGGCACATCATTTCCATGGATTTTGTTGGAGGACTTCCTATGTCAAAGAGAGGGAATGATTACATGTATGTCATGGTTGATCATTTCAGCAAGATGTGCATTCTTGTTCTGTGCAAAAATCAAGTGACTACAGAACAAATGGCACAAAGGTTATTTCAACAGGTATGGTTTCATTTTGGGTTACCTAATTCCATTATTTCTGATCGAGACACTCGCTTTGTAGGAGATTTTCGGTCCACTTTGTGGGGACTCATGGACACAAAGTTGAAGAAGAGCACAACTTTCCATCCACAAACCAACGGGCAGCCAGAAGTGGTGAACAAGACAGTGATACATATTCTCTGAGGTTACTGAAGCAATCATCCTAATTTGTGGGATGAATCTTTACCTTATGTGCATCACGCTTACAATCGAGCCTTACATTCTTCGGCTAATCGGTCGCCATTTGAAATATGTTTTGGGTATCTACCAAAGTCACAAATGGACTTCATGTTCTATGAAGAATATAAAGTGGATGGAATCGACAATTCAAACAAAGCAGTTAAGTTCATTCAATGAATACAATAGATACATGAAATACTGTAGGATTAGTTAGAGAAGAGTCAGGCCAAGTACAAAATGTGCCACAACAAGCATCGATTCGATGATCATTTTCAGGTTGGTGATTAGGTATCTTTGTATATCAGTAAAGACAGGTTGAAAGGTGAAGGTAAGAAATTGAAACCAATCAGGTATGGTCGTTTCAGTATTGTGGAAAATATTGAAAATAATGCATTCCGGTTAGATTTATCGCCTTAGATGTGTATTTATTTAGTTGTGAATGTAAAAAATATGAAGTTGTATGAACATCCTATTGTATCTTAACAGACAATCCCTCGGTTGTGAAAGGAATCAATGCTTAATACATTTTAAAATTGTTTCATAGAAATAATTTTATCATGAGGTCTTTGTTCTATCCCTCTGGATACTAGTTTTCTAAAACCCTTAATGATATGGAATAATAAAATATTTCACAATGCCATTGACTGTTGATATCTGAATGGAAAAGAACAACTGTAGAGAAAACTCAAAGTAATATGTTGTAAACACAAAATCTATTACTTTCAAGTTTCAAAGAGAATTCATGGAGAGAGAGGAAACTCAAAATAATATGTTGTAAACACATAATCTATTACTTTTAAGTTTCAAAGAGAATTCATGGAGAGAGAGAGGAAACTTAAAATAATATGCTATAAACACAAAATCTATTACTTTTAAGATTCAGAGAGAATTGATGAAGGAAGAGGAGTTGGAGTGAAGGAGCGCTTATTAAGGTTATTTAACTCTTACTTACAAATGTAAATCAGAGACCGGCTACTTCTTTACTTCACTTCATTCAAGGAATAAACAACATAAAATGACACAAGAAACACAAATCACCATCAATAGTTGCACAAAACTTGATGCTTCTTTCATTCACCCATCAGAAAAAGAAGTACAAAATGTAGTCTCCAAGAGGTTCAGAACTCGGAACCCCTCCTCTCTCTTTCTCTCTTCCTTAAATACAAACAAAATTAGTTTGTAACTTCTCGAGCTTCTTGAAACTCCTAGACTGCCTAAATTATTAAACTACTTATTACATTGCAATCGAGGACATCATTGTAGCTTTTATATGAAAAAAGAAAAAAAAATAAAACTTGAAATATAATCCTTTTGTTGGATCTGATTTGTTGTTGATGTGTCTCCTTCCATTTCTGTCGTGATATCTTAACAGTCTACATAAACGCATCTCTACTTGACTACGCCCATGGTTTTTCATTTTGAACACTATCATCATGTAACCTACTACCAGAATCTGCCTCTTCCACTCGTGCCTATAGCATTTAGTCTTTAATTAATGAACTACTGCAAACACATACCATTGTTCTACACATAGCGTCGGGTCTTTTCTTACCCGAGTCTGCCCTGCATTCAAACTTTCCTTTGTAACTGTCGTAAGACTAAACTTTAAAAGATATTCTAATTTTCCTTTGAAAACTATTGCGTCTTTCCCTTTATCGCATTTCACATTTTGGCATTCATAACATATTCATGAGCATCATTCCTCTTGAGCTTGCGATGTGCGATGTGCGATAAAGGTAGGGATGACGTGGCCAGTGGAGGTGGGGCCGATCGCAAATCGCAATAGGCGATATAAAACCTTGTCACATTTCACATTTAGTTATTCATAACATATTCATGAGCATCATTCCTCCTGAGCTTGCGATGTGCAATGTTCGATTGGAATATATTAAATCACAGTTCTGAGTTGCATCGCATCCGCTTCGTTATCACACTTCGCACTTCGACAAATCCCGTTATCTTATGATTTCTATCCCTTTTGAGTTGGCGATGTGAGATATGTGAGAGGGTCCCATGGCTGGACTTTAAATACTTTAGATTCAAGCTTCGAACTATATCGCATCTAGTCCTCATATTGCATTTCGGCGATTCAACCTTGTTATATTCCTCCTGAGATTTGCAATTGTGATTTGTGATATGCGATCAGGCCATCCACATGCGATTGCGATTAAGATTCTGAACACTATTTTTGTTCGTATATTTTCATGACTCGACCCCAACCTGTGTGCAATGTTCTGAACACATCAATCGGCCCAACTCTTGAACTATTCTGCACATGAATAAGCCTGACTTGACCCTTGTTACGTGCTTTTCTTCTTTTCTACTACTCTGGCTTAGATTACACCTCCAATGCTCTTGCTTCGGTGATTTTCGTTCTAGTGCACATGTGATGATGAATCCTCGTTGAGCTTGTGGTTATCCTTTTGAGCATGTTGCAGGTCTTCTTGAAATTTTAACAACTGTTCCTCAACAACTTTGAATTGCTCAGAACCTCTCTTAAATTGTAGCTACGTCAAATTATGCTACAACATTTGGCTCCAATTGAGGACAACACTTTGGTAGCAAAGTGATGAGGACTTGTAGATCAGTAGCCTTTATTGGGCATGGATTAAAAGAGCACATGTAGATCAGTAGTCGTTATTGGGCATGGAGTCAACCCCAAATGGGAGTTGATCCAATATGAAATCCTCCTAAAACCTGATACACTTTGGACTTCTCCCTTTATTCTTAAACTGAAAATACTGAACTAGAAATACTACAACTAAAAATGCTCAACTTTTGAGATTATTTATGCACAACTCCTATATATGTATTCATGTATGAACTTAATCAGGTGAATTCAGCCTTCCAATGGCACCAATCCAACATCTACATGTTAGACCTGATGTCTCCATACTATATAAATTTGAAGATCATAAAAGGGAGGTACCATGAAAGTTTTCCAGATACAAATATTTGCACATACCTTTGCATGAATGCTTCTTTTTGACAAATTAAAGTTTTCATATAGTCAACTACTAGATCATAGAACTAATGAGACCAATTTTTTGCTGCCTCTTTTTCTTGAACATCTTGTTGATGTAGACTTCTTTGAACATGGAAACTTCCTTCACTGTTTGACTCCTCAATTTGAGGTTGTATGTGAGAATATTGATTGTTGTTTTATGCTGACAACCATTTAGGACGAAAAGAGAAATCTAAGGTTTGTTCCTCATAATTTTGATGTTCTTCGTATAATGCCAATTCTTGACAAAAATCTCCCCCCTCCTGCAAACACACCTGAGGAGCTCCACTATTTTCTCCTCTATTCACAAAATCATTAAAATTATGAAAATTGTAATGATCTTCCAGGATTTCAACGTGTATTTTAGTTGTTGCAACGAAATTTTTAGAAGAATCTTCATAATGCTTAAATTCTTGTGTTTTAGCAATACAGGAATCCTCTGACACCTTTTGAAAATCCTTGTTCATCTCTGAATTTGCATTCTCTTGTAAAGAAATTCCAATGTATTCTTAACAAGCCCTCTTGTCTTCAACAAAAGTTGTTCATTAAACAAGACATGAAAAATTTCTACAAGCCCACACATTAACTTCGATTTCTTGTGCATAAAGAAACATCAGCTCTAGAGTGCAAGGTTTTCTCTCCTTGAGATAAAAATCCAAGACACTAGAAAGAGCCCTCAAATAGTATGTCATAGTTGCATCTTTAGGAGGTCGAATTTCTTTCGGCATGCTCAAACAGATTTTTTGAAACCTCCTATTATACGCAACAATTGATTCATTACTCTGCCTCTAGATGGAATATAACCCCAAAATGAGCTTTTCGTACGACTTGTGCTCGCCCTAATATCTAAGAAAGATGTCTTGAAAACTTTTCCATGAACTAATTGAACCTTCCTTGATCCGGATTTATGCAGGAACGCAACAGAATAAACATATAACCATAGATATAGAGATGCAGCGGAAATAACACTTCATTTCATTAATATCAAAGAACTGAAATTTGCTTACAGACAGAATGGAAATAAAACTAGCTAGGGCGTTGGTAGCTATCTCTGAGAAGAGATGTGGCGGCTACAGGCCTCTGAACTGAGTTGAAATGAGGCTCGAGGTCCTATTTATTATTGAGAAACAATGGAGAACCATAAACATCCAAAAACCTAACCCTAGGAGATGAAGCGCCAAGACTCTGGGCCCCGTTTGGGTAAATTGGTGTTTCAACTTCCCAGGGACGTAACTTTGGCATACTATCTCCGTTTGATGCACATGATACATCATTAGAAAGCTCTATTTGAGGACCACAACTTTTTCCATGAATATCATTTCGAAACAAAATGATATTAGTTTGAGGCATGATGCTCAAAAAACGTCGTTTAGGGCCTCAAAACGGCTCCGGAAGTTCAAGACCCGAAAAACTACTAAAAATAGTAAGTTATGCCGAAACTGAAAAACTGAAAGAGACAATGGTGGGGGCCCAAGTGGAATATGGGGGTGGCCACCAATATCCACCTGGATCATTCCTCCCCCCTTAGGAAGAAATGGTCCCCATTGCGTTAAGTTCCTCCATGAGATGAGGAAATTTCGAATTTGGTCTCTCTGCGGAACCACTTCTCTTGGTGCAGAGCTGGCCAAACTTGGATAACCTCGACACAAACTTGATCTTCTATTGGCAGGTGTTCTGACTTCTGCATGCCTAGATAATTCGTGGTGGCCTATTCCATGCGCTCCTGCTTAAACTGGCTATGTGAGTTAGCCCGCAATGTTCGAGGTGTTCACAGAGGAGGTGGGAAGTAAGGACGAAGGCTTTCCAATCCACATTGAAGATCGGGTGCAGACCAAGGAATGGAGAAATACTAAGCCGAAGGCATTGTTCCCCACAGCCTGGGTGATGCGGTGTACAGCTCAGATGGGCGTGCAAAGCTTGCGGTGGGGTCCCGTGAGGCGCTCCTTCTACAAAAGTAGCCATACTTTGTCGCCCACCTGGAAGTTGTGTGGCACCCGGTGTTGATCATGGCACTGCTTGTACTTCGCATTGGATCTGTCAAATATATCATGAACCTGTTGGAAGATGTGTTGAATGTGCTCGATGAAGCTACTTGCTTTGTCAAATTCAGACTGGACATGAGCTGAATCGGCTTGAGCAGCTGCAAATGGCATGGCTACGTCAATGGGACATAGTGGCTGGAATCCCAAGCCCACTTGAAAGGGGCTATGGCCAATTGAACTGTGGAGAGCCCTGTTATAACTATGTTTTACATAGAGGAGGCTCTCGTCCCATGTGCATGGATGCTTTGAATTGTACATGCACAGAATGTGTACAATCATTCTGTTAACGACCTCTGTCTGGCCATCTGTTTGGGGATGGAAAGCTGTGGACTTGGTGAGATTTGTGTCCAACATTGACCAGAGGCTGGACCAAAATGTGCTGAGGAACCTACTATCTCGATCTGATATGATAGACTGTGGGATCCCAAAGTGCACCCACACTCGTTCAAAGAAGAGTTTAGCAGTGGCTTCTGCTGTGATATTCTTCTTACAGGCCGCCATGATGGCCATCTTCGAGAATCTGTCAACGACCACGAAAACACAGTCATTTCCATTCTTAGTAGAAGGCAGGCCCGACATGTAATCTATGGAGATGGATTCCCACGGTCGACTAGGGGTAGGTAGTGGAGTATATAGGCCTTGCTTCTTGATGGTCGGTTTGGCAATGGCACAAGCAGTGCAGGATCTGATGTGCTTCTCAACATCCTTTCGAAGGTTCGGCCAATAGAAATACTTCTGCAGGATTGCTACTGTTTTCTCGACCCCGAAATGCCCAGCGACTCGACTGTAGTGTGCTTCCCATATCATCTTTGCATGCTCGCTTGAAGGAACACAAAGGTGTCCCATGTGACATAAAAGTGCATCTTGGAGGTGAAAATTTGGAACTTGCGTACCCCCCAAGAGTGCCTTGTAAGTTTGGCCGAATTCTGGGTCACTCTCATAGAGAAGCGGCCAATTAGAAGTCTCGTGCCCACAAGAGTTGAGCACAGTGGTGAGCGCCACGATCGGTGGTCGGCTGAGGCAGTCTGCAACATTATTGGTGCTACCCTTCTTGTACTTGATGTTCAAATGAAACTGTTGCAGATATGTGGACCACTTCTGATGGCGATCATTCTGCAACTTCCCTTGTGTCTGTATGAACTGCAGGGGCCGGTGGTCTGTGTGGATGATCGTTTCCTTCCCCAAAATGTAATGCTTCCATTGTCGACAGGCTTGCACAATGGAATACATTTCTTTGTCATAGGTGGGATACTTGCGAACTGTCTCAGACAATGTCTCACTGTGATATGCCACCGGATGTCCCTGTTGAGTAATAACTGCCCCAATAGCATAGTCAGAGGCATCTGTCTCGATCTCAAATGGCTGCTGCAAGTCTGGTAAGGTGAGCACTGGGGCAGAACAGAGGCGATTTTTCAATTCTTTGAACGCCTTCTGTTGAGGTTCCGACCAAAAGAAGTTTTCTCTCGCTCCTCCTTTGGTGACTTGACTCAAGGGCCAAGTGATATGAGAGAATCCCAATATGAATCTATGGTAGAAATTAGCAAGACCCAGAAAGCTGCGAAGCTCTGTTATAGTAGTCGGGGCTGGCCAATCCCGAATGACTTGGATCTTGGCTGGATCCACATGCACCCCCCTTTCATCAATAATGTATCCCAGATATTGAACCTGGGTCATGCCAAACGTGCGCTTCTCCAAATTGGCACACAACTTGTGTTTCCGCAGTGTTTGGAGGACTTTTCGGATGTGGTGAAGGCGCTCTTCCCAAGTCTTGCTGAAGATCAGAATGTCATCCAAGTACACCACTACAAATGAGTTGGTGAATGGCCGCAAGATGTCATCCATCATTCTCATGAAGGTTGTGGGAGCATTCGTCAACCCGAAAAGCATGACTAGCCATTCAAAAAGGCCTTCCTTGGCTTTGAAGGCAATCTTCCACACATCAGAGGGTTCAATTGGTACCTGGTGATACCCAGACTTCAGGTCAATCTTGCTGAAATATTTTGCACCTTTGAGTTGGTGTAGAAGGTCATCAATCCGTGGGATTAGGTACCTATTCCGGACAGTGATCTTGTTTAGCGCCCGATAGTCAATACAGAGTCTCCACGTCCCATCCTTCTTCTGTACCAACACGATCGGGCTCCCACATGGCGATGAACTTGGTCTGATGTGACCTTTCTGCAACAATTCCTGAATCTGCCTCTTGATTTCATCATTCTCCAGAACAAAGCGCCGATAGATCGGTCCATTGGGTAGCGGCGCACCTGGGGTCAGATCAATCGGGTGCTTGACCTGATAGTGCAGAGGAACCCCTGTGGGTGAGGTGAAGATGTCCCTGTACTCCTCCACAACCTTATCCATTTGTTGTTGTCATGTAGAGGAGCCCTGTCTGGAGGTCGTGGCCACAGTCTTCTTCTTTCCCTGGGGGCGGATCATCAGGAAAACGAATTTCTTGGTTTGGGAAATGAGCTTACTACATTGTTTTGCAGTAACCAAAGAGATAGTCGTAGGAGGTGGTACCTCTGGTATCCTATAAAACTTATTTCCCAAAGTAACAATAACAGCACGAGGTCGAGACTCATACACAGCATGACGCTCCCACAAGTATGGTTGTCCTAATAATACATCAGAAACATCAATAGGAGCAACATCACATAATACCTCATTCGTGAAGGGCTTGATGCTATAGGGAAGGTGGCACTGCTGGCTGACGTGAAGATCTCATCCTTGGTGAAGCCACCCAATGGTGTATGGATGTGGGTGAGATGTGGTCGGCAAGCCCAACCACTTCACGACGTCTACTGAAATGAGGTTCTTTTGGCTCCCATTGTCGACAATGAACTGTACAGGGGAGCCCTTTACCCACATCTGGGAGTGGAAGAGACGTTCCTCCTCCTCTGGATCTTCTGGTTCCTCCTTCTGGATCTTTGTAGTGGCAACAATGGCATTGGGCTCCGCATCAATAATCTGTTTCCCTTTTTCATTCCCCTTTTCAGGTTCTGATTCGGAGTCAGAGCATGCATCTGACTCAGAAGCCCTCATCTCGGCCACTAGCGACTGCTTGGCCCGACACTCACTTGTGTTGTGAGTGGAACTCTTATGGAACTCACACCACTTTCCCGTGTCCTTCTTTGGCTTTGCTACAATGTTTTTGAAGTGTGGCTTTACCAATATTTTATCGACTCAGGTCGTCCTTTGTTCTCATGGGTTTGGAAGCACCTTCTCCTTGCTTTGATTCACAAATTTAAGATCAAATCTCGTATCTGTGGGAGACCCCAAGATCTAAAAATGAAATGGACTCATACAATATCCCTCGCAAAATTAGCGTCGTAAAAAGAGAGAACACAAAGAAAATAAAACCGCAAAGAAACTTGTTTTATTAAAACAGAGAATAATTGTAGAAGCTACATTGTGGCAGACAATCTGTCCTTTTACAAAGTGAGGCTTGTTATTTATAGCCTTTTTTTGAGATAGAATACCATAGGTGGATACCATAGCCCAATACCATGGGTAGATACCACTTACAATACCATGGGTAAATCCCATGTGTGGATGAATACCATGGGTGGATACATACCATGGGTCACTTACAATACCATGGGTGGATAAATGTCATGGCTGGATGAATACCATGGGTCGATGCCATTTACAATACCATGGGTAAATTCCATGGGTGGATGTATAACATGGGTAGATGAATACCATGGGTTGATGCCATTTTCCATTCAGATCATTCCTCCCTCCTTAATAAGCAATGGTCCCCATTGCGTGAAGTTCCTTCCTGAGAAGCATTTGTTGAATATGAAGAGCTACTGAAGAGAAAAATTTTGTGTATTTAACCCATAACCGTGATGAACGAAGATCCGAGGATAGAGATACCCTGTAATGCTTGTGACCAACTGTGATATTGACAGTGTGTGGCCTAGAAAATGGACTTCGATGAAGTGTGGGTTTGTGGATGAACCAAAACCATGAAAAATGAAGATCCGAGGATAGAGATACCATGTAATGCTTGTGACCAATTGTGTTACTAACAGTGTGCGGCCTAGCAAATGGACTTCGATGAAATGGATTTTGTGCGGTTGACCCATAACCGTGATGCTAATTGTTGATAAAATAGCAGGTGCCTACATAGTTTGGGGTGGGAGGGCACGTCTCCAAATAACCCAAGCCAAACACTGCTATGCTGAAATTGATAAATGTGAAGCAGGTGCCTAATAAAGCAGGGTGGGAGGGCACGTCTCCAAAGGGAACCTGCTCCAAATGCTGCTCCAGATTTAAAATGAGCATAACTTGGTCAATATAACTCAGAATATTTATTATAACTTGTTTTTGAAAATGGAATGATTATTATGCATCTTATCATGTGTTTGAAACCACTATTTGGAGACTCTAGACTCTCAGATTCGCGCTGGAACTGTCTCGCCGTCACAAAATTTCTGAAAAAAATAGTTGATTTTAAATCAACGATAACTCCCACATCTGGACTCCGATTCGACCGATTTTTTTTTTGAACTTGGGTTATTTTTCAAGAGGAGATCAGATCTATATCCATTCTTCTGAAATTTTTCACTTAAAATTGCGAAAAATGACAGGAGAGCCACCATCCATGAATTGTCGTTAGAAAAATTGTTTCAACATTGCTGATTTTGAATCAGCGATATCTCCCTCATCCGAACTCCAATTTGGCCGATTTTTTTTTTGAATTTGAGTATTTTTTTGCAAGGAATCCAGATCTGGTCATTTTTGTTTTGTAAATTTTTCACCAAAATTTTCAGATATGATCTGAAAACTCGCTGCCCAAAAAAATTCATGGATTTTGCTGAAGATTGCTACAAAACATTGAAACTGAAATATGTTTCAAACCCTCATTCCCATGGAGGCGTAACCTAAATATGAAACCACTAATCCGGATCTTGGGGGGAGGCCCCCAAGATCTAAAAAGTTGAAATAGATCTGAATGGAAAATGACATCAATTCATGGTATTCATCTACCCATGTTATCCATCCACCCATGGTATTGTAAATGGCATCGACCCATGGTATTCATCCACCCATGATATTTATTCACCCATGATATTATAAGTGACCCATGGTATGTATCCACCCATGGTATTCATCCACACATGGGATTTACCCATGGTATTGTAAGTGGTATCTACCCATGGTATCCACCTATGGTATTGTATCTCAAAAAAGGCTATAAATAACAAGCCTCACTTTGTAAAATGACAGATTGTCCGCCACAATGTAGCTTCTACAATTATTCTCTGTTTTAATAAAAAAAGTTTCTTTGTGGTTTTATTTTCTTTTTGTTCTCTCTTCTTCTTTTTTTGGCATTGTAATTTTACAGATCTTGTCAGATCTATTTCAAATTTTTAGATCTTGGGGGCCTCCTCCCCAAGATCTGAATCAGTGGTATCAGATTCAGGTTATGCATCCATGGGAATGAGGGTTTGAAACATATTTCAGTTTCAATTTTTTGTGGTTTTCTTTATGTATGCCCATGGGGGACGAAAATAAAGATGAGGGAGCAGGAGATCCTATCAAAATATTGCTCGAGGAGGCCCTCGAAAAACAAAGGAACGCGATGATGGATAACTTTGCTCAGATCCTTCAACGGCTGCCCACCGACAGTGCATCTGCATCCAGTAGCCACTCCGGGAGGTGCGACCTTTAAGGTACAATTTTGACATTCCCATATATTGAGGGTCACGAGATGCAAATACAGACAGACAGGAATCTATAGGTCAAGTATTTCTCTGTTCATGACTTTTCAGACCCGGAGAAGATTATTTTTGCACTCCTCAAAGCTACCCCCCATGTTAAGGACTGGTGGGAAACCTACTGTGAGAACAAGGACCAGACAGAACCCTCTCTGTTCTCGGCTGTACCAACTTGGAATTATTTCCGAGACGCCGTCAAGGAACAATACTATCCCGTGGGGAGCTATGAGGACAAGTACATACAATGGACCACGCTGCGACAACAAAGGGATGAAGATGTGCATGAGCTGACGAATCTATTCCATACCCTGCGCACAAAGTTGGGTATCAAAGATTCAGAGAAACATTTCATGCTAAAGTATCGTAATTGTCTGCACAGATACATTCAGGAGGAAATGGAGTTCCTTGACATCTCCTCGCTTGGTACGACATACCGGTATGCTGCGAAGATTGAGCAGAAATTCAAACAGAAGAAGCAAGACTTTGAATCTGCGAATGAAAAGCAAGGGAAAGGTGCTTCCAAACCGCAGAACAAAGGACAGAGCTAAGGTATGGCGGCTAAATACAACCCGTCAAAGCCATAAGAAAAGAACAGCACCGCAAAGCCAAAGAAGGACACGAAAAAGTGGTGTGAGTTCCATAAGAGTTCCACTCACAACACAAGTGAGTGTCGGGCCAAGCAGTCGCTAGTGGCCAAGATGAGGGCTTTTGATTCAGATGCATGCTCCGACTCCGAATCAGAACCTGAAAAGGGGAATGAAAAAGGGAAACAGATTATTGATGCAGAGCCCAATGCCACTGTTTCCACTACAAAGATCCAGAAGGAGGAACCGGAAGATCCAGAGGAGGAGGAACGTCTCTTCCACTCCCAGATGTGGGTAAAGGGATCCCCTATACAGTTCATTGTCGACAGTGGGAGCCAAAAGAACCTCATTTTAGCAGACGCCGTGAAGCGGTTGGGCTTGCCGACCACAGCTCACCCACATCCATACACCATCGGGTGGCTTCACCAAGGACAGGATCTTCGCGTCAGCCAGCAGTGCTGCCTTCCCTATAGCATCAAGCTCTTCACGGATGAGGTATTATGTGATGTTTCTCCTATTGATGTTTCTGATGTATTACTAGGACAACCATACTTGTGGAAGCGTTATGCTGTGTATGAATCTCGACCTCATGTTGTTATTGTTACTTTGGGAAATAAGTTTTACAGGATACCAGAGGTACCATCTCCTGCGGCTATCTCTTTGGTTACTGCAAAACAATGCAGTCAGCTCATTTCCCAAACCAGGAAATTCGTTTTCCTGATGATCCACCCCCAGGGAAAGAAGAAGACTGTGGCCATGACCTCCAGACAGGGCTCCTCTACACGAAAACAACAAATGGATAAGGTTGTGGAGGAGTACAGGGACATCTTCACCTCACCCACAGGGGTTCCTCTGCACTGTCAGGTCAAGCACCTAATTGATCTGACCCCAGGTGCACCGCTACCCAATGGACCGATCTATCGGTGCTCTGTTCTGGAGAATGATGAAATCAAGAGGCGGATTCAAAAAGTGTTGCAGAAAGGTCACATCAGACCAAGTTCATCTCCCTGTGGGAGCCCGATCGTGTTGGTACAGAAGAAGGATGGGACGTGGAGACTCTGTATTGACTATCGGGCACTGAACAAGATCACTGTCCGGAATAGGTACCCAATCCCACGGATTGATGACCTTCTAGACCAACTCAAAGGTGCAAAATATTTTAGCAAGATTGACCTGAAGTCTGGGTATCACCAGGTACCAATTGAACCCTCTAATGTGTGGAAGACTGCCTTCAAAGCCAAGGAAGGCCTTTTTGAATGGTTAGTCATGCCTTTCGGGTTGATGAATGCTCCCGCAACCTTCATGAGAATGATGGACGACATCTTGCGGCCATTCACCAACTCATTTGTAGTGGTGTACTTGGATGACATTCTGATCTTCAGCAAGACTTGGGAAGAGCACCTTCACCACATCCGACAAGTCCTCCAAACACTGCGGCAACACAAGTTGTGTGCCAATTTGGAGAAGTGCACATTTGGCATGACCCAGGTTCAATATTTGGGATACATTATTGATGAAAGAGGGGTGCATGTGGATCCAGCCAAGATCCAAGTCATTCGGGATTGGCCAGCCCCAACCACTATAACAGAGCTTCGCAGCTTTCTGGGTCTTGCTAATTTCTACCGTAGATTCATGTTGGGATTCTCTCATATCACTTGGCCCTTGAGTCAAGTCACCAAGGGAGGAGCGAGAGCAAAATTCTTTTGGTCAGACCCTCAACAGAAGGCGTTCACAGAATTGAAAAATCGCCTCTGTTCTGCCCCAGTGCTCACATTACCAGACTTGCAACAACCATTTGAGATCGAGACAGATGCCTCTGACTATGCTATTGGGGCAGTTCTTACTCAACAGGGACATCCAGTGGCATATCACAGTGAGACATTGTCTGAGACAGTTCGCAAGTATCCCACCTATGACAAAGAAATGTATTCCATTGTGCAAGCCTGTCGACAATGGAAGCATTACATTTTGGGGAAGGAAACAATCATCCACACAGACCACCGGCCCCTGCAGTTCGTACAGAGACAAGGTAAGTTGCAAAATGATCGCCATCCGAAGTGGTCCACATATCTGCAACAATTTCATTTGAACATCAAGTACAAGAAGGGTAGCACCAATAATGTTGCAGACTGCCTCAGCCGACCACCGATCGTGGCACTCACCACCGTGCTCAACTCTTGTGGGCACGAGACTTCTGATTGGCCGCTTCTCTATGAGAGTGACCCAGAATTTGGCCACACTTACAAGGCACTCTTGGGGGGTACGAAAGTTCCAAATTTTCACCTCCAAGATGCACTTTTATGTCACCCGGGACACCTTTGTGTTCCTTCAAGCGAGCATGCCAAGATGATATGGGAAGCACACTACAGTCGATTCGCTGGGCATTTCAGAGTCGAGAAAATAGTAGCAATACTACAAGAAGTATTTCTATTGGCTGAACCTTCGAAAGGATGTCAAGAATCACATCAGATCATGCACTGCTTGTGCCATTTCCAAACTGACCATCAAGAAGCAAGGCCTATATACTCCACTACCTACCCCTAGTCGACCTTGGGAATCCATCTCCATGGATTACATTTCAGGCCTGCCTTCTACTAAGAATGGAAATGACTGTGTTTTCGTGGTCGTTGACAGATTCTCGAAGATGGCCATTATGGCGGCCTGTAAGAAGGATATCACAACAGAAGCCACTGCTAAACTCTTCTTTGAACGAGTGTGGGTGCACTTTGGGATCCCACAGTCTATCATATCATATCAAGATAGCAGGTTCCTCAGCACATTTTGGTCCAGCCTTTGGTCAATGTTGGACACAAAGCTCACCAAGTCCACAACTTTCCATCCCCAAACAGATGGCCAGACAGAGGTCGTCAACAGAATGATTGTACACATTCTGTGCATGTACAATTCAAAGAATCCACGCACATGGGACGAGAGCCTCCCCTATGTACAAAATAGTTATAACAAGGCTCTCCACAGTTCAATTGGCCATAGCCCCTTTCAGGTGGGCTTGGGATTCCAGCCACTATGTCCCATTGACGTAGCCATGCCATTTGCAGCTGCTCAGGCCGATTCAGCTCATGTCCAGTCTGAAGTTGACAAAGAAAGTAGCTTCATCGAGCACATTCAACACATCCGCCAACAGGTTCATGATATATTGGACAGAGCCAATGCGAAGTACAAGCAGCGCCATGATCAACACCGGGTGCCACACAACTTCCAGGTGGGCAAAAAATTATGGCTACATTTGCAGAAGGAGCGCCTCACAGGACCACACCGCAAGCTTCGTCTGCTCCGATACGGGTCGTACACCGTCACCAAGGCTGTAGGGAACAATGCCTTCGAGCTTAGTATTCCTCCATTCCTTGGTCTGCACCCAGTCTTCAATGTGGATCACCTTCGTCCTTACTTCCCACCTCTACTGGACACCTCAGACATTGCAGAACAACTCACACCAGCAGAGTTAAACCCGGACTGCATGGAACAGGCGACCACAGATTGTTTCATGGACATGCAAGTCAAGAACACTCGCCAACAGAAGATCCAACTGTATCAGGTTGTCAAAGCTGGCCAACTCCTGCACCAAGGAAAGTGGTTCACCAGGGACCAAGTTCAGCAGAAATTTCCTCATCTCATGGAGGAACTTAACGCAATGTGGACCATTGCTTCCTAAGGGGGGAGGAATGATCCAGGTGGATATTGGTCAATATAACTAATAATATTTATTATAAATTTCTTTTGGAAATGGAATGATCATTATTCATCTTCTCATGTGTTTTAAACCACTATCTGGAGACTCTAGACCTGTAGATTTGCGCTGGAACTGTTTCGCCGTCACAAAATTTCTGAAAAAATAGTTGATTTTAAATCAACAATAACTCCCACATCCGGACTCTGATTCGACAGATTTTTTTTTTGAGCTTGGGTGATTTTTAAAGAGGAGCTCAGATCTATATCCATTGTTTTGAAATTTTTCACTGAAAATTTCAAAAATGATAGGAGAGCCGCCGTCCATGAATTGTCATCAGAAAAATTGCTTCAACATTGATGATTTTGAATCAGCGATATCTCCCTCATCCGAACTCCAATTTGGCCGATTTTTTTTTTGAATTTGAGTATTTTTTTGCAAGGAATCCAGATCTAGTCTTTTTTTTTTTGTAAATTTTTCACCAAAAGTTTCAGATCTGATCTGAAAACTCGCCGCCCAAGAAATTCATGGAGTTTGCTGAAGATTGCTGCCAAAAATTGACACTGAATATGCTTCAAACCCTCATTCCCATGGATTTGTAACCTGACATCGGGGTCATATTGGGCTGTAGATGCGCCTCTCGGCGCAACAATTTTCTTTGTGGTTTTAGTTGTTGTGTGTTCTCTCTTTTTCTGGCATTGTAATTTTGCAGATCTGGTCAGTTCCATTTCAACATTTTAGATCTTGGGGGCCTCCCCCCAAGATCTGGATTAGTGGTATCAGATTCAGGTTACACCTCCATGGGAATGAGGGTTTGAAAAATATTTAAGTTTCAATGTTTTGTAGCAATCTTTAGCAAAATCCATGAATTGTTTTTTGGGCGGCGAGTTTTCAAATCAGATCTGAAACTTTTGGTGAAAAATTTGCAAAAAAAAATAACATATCTGGATTTCTTGCGAAAAAATGCTCAAATTCAAAAAACAAATCGGCAAAATTGGAGTTCGGATGAAGGAGATATCGCTGATTCAAAATCAACAATGTTGAAGCAATTTTTCTGATGACAATTCATGGACGGCGGCTCTCCTGTCATTTTTCGCAGTTTTTAGTGAAAATTTTTAGAGAAATGGATATAGATATGAGCTCCTCTTGAAAAATCACCCAAGTTCAAAAAAAAAATCAGTCGAATCGGAGTCCAGATGTGGGAGTTATCGTTGATTTAAAATCAACTATTTTTTCAGAAATTTTGTGATGGCGAGACAGTTCCAACGCGAATCTGAGAGTCTAGAGTCTCCAAATAGTGGTTTCAAGTACATAATAAGATGCAGAATGATCATCCCATTTCCAAAAAACAGGCTATAATAAATATTCTAAGTTATATTGACCGAGTTATGCTCATTTTAAATCTGGAGTAGCATTCGGAGTGGGTTCCCTTTGGAGACGTGCCCTCCCACCCCGCTTTAGTAGGCACCTGCTTCACATTCATCAGTTTCAACATAACAACGTTTAGCTTGGGTTATTTGGAGACGTTCCCTCCCACCCCAAGCTATGTAGGCACCTGCTATTTCATCAACAATCAGCATCACGGTTATGGGTCAACCGCACAAAATCATTTTCATCGAAGTCCATTTGCTAGGCCGCACATTGTTAGTAACACAGTTGGTCACAAGAATTACAGGGTATCTCTATCCTTGGATCTTCATTTGTCATGGTTTTGGTTCATCCACAAACCCACACTTCATCGAAGTCCATTTGCTAGGCCGCACACTGTCAATATCACAGTTGGTCACAAGCATTGCAGGATATCTCTATCCTCGAATCTCCGTTCATCATGGTTATGGGTTAACTACACAAAACCCTTCTCTTCAGTGGCTCTTCATATTCAACAAAGGCTTCTCAGGAGGGAACTTCACGCAATGGGGACCATTGCTTCTTAAGGAGGGAGGAATGATCCGAATGGAAAATGGCATCAACCCATGGTATTCATCTACCCATGTTATCCACCCACCCATGGAATTTACCCATGGTATTGTAAATGGCATCGACCCATGGTATTCATCCACCCATGATATTTATTCACCCATGGTATTGTAAGTGACCCATGGTATGTATCCACCCATGGTATGTATCCACCCATGGTATTCATCCACACATGGCATTTACCCATGGTATTGTAAGTGGTATCTACCCATGGTATTGGCCCATGGTATCCACCTAAAGTATTCTATCTCAAAAAAAGGCTATAAATAACAAGCCTCAATTTGTAAAAGGACAGATTTTCCGCCACAATGTAGCTTCTATAGCTATACTCTGTTTTAATAAAACTTGTTTCTTTGTGGTTTTATTTACTTTGTGTTCTCTCTGTTTTTTCTGGCATTTTAATTTTGCAGATCTGGTTCATCCATTTCAACTTTTTAGATCTTGGGGGCCTCCTCTGTAAGCAAATTTCACTTCATTTCATTAATATCAAAGAACTGAAATTTGCTTACAGACAGAATGGAAATAAAACTAGCTAGGGCACTGGTAGCTATCTCTGAGAAGAGATGTGGCGGCTACAGACCTCTGAACTGAGTTGAAATGAGGCTCGAGGGCCTATTTATTATTTAGAAATAATGGAGAACCCTAAACATCCAAAAACCTAACCCTAGGAGATGAAGCGCCAAGACTATGGGCCCCGTTTGGGTAAATTGGTGTTTCAACTTCCCAGGGACGTAACTTTGGCATACTATCTCCGTTTGACGCACATGATACATCATTAGAAAGCTCTATATGAGGACTACAACTTTCATCATGAATATCATTTTAGAACAGAATGATATTAGTTGGAGGCGCGATGCTCAAAAAACGTCGTTTAGGGCCTCAAAACGGCTCTGGAAGTTCAAGACCCGAAAAACTGCTAAAAATAGTAAGTTATGCCGAAACTGAAAAACTGAAAGAGACAATGGTGGGGGCCCAAGTGGAATAGGGGGGTGGCCACCAATATCCACCTGGATCATTCCTCCAAACACTGGAACCAATCCTGAGCACCCCGCTTTAATGAACGAAAAAACATCCTTAAAGCCACATCTTCATAGATAATTTGAAATTTGTCCAGAAAGTATTCAAATGCTAGGAGGTGTTGTTTGGTTGCAACGTCATCACTTTCTCCAGAAAAAATTGGCAAAAATTTAAAGCTTAAAGGATATTGATGAAGAACTATAGGCAGCACCAAGGGTTTGAAAATCACCTTGGTTCCAAGCTGGAAAGAAGCGGATTTTTTATGAGGTGGAATATTATCACCCAAAGATGATGAATCCTCACCTTTATGCCTGAACTATGACATATTATCTTCAGGAATTGTAATGCAACAATAATCTCTCCTCTCATATTTAGGAGATAAATTTGTGTCAAGATCAATAATACAAGCAGAAGAAAAATCCTCTTTCTCCAATAAAGAATGTAATTTTTGGGCCTCATAATCTTCTGAGAATATAAATTAGGAAACAATCTTCTTGATATGTATGGGAAAATAGACCACTAAACTGATAGTGAAAAATAAAACTTCCTTTAAAAGATTCAAACTCTGATTCCCATTTTTCCACGACGCTTTCTCATTTTCTTGCCAGCAAAATTCCTTATCTAATGAAATATTCAGCAGTGGAGTCGCCAAGTGAATAATAAACAACCAAATTTTGTATCTAAATCTTGTTCACCATCATGAAATAGATCTCAATACCCAGGGAAAAATAACTTTGTGTCTTCGCCCCTGGCAACAGCACCAGAAAATGTTGTATCTTAAGAGACAATCCCTTGGTTGTGAAAGGAATCAGTGCTTAATACATTTTAAAAGTGTGTCACAAAAATAATTTTATCATGAGGTCTTTGTTCTATCCCTTTGGAAACTAGTTTTCACAATGCCATTGACTACTGATATCTGAATGGAAAAGAAGAACTGTAGAGGAAACTCAAAATAATATGTTGTAAACACAAAATATATTATTTTTAAGTTTCAGATAGAATTCATGGAGAGAGAGGAAACTCAAAATAATATGCTATAAACACATAATATATTAATTTTAAGTTTCAGAGAGAATTCATGGAGAGAGAGTAAACTCAAAATAATATGTTGTAAACACAGAATCTATTACTTTTAAGTTTCAGAGAGAATTGGTGAAGGGAGAGGAGTTGGAGTGAAGGAGTGCTTATTAAGGCTATTTAACTCTTACTTACAAACGTAAATCAGAGTCCAGCTGCTTCTTCACTTCACTTCATTCAAGGAAGAAACAACATAAAATGACACAAGAAATATGAATCACCATCAACAGTTGCAGGAAACTTGCTGCTTCTTTCATTCACCCATCAGAAAAAATAAGTACAAAATGTAGTCTCCAAGAGGTCTAGAACTCGGAACCCCTCCTCTCTCTTTCTATCTTCCTTAAATACAAAAAAAATTAGTTTGTAACTCCTCGAGCTTCTTGAAACTCCTAAACTGCCTAAACTGTTAAACTACTTATTACATTGCAATCAAGGACATCATTGTAGCTTCGATCTTAACAAAGAAAACAAAATAAAACTTGAAATATAATCCTTTTGGTGAATCTGATTTGTTTTTGATATGTCCTTCCATTTCTGCTGTGATATCCTAACAATATGCATAAACACATCTCTACCCGACTCTACCCATGCTTTTGTGTTACGAACACTGTCATCATGTCACCTACAACCTGACTCTGCCTCTTCCGCTCATGCCCACAACATTTAGTATTTGATTAAAGAACTGCCGCAAACTCATACTGATGTTATGCAAGTAGCGTCGGGTCTTTTCTTACCCGAGTCTGCCCTGCGTTCAAACTTTTTTTTGTAACTGCCGTAAGACTGGACTTTAAAAGATATTCCAATTTTCCTTTGAAAACTATCGCATCTGTCCCTTTATTGCCTTTCGCATTTCGACATTTATAACATATTCATGAGTGCCATTCCTCCTGAGCTTGCGATGTGTGATGTGCGATAAAGGTAGGGATGAGGTGGCAAGTGGAGGTGGGGTCAATCGCAAATCGCAATCAGCGATATAAAACCTTGTCACATTTCACATTTAGGCATTCATAACATATTCATGATTTCCATTCCTCCTGAGCTTGCGATGTGCAATGTGTGATTTGAATATATTAAATCACAGTTATGAGCTGCATCGCGTCTTCTTCGTTATCACACTTCGCACCTCAGCGAATCCCGTTATCTTATGATCGCTATCCCTTCTGAGCTTGCGATGTGAGATATGTGAGAGGGTCCCATGACCGAACTTTAAATACTTTAGATTCGAGCTTCGAATTATATCACATCCGATCCTCATATCGCATTTCGAATTTCAGTGATTCAACCTTGTTATATTCCTCCTGAGCTTTGCGATTACAATTTGCAATATGTGATACGACCTTCCACATGCAATTGCGATTAAGCCTCTAAACACTAGTTCTATACGTATATTTGCACGACTCGACCCCGACCTGTGTGAAATGTTTTGAACTCATCAATCAGCCCGAATCTTTAACTGTTCTGCATGCATAAGCCCGACTTGACCCTTGCTGCACACTTTTCTTCTTTGATGCTCTTCTGGCTTAGATTACACCTCCAATGTTGTTGTTTCCCTAATTTTTGTTCCAGTGCACATGTGATGATGAATCCTCGTTGAGCTTTTGGTTATCCTTTGAGCATGTTGCTGGTCTTCTTGAAATTTTAACAATTGTTCCTCAACAACCTTGAATTGCTCAGAACTTCTCTTGACTTTTATCTGAGTCAAATTATGCTACAACACCTCTAATGATCATTGATCCAGAGGAATATACACATATTCCTATCAGTTATGATTCAACACTTGAGTATATGAATGAGTTACAATAATATACCATCTTGGATAGGAAAGTTCGCACTCCCAAGCGAGGCGATGTGGAATATCTTTGTGTAGGACTCAAGGGCATGAATCCGAGCAAGGCAAGGTGGATGTAGATCGGAAAAGTGAGGGAGTTGTACCCTCACCTGATGTCTAATTAAATCAAAATTTTGTGGTCTAAAGGCTTTCAAGTGGAGAGGATTGATCTAAGAGGATCTTGCTTCAGTGTAGATCGACAGTGAGGTCGAGTCAGCACCAGTTTGTCCAATGTCCTGTTCATCTTCATTGTTTCCAGTTTGCCTAATGAGGGTTACTTTTCATGGTGATTTCATGATGGGTTCATGGTTCATGGTTATTTCATTATGTTCATTATGTACTTATGTGATCAGAGGTCTAACGCTATGGTGGAATTATGTAAAGGTTCTAATACCTAAGTCTTAACCTTGATGAAGGACCTATGTACTAAAACCTAAGTTCCTAAGTCTAATTCCTAGCACTAGCACTAAAACCTAAGTCCTAGACCTAAGTTCTAAGTGGTGGACCTAGCAACATGGTGCTATAAAGATTGCAATGTAAAACCTAAGCTATAAAGGGTTGCGGACTATGTATTAAAACCCAAATTAAAACCATATGTTATAAACTATGTAATACCACACAATCTAACCGTGCGGGGTGGAGTTAACCACAGCAGATACTAGGAGGACATGTGAACGGGAAGAGGTTCTACAACAGACCGCAACCGCAGCATCGGATGTTGATCATACCGCACACTGTCGATGCTTATGAACAAATGTCGAACCACAACATTGGGTTGGATTGACCGCAACTGTCATAGGTTTGAGTTGTCACATGGGTGGTTGATTGCCAGCATGCTAGAACCTCCAAGTAGGACTGCTAGGTGGCATGCCTCGCTTAGTCCACCGCCAGCCACATGCTGACTGTCATATGTTTTTGCGCCATTAGCTGACGGTCAAGGTTAAATATAACCTAAAGTCTAAAAGTGGGTTTTTCATGTTAAATGCGCAAGTTTTAAATCAACCTACCTTATACCTAATTCACTAGGTGTTGAACCTTAATTGCATCGAGGCCTAAACATTTAATTCCTTAAAACACTTTCTAAACTTGGCCTCAAGGAGTTTGAAGACAACCTTATTTAACCTTGGCATTTTCTCCATGGAGAGGAGTGATTTTGTATTCAGATTCTGAGTGAGAGAGGCAGTTTTTGTTTTCAATGTAACTTGGTCGTCCGAAGGAGGAATTGAGCACAGAGATAGGCATTGGAAAGCTAGGAGAGAGATATTTCTATTTACAATGACCAGAAGTTCCTGTGAGCACGTTGAGTCTGGTGTATTTTCTTTGTAAATACTTCCTCGGATCAATCCTTAATAAAATGGATGCCCATCTTGAAAGCAGATTCAAAGACGTAGTCCACCAGGGATGAACTCCGTAATCAATGTTTTTTGTCTCTTATCTCTATTATTTGTTGTAATTTCATGTTTAATATGCTTCTTAAGTTCTAGTTTAATTTTTTAAATCTTTTTCTTTCCTTCAGTCTTCCACATAAAGCGATCGAGTTAACAATCAATTCACTGTTGGAAAATAATCAGTTCTACTTCAGTATTAGATCAGATCTATTTCAGATCAATCCATCCAGGTTGCAAGGATTTATGTATTCATGTTTGAGTAGACCAATTCATAATAGATGGTTGCGTCCATATTGTCTCTATTATTGATGTAATTCTAGGCTATTTATGTACCAGTAGATTGAGTTATTTTTTACTCTGAGTATGGGAATGCCTATCTTAGTGATGATTATATATTTGCATTGTAATCTTTGAATGTTCTTTGCAGGTTCCTGTTAGGTTCCCGTGATTTGGCTGATTGGAAAGCCAAATGACAGTGTAACATCAAACCAAGCTTTGGAGCCCGAGGACCTAGCCTTCCTGGACTCAGAGAGGGCTCTCTCTATATGTGTAAAGGATATCTATGTGTTTGCTTATCGTGTTCTGATTTTAGGCTAGTTATGGAGTATGTTTTTTGGTTTTGGTTTTTTAAGTTGTGAGGGATGAAACTGATCAAAGATATGAAATAGGTAACAAGATGTTAGATTAACTGGGCTATGAGGTCAAAAGGCCAAGAAAGCTATTAGATGACGATGCAAGGCTGTTGAAGGGCCGATTTGATTTCAAGGTAGAAAGGATCTTTGGGAAAAATGGAGTAAATGGACATTAAGTTTGTGAACAAGCTATTAGATGACGATGTAAGGTTGTTGAAGGGCTGATTTGATTTCAAGGTAGAAAGGATCTTTGGGCAAAATGGAGTAAATGGACATCAAGTTTGTGAACAACAAAGAGTTTCAAGCATCACTAGTTCAATAGATAACATAAACATGGTAAAGAAAACCCTTAATCATGCAAAATGTACCTATAAACTAATCAACACATAGAAACAAACATTCAAGCCATGCATAGAAGTATAAGACCCTCTAACTTTGGGAAATGGCTATCAGACTTTGGGGAAAACAAATACGATGGACTAACAACTCAAAACACTATGCTGGAATGCCTAAACAGAGTACTTCAAGTCATTGGGCACTTTGAACAACAAGATTTGCATAGTTTTTAGGCAAAGGGCTAGATCGGGACTAGGCCTCCTTGGTTCAAACAAAATGATAATCTTAATCAGTCAAAGAGATAGCTTCATGTATGGAACTATGGATAGTCATAGGTAAGCAGGGCACACCATACATCCTACTCAACATGCATAGAACTATTAATGAAACTAGCAACAATATCCTCAAGTTATTAAAGAGCAGTTAAGAATTCTTTAATGCAACTAAGGAAGAAGAAAACATAAAAGCTATGAAGATTTAGGAAATTTGAGGTGCCTCCATGGGCATATCTCAAATTTGTTCTCTACTGATCTATAGCAAGCAAGAAACATGTATCATGAATGAAAACTAGAAGACAACAAAAAATCAAGAGACACTATACCATTCTACCAAGTCATGGAATCCATCAACAATCCTTCTTCATTCATCCAAGAACATCCAAGAGTCAATCCATAAGCATAACACAAGTATTTCCTTCAAAGCTCATATGACCAATATATTGCTTCTCTTCTCAAGTTCAACCTTGTTTACAAATGAGAGCTTGTGGAATAAATAGGCTCAAGTGAGGAAAACCTCATGGTTCAACTTTCATCCTCATTGGCCTAATCAAAATATCTAAACTTGTCCTTGAGGCTTTGCAAAGCCCAAGGCACAAAAATATCTCATAAAATATCTAAAAATTGCTAAAAAGGGGAATTTAATTGACTTTGCATCATTTTCCAAGTGTAAAAATAGCTAAACGCACATTTGGAAAATGCAGATTTTTGAGGTTCAAAAATTACAAAAATACTTCAAATTTATATCAGAAAAAGGTCCCCTGACTTTCCGGAAACATTTGGCGGCCTTCCTGCAGTCGAAACAAGGGTCATGATAGCTCGTTGGAAATTTCTGAGTGTCTACTTTCCGGCGCAACTGAAATTTCTCCAATCCGATGCCTAGAAGTCCTTCAAATCTACACCTATGTGTAAAAAGCCAGAAAATGACAGTTTACTGATAGACCGGGCAGAATGTGCAAAATGCGAGCCTTTTTCGTTGTTTTGAAGGGGCAAATGATCTCCAAATGATCTGAAAATCGCTGAGGACCTGCTCATGAAATTATGGCATCTGATGGTACCATTCTTCTCCCAAAATTGGTATGCATGACCCTCAAGGGTCCTTAGCAACATGCTCCGAAGCTGAAGCCAAAAAATAAAGTGTTGATGTGCCTTTCTTCTCTTTCCGTGCTGGGCGTTTCCTCTTTTCTTCCTTCAGTTTCTCTTGGGTGGCCTTTAGCTTGCGCCGGGCAAACTGATTCAACTTTTGATAGTGCTGTGTCATCTTCCTTTGCAGCTCCAGGTCTCTATTTGCCTTTTCAAGCTTCATCTCCAAGTGTTTATTGGCTCTTTCTAGCCATGCCTCCTTATTTTCTTTAATTTCTTGCTCAAGTAGTGCAGTGAGGGGAAAGGATTGAAGATGGGCCTGTTCTTCTTCCCTTTGCTTTTCCAGGGATCTTTTAAGCCCTATGGTTCTAGGCCTCTTCCGCCTAGGCTGGTCTTCTTCTTCATCTTCATCAAACTCACCGATGAGCTCCTCTATCCTTATGTGTGCTTTAGCTGCCTCATTCTTGTATTTGATAGCTCGTGCCTCATGGACAGCCAAATGGACATTCATTTGTTTATTTTGGATCTCCAAAAAGTGATTGAAGGTCTTTGCCCGATGAAGGTCATTCTCCAATGCTTCAATTTGACCCTCTCGATGGATTAGAAGGTTTTCAAGGATGCGGGCTTCATTATCGCTGTCATCACTTTGGATTGGAATGACAGCCAATGCACCTCCATGTTCTTGACTTTCTCCAATTTTTCCTTTCCCTTTGAAAGCCAATCTTGCACTCTTCCTTCTTGGCATACTAGTGAGAGACCTCTTGGGCGATTTTCTTTTGCTAGGGACAACTCTTGTCACTTTTGGAGTGGCAGCCTTAGGCCCTTTCTTTCTTGCTGTGCTGGGCTTTGTTCTTTTGGGAGAAAGAGACACAACTTTTTTACCCTTGTCAACTTCTTGAAACTGCTGCTCTTCTTGAGGCTGTTGTGTGTCCTCTTTAAGGTGTTTCTTCCCATCAATATTATGAGGCTGATCTGCCTCAAATCCTTGTTTCCCTCGACCATCAACTTTATGCTACTGTTGTGCTTGGATTTCCTGTTCATTTTGTGGCTCAAGCAGCTGCTCAAATTCTTGCTCAAACTGTTGTTCATGACCTTCAATATCAAGCTGTTGTTCTCCCTTCTATTCATTTTCACTGAGATGCTGCTATTCAGCCCTCTTTTCCTCTTGTTCCTGCTGTTGCTCTTCATCTGCAATTTTTTGCTCTTCACCCATCTCTTCTTGCTGTTTAGACTGCTGCCCCTGTTTACCAACATCAAGCTGCTGGTGTGTTTCCACCTCATGCTCACTGTGTAGCTCAAACTGTTGTCCCTGACCATCAAAATCATGTTGCTGGTCTTCATCAGTCTCTTCATGTTTATCCTCTTCCTCTTCTACCTGTTCATGTCCTTATTCTTCATGTTGTCCTGACTATTCTATAGTAATCTTGAGCCTTCTAGGAGTAGGCCTGCTGGACAAAGGTACAGGGCGATGAATAGGCTGGGTGGGAGATATATGGATAGGAGGAACAGTAGAGAAATATGGGTGGCTGATAAAAACATCCCATGGAACCTCTTTCTTCTCTAGCTGGTGTAAGATGATAATTTTGATCAGAGAATGATGGAAAAGGGAAGCTATTTGCAAAGATGGGGTCTTCTTCTGGACTGTGGATGCCATCTTCTCGATGCTCTTGTATAAAAAGTAAGGGAGATTTAGCTGCCTAGTTCTAGTGAAATGCATCAATAGTTGGACATGGTAGGAATAAACTCGAGTAAATCTCCCCTCACAAGTAAAATACTTCATTATGACCTTCATTAGAGGAGCATAGCTGTCAAGAAGATAAGAGAAAGGAAAAATAGCAGTGCAAGTATCTCTATGCTCGGGCTTGATGAAAGGCTTGTAGTCATCTAAGTCAAGATGGGTCTGTTTGAACCATTTCTCGCCATGATATGGAATTTTGGTGGCTTTAGACACTGACCTCGGGGAAAACTTAAAATCAAGGTCTGCTACCTGGAAATGCTTGCTTTGGAACCTCTGGGCGCATAGGTGTGTCAAGGGCGAGAAAATTTTGACCTCATGTACTCTCTGACAGAAATCTAGACAACCTACCTCATGAAAGTTGAAGAGGATGGATGGATGAGAATTGACCTCCTCTGTAGGGATTGGCTCATATATTTTATGTAAACCACTTCTGCTGTCCTGCCTGGGCGGCATTTTGAGCTAAATAAGCTCTTGAAGGACCAAACTTCCTCACTGTCCTTAAACTGCCTTTTTTAAGGTAAACTCTGTCAATTCACTGTTTTGATAGTGAAAATTTGTCTTTGAATGACTTCAACAAGTTTCCTCACAATACAAAACCCCTGCTCTTTCAAAAATTGGCCTTTCCACCTTTAAAGTATCTCAGCCAGCAGACTTTTCAATAAGAGACCACACAGTGAAAAGGAGACAAACTGTTAGGTGAAATTTTTGTGTAAAGTGTCAAGAAATCACCTTGCTCTTGTTAAGTTTGGAGGTCAACAACACATTTTTGTACCTAGGATCAATGGTGGAATTTCCAATCATTACAAACCTACCCTTCCTAGTGTGCCAATCACTCAACAAACTTATGTCTTATGCAATCAACCCTTAGTGTAAGCATACAGTCAATGCCACAGTTTATGTGACAAGGTGATAGGGTTTTGAAAAATTCTTCAAAAAGTTCAACAAAACCTGTAAGATTTTTTCCTTTTTCAAATAATCGAGGCCCCTTATCAATGTAGCACCTTTGTCTTTGCAGAAAAACCTTTGCTCTATATGAAAATCAACTTATCAAATAAGCTCTAAGAACAAAAGACAATAATGTAGAATACACAGTGAAAAACTGTCTCTTTCTGTGGTTTATAGGAGTGACCTACCCTTTGATGCCTTGAAGGTATAGGATCTCTTGTCCTTTGATCTGTAAAGGTGAAAATACACAACTCCTAGTTCAACACATCTCTTTCCTTGTAAGCACTTTTATCAGTATGCTCACCACTCCAGCACAGCTTTTGAAAAATGGATATTCTCACAGAAACAACACAGTGTATAGGTATGGTAACAAAGTTTCAAATAGGCTGTAGGGTTTTATCCTCTCACACAAACAAAAATCCTTTTAGTATGTAAAACTTGTCTCTTTAGAAAAAGTCTTTATATCCTCTGAAATTAACTTGATAGTGAGCTTGCAGGATGAAAGGCATTTCGAAGTATACACAAGGCAACTTTCTTAATTTGCAAACATTGGTTTTCTTTACTTCACACTGTTCTTCATCGATGGTAGATACAGTAGCTCTTTTAATGCAATAAAAACCTACAAGCCTTTAATGCCTCCTCTTTAGCCAATGTGAAAATAGCATTTCAATTTTCACCAACCTCTGAAACTGTGGCCTTTTTAAAACCCTTGCAACACTTAACAGTTTTTCAAAAAACCAAAGGGGCATGTGTAAATACCTTGTGACTCAATGAAAGGCTTTGTTCAAGAGTTAAACTTACTTAGAAGGCAGGTTGGAGGCGTGTTTGAGGCCACACATACGCGTGACGTGTTTGGAAGAAAGAGTGTCGCGCGAAATAGGCTGTCGGGTCACTGTCGGGCCGACAGGACCGGCACTGCACAGGCGCGTCACGTGCATGTACAAGCGCACCGCGTGGTGGTTATCTGCATGTGAAAACTTGCCTCTGAGCGCGCCGCGCAGCTATAATTGTCGAAAACTTCTTCAAATCACTCGAAAACTTCCTTGTTTTATCTTTGATGGCAGCAAGGGGCTCTGCTCAGGCTTGAGAGATCTTCAAAATGGAATGCAACGGATATGACCTTTGTTTAAAGTAGTGAAAACCAACGGTCCTTTTGATATTTTATCTTGAGAGGGTTCTTTTCAAAAGTTGAAAAACGCTTGTTTTTTCTTTGAAACCATATTTGAAACCTTACTTTTCGCAAATGAAACTAAATTTATTTGTTTTAAACAAAACTCAAAAGCGATGATCACCTCTTTCTAAGCCCATTTTCCCTTCTCGAAATGACATATCCTTTTGGAGAAATATGTCTTTTTTGACTGCTTCTCACTTAGAGGAAGAAATGTCTTTTTTGTAGCAGTGGCATTTGGATTTTGCATTTGATGATTTTCAGAACCTGAAACACAAAGCCAAAGCTCTTTTTGTACTTGATGAGCTTGTATACCTGTTTGCAAGAGATAAACTAAATAAAATACATTTTTTGCTCTGGGTATTATGATATAATCTTGTCTGTAATGTAAACCTAATCAGGTGACAGGTGTTGCTTGACTGTAGATGCAACTGATAGGTGTCTTTGAGTTTTTCTTCTTCGACTGTGGATAGAAAACAAAACAGGAGATGATACACCCGAGTTAGAAAGTGAAACAGGGAGAGCTGCCCCTCTGTTTTCTATGAAGGAGGTCTTTACTGTCTCATTGCATTGCTCTTTGCTGAGGGGAAACTGAAATGTCACCATTTGCCTTGGTCAACTTATGATAAGTCATTTGAAAGATAATCTCTATGAGTAGGGAGATTAGCACTCTTTGAAAAGCAACCATCATTTCTTCTGCCTGTGTAATGACATGACTTGTCAGCCTTTCTTCAATTTGGTTTTGTTGGAACATTAGACTGTCTATAAATAGAATTGTTTTCACTAATGATATGTCTCCCCAAAGGTTTAACACTTCATACCATAACCTTTTTATCCTTTTGTGTTGAGAATATAAGTATGTGAGATGTGAAAAAATAGCTATACTTACTCACAGATACCAAGGCTCTTTTTGGCCACTTTCTTCTAATGGAGTTCTGAAAACACCAACCTGCTATATCTGAAGAGAACCCCTATCTTTGTGGTGGAGTGTAGCTTGCAACAGCTGGACTCACACTGGCGCTTTGACTGATATTAAGATGTCTTATATCTGGGGCTGTGAACTACTTTCCTGCCTCTTCTTTAGGTTCATCCAGAAACCATGGACTGTATTTCACATTTCAACAGGGACAAAAGAACACACAGGGGTCTTTTCACTGAAGTATTTTCCTGCTCCCCTTTTATTCAATATTAGTAATGATACTAAATAAATGGGGACCCTTAGTTTAAAAAATCCAAAAATTCAATTAGGATTTGTTTTCCTTTTCAAATAAAACTTTCTATCATAAACTTATAGAAATCCCTTAGAAATAAAATTAAGAAACACTTAAGTTTATGATAGATTACAATAAAATTTCTCTTTAAACAAAATAGCGCATCCATAGCAAAATGGTATATATCTTTTATAAAACTGAAAATGTGATTTTGCGCTTTTGCGATAATGCGACCCTAAAAGCCTATACAACAAACGCATTGGTCGCAGATCGCATAGCGCAGAAAACAGAAGTGATTAATGAATATCTTTTGCGCTCTTTTCAATTATGCGCTTTTGCGATTTTGCGATATGCGCTTTTGCGATTTTGCGATATGCGCTTTTGCGCTATTGCGCAATTTCCGCTTTTGCGCTATTTACATAACTGCGATGACTTCATTTTGCGATATTGCGACATTGCGATGTTGCGATATTGCGCAGCAAATCGCAGATCGCAATGTCGCAGATTCATGTAGGCGCGCTATCCCAAGGCAATCTTCCCATATGTCAAATCTGTTATGCGCTTTAATGATTAAATTAAATGATTGGATTGAAAATTAATGGTAAATGAGATTGTGTTTGAATTGAAAGTCGTTTCACGATTAAAATATTATATTTCATCCGCTTTCACATTTAAAATAGTCTCATCACCTTTCTTATGCCATTACTCTCATTTACTCGTAAAACACAGGCACGAAGGAGCAAACGTCTATACAAAGCTTCCACTAAACACTATGGGTAAGAAGGAGAAGAGCTCGAGTTCTGAAAACAAAGAAATGGCTTCGTTGTATGCAGACACCGCTTGTAATAAGGATGCCGGTATATCCACTTGGGAAGGAATGTATAATCTGCTAGAGGAAGAAAACCCTGTGGTGATGAAAGTTGTGGCTACAGCAGGTTCCAGTAATACGTCTGAAGCAACCCTTAGAGAACTGGCTTGCTCATTTCTGCATAGAATAGCAGCAAGGCCAAGGATTCTCCCGTATACGGACATGGTGAGATGGGTGCTAGACAGCACCGATATTTCAGACAGGCAATTCAGAACTCCATCTGAAGAGCTAATCGGGTCATTTACCACAGAAGATCTGAGATTAATGTATAAGTTGCCAGAACCTCAGGCGACTTACAACAAACAATTCATGGAAGATTTTGCCAGAGAACATGCAAATTTGGTAGAATGCACAAAGGAGTGGACCAAAAGAAGTGAACCATTGAAGAAAAACAAACAAGGTATGTACAACACGGGTTCACTTACCTCTCCTTATTGTTTCACTGCTGCCATGTTATGCAAGCTTTTTGGAAAGCCTGACATAAATATGATCTTACCTGAATGGCTCCCTTTGTTGAATGCGGTCGTTAATTCTACAATTGTAGACTGGGCCAAAATCCTATCTGATAATTTGACCACTGCTATTTTTCACTACCGGTCCAAACGAAATGTTTCTCAGCGGGTCTATCCGCCTTTTTATTTATCTGCTTATGTCATGGATGCTATCTGTTATGTCTCTAAATTCCATGTGATGGGTTGGCAATGGACTATTCACGATCCTTTGCCTATTCATGTGTACCATATTAAAGAACTATGGGAGTCTAATTTTGTCCCCCATTTTTACCAAATTTGTCATGGGATAATGCTGCCATTGTACAGAACCTTGTATAATAAGGATGCCCCAAGGTTATCCTCAGAAACAGAGGTTGATATTCTCCCCGTCGCGAGATGGTTTGGAGAAGAATTGTTCACTTATATTAGGGTTTTTTGAAGTTATGCTTCTCCCCATGTTTTACCCCTATATGTTCAAGATAGACTTGTAGCTCGGGAAATTGCTTATCAGACCTGTGGCCAGGGAGGTATAACAAAAGATTTAAAAGAGAAGAAAAAAGGCATTTGGCCTCAATTTCCTGTAAAATGTGGAACATTTTCACTGTTTGATATTGGTCATGCATTTCAAGAGATAGGCAACATTACATGCCTACAGCTGTTCAAATTCTCAAGAAGGTTATTCGACCCAGATGATATTGTTAAGAATTTTACCAATGCAATGAGAGTAAGGGAATTTTCCGGGGAATAGGATCTTTTTGATGATATGTTCCAAGCAAGAAATTCATTTAAAGAAGTTTTGAATTCAGCTCAAACGTAGTTATCTCCAGAGGATTTTCAGGAATTCAAACTTTACAGAGAAAGAAGACTAACTCCTATTCCTTTGGGAAATCTACGCTTAGAGCCCGCAAGAGAGAAAACTCCTAGTGTTAGTCTTAATGGTAGTTCAAGTATAGATAAATCTAAATCAAAATCTGACAGAGAGACTTCTAAACATTCCAATAAGTCTAATGAAAAGGAAGATAAAATGGATGAATCCATTAAAGATTCTACACAATCAAAAGAACTTACTCAACAACAAATTTTGAATTCCTAACAGACAAATCCTCCTCCAACCAATGAAGAGCAACAACCAATTATCATTGAATTAGATAAAGAACGGAAAACCTTCAACCAATTGATTAATGTAGAAGGACAGAATGTATAGACCCCTATCCAGACAACCAAAGTTTTGAACACAGGAACAAGCAGCACAGTCACAGTGACAGAGCACATACCAATCACACCCTCTTCTGAAATTGTGCTTAATGTAGAGGACATTCCTCCTCTAGATGTATTCTACAGCCAAAAATACAAAGCAGTAGTGAAGAGACAGAGGAAAAGGAGAAAATTAGAAAGTACAATTGCTACTGAAGCAGAACAAGTAGATGTTTTGTGGAAAGATCCTGCCACAGAACCTACTCATAATCTCACTAAGTTATCTCAAATGACAGGAGCTTATGCTTCTGCAACAATTGATAAAGCATTTGAGATACAACTTTTGTTGAATGAAAAAGAAGAACAGGTAAAAGCTCTACAACAGCAATTGCAACAGGTACAGGCCAATAAGGAAGCACAATTGAAACTTGAAGAGTTACAACAACAACTTCAAGAAATGCAAATAGGACATCAAAAAATCTTGGCTGATAAAGACAAACAAATATAGATTATCCAAGATCAGCATAAAGATGATCCTAAGCTTCCAGAATTCATTTCAGAAACTATCTCTTTGAACAATCAACTACTGCAACAAGAGGAAGTTTTCTGCCAAAAATTCTTGCAATGGAATTCTTTGTGCCAAGAGAGCGATAAAATCACAAATCATGTCGTAGATTTACGAAATGATTATGATTTGATTAATGAAAAGATCAATGATTATCTGGCATGGAAAAAGACAGAAGAAGGCAGAAAAGCTGGTGCACCCATGGTTAATGAAAACCATAAAGAAATACTGTTCAATAACTGGGATGCACAAATCAGAAGGGCAGAAAAGGTAGCAGAGGAGGCGGCTACAGCGGAAAACACTGTCACTGATTGTGTAAATGATAATTTACACAAAGCTAATTTAATTCCTGAAACTGTTCCAGGATATCTCCCACAGGCACATCAACTGCAAGCAGAATGGAGGCAAAAGGCAGAAGAAAGAGCAAAATCTATCCAAGGGCTAACAAGATTGAATTGGGACTCATAATGGATGTACTTGGTGAAGCCACACAGTTAGCACAGTGCGCTTAATTGTATCATCAATGCTACAGAGAATATTGCTCCTACGCTTGCTCACTTTGTCTTTTCAGGACAGTTGAATTTCGAAGTCGGTCAACCGCATCTTCTCAAAACTATGCTAGATGCCTGCAAGTTTAAAGATCAAGTTCATAGATAGATAGATTTAGTTTTAATTTCACTATATTTTAGCCTAGGAAAAGGACGGTCATTGAACCGAATCCTTAATTTTTGTAATAAACTATTTTTAGATTTAGTTAAGTAGTATTTAAACCCTTTTCATGCATTTAGAGAAGGGTCCTGGATCTTAATATTTTTGGACTTGGAGATTGCATTTCTGTACTCCATTGTCTTATATATTTTTAAAAAGGATCACATCTGGTGATTTTCATGCGGAATTATCTTTGAAGTGTTGCATTTCTGTACCTTGGAATTTGATTTTGCATCAGAGTTACTGGATTAGAGTATCACATTGCATTTGAAAGTCTTCAAGATGAACAAGGTATTTCTATCTTTTCACTGTTGATTTCTTTTGTCTTATGGTATTCTCTTTAAAATTGCTATCATTTATATATATTTGTTTTCACAACGCTTCCTTTTATATATCATTTCTGAGTATAATTGAAACGTTATCTTTCATAATTATATATAGATGGTATACAGTGATGAATGCAATATGCTAATACAACTCTGTTCAATTTCTTAAACAGAGTTATCTTTATTTGTTTCTGCATATTTCAATTTAAATAATAATACATTTTCATGGTTATTGATTAAATTGGAACAATCTTAAATTGTATTCACATATAATTACCCGGGTTAGTATTAGAATTTCTTAACTAGTATTTAGTTTAAATTAGATAGTTTTATTTCAGTTAATTTAGTCTCATTTCCACCCATCCAAATCAATCCATTTAGTTATAAGGAAACTGGTCCTTTAAATCTAGTCGGAGCCACCATACCAAACGGAAAAGGAGCTGTCTTAAGGTCCCGACCGGGTGGTTTTCCCCGATGTTTGAAGCAGATATTTTCTAGGCTTCAACATTTTTGGCGCTAGAAGGAGGGCATGAGCTATGAATGGCAAGTAAATATTTATCCACAAGCCATTCTGAGAGCAAAACACCCTCATTAACTTCTTCAATTTCTTCTGAAATTCAAAATCCTAGAGAAGAAATTGCAGAAAATATTCAGACACCCACTACCAAAATATCAAATATTCAGACAATCAACATCATGAGTCTCCCAAAGTTCAAGATTTAATTCATAAATTGAAAGGATTCTCATTATCTCTAGAAGAGTCTGAAATATCTGAAGGTAGTGTAACTTCAAAATTTGTTTCTTCAAAACCTCTTACTAGGCTTCAAAGTGAAAAACTTGGTATTTCTCCAAAAGAATTCCCTTTACCTAGTAGAGTCAAGACAAGAAAAACTCAATCGGAATCAGTAAGTGATATAAGTTCAACATCTAATATTCAAATACCTATTTCCGAAATCCCCTTCTCAACAAAGTACAGTAGTTTCCACATCATCTCCTCAATCATCATTAATCTCAACATCATCTATTCCAACAATTTCTATTCAAACACCACCAGTTTCTACTATCCCTCCGATAGTTGTTCCAATAATGGCACAGAGACCATGGTCTACTCCAGGAGCAGTCAACATGGTTGCACCTTTACATGATTTACCAGACAATCCTGAAAAATGGCTTCCAAAGTTTAGCCCAGATCTTAACATTCAAGCTTAAGAACATATCAATAACTTTATGCTGGCTATTAATTTGAATGGAGTCATACATGAAGATGTTGTAGTTAGATTATTCCCTTATACTCTCCAGGGAGTAGCAGGATCATGGTACTTTTCATTACCATCAGGATCCATAACAAGTTGGGACATTTTTGCAGATCATTTTTTGACCAAATTTGGAGATGACCGATCAATTGCAACTTTACTCAATGATCTCTCAAATTTGAAGATAGAGCCCAAGGAACCTATAAAAGAATTCAATGCTAGATTCAACAAACTCTTGAACAAAATTCATACAGATTCACAACCAAGTGAACAAGTCAGAATTGAATGGTATATAACTGCCTTACCCTCAAACATAGCAATTTTCGTAGACAGAGCTGCAAAGCCTACATTAGCTGAGAATATGAAAGAAGCTATTGCAGTGGAAAAACGTATCACTTCTCTGGAAAAGAAAAACGCTATCGAGGAAAGGAAATCAAAGAAAGTCAGCTTCAAAGATGATTCAAAGAAAAAGGCCAAAGATCCATACGACATGGAAGGTTTACAGAAAGTTCTTAAAACCATGTCAAATGAAATGGTTGAAATTAAAAAACAAGTGGCTGAAACTTCTACCAAGAAACCATTTCGAAATTTTAGAAGAAACCAAGTTGAATTTAAACCTCCTATTGCAATCTCTAATGTAGAATCAGAAGAAGAGGAAGAGGAAGAAGATATATCTATAGTATCAGATGAAGAAAATGAAAATGAAGAAATAGCCGAATTGAATGGAATGTGGGATTTTATTCTCCCTAATTCTGATAGTGAAGAAGCTATGCCTGTAAGTACTAGGAGTAAATCCACATCGGAACCAGTGCAAACAGTTCCTAAAAAGAAAATTACAACTCCAAGTACCAAAGACAAATCCCCTGTAAAGAAAACTTCTCCATTACCTACTCAAAATCAGCCATCCTCTTCTAATCCTCCTACATCAACAACAAAGACTTTAGTAGTGTCAGATCCTATGGAATACAACATTGTCGAGGACATGAAAAAGATCAAAGCTAATATTTCCTTACATGAACTCAACAAACTAAAACACCAGCAAAAGTTGTTATTGAAAGAATTAAACGCTACACCAATTGCTCCTTTACCAAGCGGTGTAGTTGCAAAAGCAGCGAGAGGAACTGGTAAGCCACCAGATAAGGTAGATGCTACTGATACTGTGCTCATTGGGGAAAAGTCAAACTCTCAAACTCCTCCTTTTCTTTTGACTTATGAGATGTACAATAAAAATCTGCACAATTGTTTGATTGATTCTGGAGCTTCCTCCAATATAATGCCTACTTCTGTCTGTGCCAAATTGAATATTGAACCACATAAATCAGCAGTTCATATCGTCCAATTGGATCGCTCTAAAGTTCAAGTTGTAGGAGAAATCAATTCAGTCACTATTAGATTAGCTTCCGATCCTAGGATTGTCCAAAGAATTGATATTTTGATTGCTGATATTCCTGAATTCTATGGATTAATCTTGAGCAGGGACTGGTCTGCGAAACTTAATGGTTATATCTCGACTGATTATTCGCATATGTGGCTTCCCTACAAAGGGAAACCAAATCAAATTAAAATTGAACGAGAAAAACATATGACACACACTGTCACTGAATTCGAACAACCTAATGAGCCTGTGGCATTCAACACCAATATTCTTGGAGGTTATTCTGCTGAATCATTTCTTGGAAACTTCGAAGCTCCTCAATCACCTTTTTCTGTAAATACTTTTGTTTCTCAGATAGAAAATTTTTCACAATCCGATTCTTCCAGAATTGTAAATATTTCTGATATAATTGTAGATAAGCCAATAGACAAATCTTTATTTTGGTCGTTATATTTTGATGGATCGAAGTCTAGTGATGGAGCTAGAGCTGGATGCATCTTAATTGATCCAGATGGGGAGAAAACCATGCTGTCATGTAGGTTAGAATTTGAGTGTACTAACAATACCACAAAATATGAAGCCTTGGTTCAAGGACTTTATAAAGCTATAGGGTTAGATGTTAAATACTTGAAAGTCTTTGGTGATTCCGAAATTGTCATAAAACAAGTTAGGAATACTATTCATTGCCTTTCGGGACATCTTAAACACTATCAAACCCTAGTACAAGATCTCACCACTCATTTTTTAGCATTCAATATTTCTCCTATTCCTAGGAATCAGAATACATCAGCTGACTTGTTAGTTAATGTTGCATCTAAACTCCTACCTGCTGAAGATTGCAGTCCTGATAGGTTTTCTGTAGAATTGATTTTTCGTCCATCTGTCCCAGATAATGTTACAAATTGGAGAGTATTCTATCATGATCAAGATATTCTAAATTTCATGACCTCAGAGAAATCATATGATGAGCAAATTATTGACAAAGATGATCATGATTTACAAATTGCTTCAAAAGGTAATGAAAACCCCATTCCAAAATCTGTTGTTAAATTAGAGGATTTATATGACATTAAAGACAGATTCAAGAAAGTCACTAGTACTAAACTTCAAAGCTCTACCTTGAAGTTTGAATTAATAAATCTTGGTTCTGATTCTAAACCTCAAAATGTTAACTTAGGACTCAATTTAACACCAGAGGAAAGGAATTCGTTCATTAAACTGCTGAACAAGTATAAAAACGTTTTTGCTTGGAATTATGATGATCTGAAAACGTATGATACGTCGGTTATTCAACACACAATTCCAATGCTTCCTGATATTAAACCTATTCAACAGAAATTGAGAAAGATCCATCCAAATATCGAAAGTCAAATCAAATCAGAACTTAATAAACTTTTAAAAGCCAAAATAATTTTTCCAGTCAGGCACTCCAATTGGGTTTCCAATATGGTACCTGTAAGGAAGAAGAATGGTGATATAAGAATCTGTATTGATTTCAAGAATTTAAACAAGGCATGTTTAAAAGACAATTTCCCATTGCCAACCATGGAACATATACTTCAAAAGGTAGCTGGTTCTGAACTTATGTCCTTTCTCGATGGATTTTCGGGCTATAATCAAGTTTTAGTTCATCCGGATGACAGATTGAAAACAACTTTCAGAACAAAATGGGGAACTTATGCTTATCAGAAAATGCCTTTTGGTCTAATAAATGCAGGAGCAACTTTTCAAAGAGCCATGGACATAGCATTTAAAGGTCTGATCAATAAATCAGTTGTTGTTTATCTTGATGACATAACAATATTTTCAAAAAAAAGAGCCAATCATCTACATGATTTAAAACAAATATTTGAAAGATGTAGAAGGTTTGGTATCTCCTTAAATCCAAAGAAATCTTTCTTTGCTTTAGATGAAGGAAAACTCTTAGGATTTGTTGTGTCAAAAGATGGTATATATATTGATCTAGATAGAGTGAAAGAAATTTCTGATATTTCTTTACCTCATAACAAAAAATCCATGCAATCATTTCTTGGACAGATCAATTTTGTTAAAAGATTCATTCCTGATTTTTCTTTTATTGTTTTATCTATGCAAAATATGATCAAGAAGAATTTAGTATTCAAATGGGGGCAGAAAGAGAAAGAAGCCTTTGAGGCAATCAAACAAGCGATCATTAATGCACCAGCATTGAATACCCCGGTTTTTTCTAAAGATTTTACTTTGTATACTCTGGCCACTGAAACATCCTATGCAGCCGTTTTAACACAACTCAATGATCAAGAAATCGAAGCGCCAATTTCTTTCTTTAGCTCAAATCTGCAAGGAGTTGAGCTTAACTATTCCGATGTTGAAAAACAAGCCTTTACTGTGTTTAAATCAATTAAACATTTCAGACCTTTTCTCTTGAAAACACATACAAAAATCATTGTCCCATTCTTTGCAGTGAGGCAATTATTAATTCAAAAAGAAGTAGGAGAAAAGAGAGCTAACTAGGTAACAGCCTTGCAAGAATATGATATTGATATTAAACCAGCTAAGATTGTTAGAGGACAAGGTTTTTGCAGATTATTGGTAGGAGCTCATAACATACCTGAAAATCAAGATTCAAATCAAGATATTCAAGTAAGTCAGATAAATGTTACAGATTCTGAATCTCAGTATGCCGATCTTATCTATTACTTGAAAAATGGGTATGCTCCTTCTAATATCAGCTATAAGAGTAAACGCGCTTTAAGGTTAAAGGCTATTAAATATGAGATCATTGATAATGTGTTATTTAGAAAAAATTATGATTCAATTTTATTAAGATGTCTTGAAAAGACTGAAGCTAAAAAGGTTTTGCAGGAATTGCATGATGGACCAGCAGCAGGTCATTTTAGAGGTGATACCACAACTCACAAAATAATTCGTGCTGGTTATTATTGGCCTACCCTTTTTAAAGATACGCATGATTACGTAAGGAAGTGCCAAATTTGTCAAACTGCAAGTGGAAGACAAAGGAAACCAACTTTTCCTTTGCAACCAGTAACTATTGAGCAACCATTCGAACAATGGGGTCTTGACATTATTGGTGAGATAGTACCTCATTCTTCCAAATAGCACAAGTACATCCTTACTGCAACTGATTACATTACAAGATGGGTAGAGGCAATCCCATTGAAAGTAGCCAATTCCGATGCAATTATTGATTTCATAGATCAATTCATCATAACCAGGTTTGGTGTACCTAACGCTCTAGTCTTTGATAACGCATCTTAATTCTCTGGAAATAGTTTAATATAATTTGCAGTCAAAAGAGGTTTTAAATTAAAATATTCAACAAATTATTATCCACAAGGTAATGGTTTGGCTGAATCCACTAATAAAAACCTTATCAAAATCATTAAAAGGACCGTTGATCAAAATCAAAAGAATTGGCACAAATCTTTAATCTTTGCATTATGGGCTGATCGTATCACTGAAAAAGCTTCAATAGAGACTTCACCTTTCAATCTGGTTTATGGAAAAGAAGCTGTGATACCATCAAATTTAACTCTTCCATCATTATCCCTAGTGCAATTTATTGAAGAAAATCCTTCTTCATCCATTCAACTGAGATATGATCAAATCCTTAAATTAGAAGAAGATAGGGATAAAGCAAAAATTACTCATGAAAAACATCAACATCTTGTAAAATCTTCTTTTGATGCAAGTTCTACTGGCTCAAAAATTTTGTCAATTGGTGATCTCGTTTTGAAATGGGATAAAGCACACGAAGAAAAAGGTAAACATACCAAGTTTCAGAAAATGTGGCTTGGACCATTTCAGATCGTTGAGAAGATAAACTCAAATACATTCATACTCCAAGATCTAACAGGTAAGAGAGAGTCTCTTCCTGTAAATGGGCTTATCTTGAAGAAATTCTTTTCATAAGGAGGTAACCCCTTCTTAAACTGTACATATTTCTTTCTGCAAAGTTTTTGATTGTTTTTGTTTTTGCAAATAAAGGTTGTTTATGAGTCTCTGATTGACTGTTTACTATTTAAGAAAATTTCTTCAGAAGAATATTATAAATATTTATTTTGTGTAAATAAGAATTTTTAAAAGTAATGATCATAGTTTTTTTGAATAGTTTAAAATAAGATGTTAAACTTTGAAAGATTATTCCAATCATTTGTATGATCTTTTGAAAATTTGAGAAGAATGTAAATCATCATAAGTTTATTAAGCAGAGAAAGGTTATCTGTAAAAGTAAAGATTTTTCAAAAGTTTTGGAACTCAAAAAACTCTGAAAATTGTCATCCATTGATTCTTAAGGATAAAACTATTTCACCCCATCCATTTAAGTTGTGATTTTTAGAATGTAATTCTAAGAAATTATACGAAAATTTTAAGAGATAAGAGGTCTCATTGCGAGCCGACTTACCATGTTCATAAGGAGTAATAAAACTGACATTACCAATACTGTATACCAAAACAGGGTAATGGCTTATAAATATAAGACAAGGGGTCTCATCACGAGCCAGCTTGTTCAGTTTAATTTCAATTAGTGAATGACATTGTTATTAACTGGCTACCAAACCAGAACAATGGCTCTTAAAATAAAAATAAATAAAAGACAAAAACATGAGATAATAGGTCTTATGAATTTATATTTTAAAAAGTCATAATTTTAGTTGGATGGGACAATGAATGGTTAATGGTTTAAAGGTAACCCTGTCGAGACTATGAAAGTTTGCTGGCAGCAGATGCAATACCTATGGCAATAGAGTATATTATAAAACCAAAACTTGGAGAGATCCACTTACTTCATTATTAACACCAATCAAAGCTTGAGATAACCCAAAATGTTTTTATTCTTAAGGAATTAGAAAGAAATTATGAAATGATTTTTATTTCTTTTTCATAGTTACATTTTATTTGAATTATCCTAAGATAGTTTTCATTATCTTTAAAAATATTTACTTACTAAAGATAGAATGTTCATTTTATTTTTCAGAGATAACTGTTTCTTTCAGTGAATCGCCAATTGTTGTGACCAGCAACAACCCCCCTTTTATTTAATATTAGTAATGATACTAAATAAAAGGGGACCCTTAGTTTAAAAAAATCCAAAAATTCAATTAGGATTTGTTTTCCTTTTCAAATAAAACTTTCTATCATAAACTTATAGAAATCCCTTAGAAAGAAAAATTAAGAAACACTTAAGTTTATGATAGATTACAATAAAATTGCTCTTTAAACAAAATAGCGCATCCATAGCAAAATGGTATATATCTTTTATAAAACTGAAAATGCGATTTTGCGCTTTTGCGATAATGTGACCCTAAAAGCCTATACAACGAACGCATTGGTCGCAGATCGCATAGCGCAGAAAACAGAAGTGATTAATGAATATCTTTGGCACTATTTTGAATTTTGTGATTTTGCGATATACGCTTTTGCGATTTTGCGATATGCGCTTTTGCGCTATTGCGCAATTTCCGCTTTTGCGCTATTTACATAACTGCGATGACTTCATTTTGCGATATTGCGATATTGCGACATTGCGATATTGCGATATTGTGCCGCAAATCGCAGATCACAATGTCACAGATTCATGCAGGTGCGCTATCCCAAGGCAATCTTCCCATATATCAAATTTGTTATGCGCTTTAATGATTAGTTTAAATGATTGGATTGAAAATTAATGGTAAATGAGATTGTGTTTGAATTGAAAGTCGTTTCACGATTAAAATATTATATTTCATCCGCTTTCACATTTAAAACAGTCTCATCACCTTTCTTATGCCATTACTCTCATTTACTCGTAAAACGCAGGCATGAAGGAGCAAACGTCTATACAAAGCTTCCACTAAACACTATGGGTAAGAAGGAGAAGAGCTCAAGTTCTGAAAACAAAGAAATGGCTTCGCTGTATGCAGACACCGCTTGTAATAAGGATGCCGGTATATCCACTTTGGAAGGAATGTATAATCTGCTAGAGGAAGAAAACCCTGTGGTGATGAAAGTTGTAGCTACAGCAGGTTCTAGTAATACGTCTGAAGCAACCCTTAGAGAACTGGCTTGCTCATTTCTGCATAGAATAGCAGCAAGGCCAAGGATTCTCCCGTATACGGACATGGTGAGATGGGTGATGGACAACACTGATATTTCAGACAGGCAATTCAAAACTCCATCTGAAGAGCTAATCGGGTCATTCACCACAGAAGATCTGAGATTAATGTATAAGTTTCCAGAACCTCAAGAGACTTACAAAAAACAATTCATGGAATATTTAGCCAGAGAACATGCAAATTTGGCAGAATGCACAAAGGAGTGGACCAAAAGAAGTGAACCATTAAAGAAAAAAAAACAAGGTATGTACAACATGGGTTCACTTACCTCTACTTATTGTTTCACTGCTGCCATGTTATGCAGGCTTTTTGGAAAGCCCGACATAAATATGATCTTACCCGAATGGCTTCCTTTGTTGAATGCGGCCGTTAATTCTATAATTTTAGACTGGGCCAAAATCCTATCTGATAATTTGACCACTGCTATTTTTCACTACTGGTCCAAACGAAATGTTTCTCAGCGGGTCTATCCGCCTTTTTATTTATCTGCTTATGTCATGGATGCTATCTGTTATGTCTCTAAATTCCCTGTGATGGGTTGGCAATGGACTATTCACGATCCTTTGCCTATTCATGTGTACCATAAAGAACTATGGGAGTCTAAGTTTGTCCCCCATTTTTACCAAATTTTTCATGGGATAATGCTGCCATTGTACAGAACATTGTATAATAAGGATGCCCCAAGGTTATCCTCAGAAACAGAGGTTGATATTCTCCCCGTCGCGAGATGGTTTGGAGAAGAATTGTTCACTTATGTTAGGGTTTTTGGAAGTTATGCTTCTCCCCATGTTTTACCCCTATATGTTCCAGATAGACTTGTAGCTCGGGAAATTGCTTATCAGACCTGTGGCCAGGGAGGTATAACAAAAGATTTAAAAGAGAAGAAAAAAGGCATTTGGCCACAATTTCCTGTAAAATGTGGAACATTTTCACTGTTTGATATTGGTCATGCTTTCCAAGAGATAGGCAACATTACATGTCTACAGCTGTTCAAATTTTCGAGAAGGTTATTCGACCCAGATGATATTGTTAAGAATTTTACCAATACAATCAGAGTAAGGGAATTTTCCGGGGAACAGGATCTTTTTGATGATATGTTCCAAGCAATAAATTCATTTAAAGAAGTTTTGAATTCAGCTCAAACGCAGTTATCTCCAGAGGAATTCCAGGAATTCAAACTTTACAGAGAAAGAAGACTAACTCCTATTCCTTTGGATAATCTACGCTTAGAGCCCGCAAGGGAGCAAACTCCTAGTGTTAGTCTTAACGGCAGTTCAAGTACAGATAAATCTAAATCAAAATCTGACAGAGATTCTGAACATTCCAATAAGTCTAATGAAAAGGAAGATAAAATGGAAGAATCCATTAAAGATTCTGCACAATCAAAAGAACTTACTGAACAACAAATTTTGACTTTTCAATAGACAAATCCTCCTCCAACCAATGTACAGCAACAGCCAGTCATTATTGAATTAGATAAAGAATGGGAAACCTTCAACCAGTTGATTAATGTAGAAGGACAGAATGTACAGACCCCTGTCCAGACAACCAAAGTTTTGAACACAGGAACAAGCAGCACAGTCACAGTGACAGAGCACATACCAATCACACCCTCTTCTGAAATTGTGCTTAATGTAGAGGACATTCCTCCTCTAGATGTATTCTACATCCCAAAATACAAAGCAGTAGTGAAGAGACAGAGGAGAAAGATAAAATTAGAAAGTGCAATTGCTACTGAAGCAGAACAAGTAGATGTTTTGTGGAAAGATCCTGCCACAGAACCTACTCATAATCTCACTAAGTTATCTAAAATGACAGGAGCTTATTCTTCTGTAACAATTGATAAAGCATTTGAGATACAACTTTTGTTGAATGAAAAAGAAGAACAGGTAAAAGCTCTGCAACAGCAATTGCAACAGGTACAGGCCAATAAGGAAGCACAATTGAAACTTGAAGAGTTACAACAACAACTTCAAGAAATGCAAATAGGACATCAAAAAAGCTTGGCTGATAAAGACAAACAAATACAGAATATCCAAGATCAGCATAAAGATGATCCTAAGCTTCCATAATTCATTTAAGAAACTATCTCTTTGAACAATCAACTACTGCAACAAGAGGAAGTTTTCTGCCAAAAAATCTTGCAATGGAATTCTTTGTTCCAAGAGAGCGATAAAATCACAAATCATGTCGGAGATTTACGAAATGATTATGATTTGATTAATGAAAAGATCAATGATTATCTGGCATGGCAAAAGACAAAAGAAGGTAGAAAATCTAGTGCACCCATGGTTAATGAAAACCATAAAGAAATAATGTTCAATAACTGGGATGCACAATTCAGAAGGGCAGAAAAGGCAGCAGAGGAGGCGGCTACAGCAGCAAACACTCTCACTGATTGTGTAAATGATAATTTACACAAAGCTAATTTAATTCCTGAAACTGTTCCAGGATATCTCCCATAGGCACATCAACTGCAAGCAGAATGGAGGCAAAAGGCAGAAGAAAGAGAAAAATCTATCCAAGGGCTAACAAGATTGAATTGGGACTCATACTGGATGTACTTGGTGAAGCCACACAGTCAGCACAGTGCGCTTAACTGTATCATCAATGCTACAGAGAAGATTGCTCCTACGCTTGCCGACTCTGTCTTTTCAGGACAGTTGAATTCCGAAGTCGGTCAACCGCATCTTCTCAAAACTATGCTAGATGCCTGCAAGATTAAAGATCAAATTCATAGATAGATAGATTTAGTTTTAATTTCACTGTATTTTAGCCTAGGAAAAGGACGGTCATTGAACCGAATCCTTAATTTTTGTAATAAACTATTTTTAGATTTAGTTAAGTAGTATTTAAACCCTTGTCATGAATTTAGAGAAGGGTCCTGGATCTTAATATTTTTTGACTTGGAGATTGCATTTTTGTACTCCATTGTCTTATATATTTTTAAAAAGGATCACATCTGGCGATTTTAATGCGGAATTATCTTTGAAGTGTTGCATTTTTGTACCTTGGAATTTGATTTTGCATCAGAGTTACTGGATTAGAGTATCACATTGCATTTGAAAGTCTTCAAGATGAACAAGGTATTTCTATCTGTTCACTGTTGATTTCTTTTGTCTTATGGTATTCGCTTTAAAATTTCTATCATTTATATATATATTTGTTTTCACAATGCTTCCTTTTATATACCATTTCTGAGTATAATTGAAACGTTATCTTTCATAATTATATATAGATGGTATACAGTGATGAATGCAATATGCTAATACAACTCTATTTAATTTCTTAAACACAGTTATCTTTATTTGTTTCTGCATATTTCAATTTAAATAATAATACATTTTCATGGTTATTGATTAAATTGGAACAATCTTAAGTTGTATTCACATATAATTACCCGGGTTAGTGTTAGAATTTCTTTACCAGTATTTAGTTTAAATTAGATAGTTTTATTTTAGTTAATTTAGTCCCATTTCCACCCATCCAACTCAATCCATTTAGTTATAAGGAAACTGGTCCTTTAAATCCAGTCGGAGCCACCATACCAAACGGAAAAGGAGCTTTCTTAAGGTCCCGACCTGGTGGTTTTCCCCGATGTTTGAAGCAGAGATTTTCTAGGCTTCAACAGGGCCATAATGGGTTATTGGGATAGCTCATCTTCAGGTGGGATGCCCACCGATAGGCTTTCTAAGTCGGTCTTAATGAGTAGTACGTGCCCACTGAGGAGGACATATATTTTATTACTGGCCTATCTAGGAGAGGATGGGATTTTTTGAAGTTCCCAGAGGTCTCTATCGGCTATGTAGCAGGGATTCAGTCAGTGTACTCCGAGAGATACATTGGCGATGATATAATTTCTCCGGTGGTAAATTATGTATTGCTTCGTTTGGTGTAGGAGGTGAGGTGCCTCTCACTACTACTAAGGACCATTGCACACCATACCAGTGACGAGCAATGCATTAGTTATCCGCTTTTATTTTATTTTTATTCTTTATTATAGGTGCCACGACTTGTGAGGTCATCTGTGACTTTGTTGCGGCAGTTTTGTACAACATTAGATAGATTTTTTCTCATGAATATGGGAGGTTGACTTTCCCTTTTTCTTCAAAGTTACTACTTTTATTTTTTGAGAGGTTTCCAGAGACAAGGCCTACTTTTTTTCGGTAGCCTTGTAGGTCGATGTTGCATGTATGGATGGAGATGTGGGGCCAAATGATGCCCAAGAGGGGTGAGTCTGACTTTTCTGCCAGGATATCTCATGATGCACTGGAGTTTATATCCAGTATTGATGATTACTCCTTCGTTTTGGTGCCATGTCAGTATGCTGGTTTGGATTGGCGAGGGTGTGCAAACATCCTATTCACACAAGCTGAGCTGCTGAATGTGACAGGAAATACTAGTGTTTTCTTTAAATTTATTCTAACACATTCTTTAACTTGTTTTATTAAATTGTTTAATGAAATTGACTAATTATTTTTGTGTACTTATATATATTTTTTAGATCATATTGGGTCATTCGTTGGTGATGATATTCCACTACCACCGAATGATCAAGGTGTAGACCATGTTGATGAGGAGATCAAAGAGGTGGATTATTAGGGTACAGATAGACCTAGTCTTGATTAGGAATAGATACCTGTGGGTGTGAAGCATAGGCCGGTCACTCGATTTAGGATGGAGTTGGGTGACCAACTCAGTTGACTTCTAGTTGAGGGGGGAGTCAGTCCGGTTACTATCAGGGAGATACAGGTTGATGATAGGTTGACACATATCTGGACAGTCATGCCCCATGATACTTTGACCCTCATGTGACATATCATTGGACCTACTAGAGTATAGGCACAGGCGAGGAAGGGTGGTGGAGAAGAAATACGATAGAGAAACACATCATCTGATGATCATGATCATGAGGGGAGTGATCATTGTTCTAGTACTCCACCTCCTCCTCCACCTCACGTTGGAGATGATCATGATGACAAGCCTAAAACATCTATTCATGATCATGAGCAGGCATCGTCAGAGTATTCTGCAGCATCTCAGCAGACACGGCCTATTCCTGAGCAGACATCTGATCCTGAGGAGGGCACAGGCCCATCTGAGGAGACATGTCCATCGACTAAGCAGGTCACCGCACCAACCACTGAGTAGGCTGGACCATTCATGATTCATCATAAGCAGGAAGTTCTGATCCATGTAGATATTGTTAGCCACCCACCTATTCCATTTCGACCCACACCATCAATTCTTTCAATTTTTCAGTTTCATCACATCTTACTATTTTTAGCAGTTTTTTGGGTCATGAACTTCCAGAGTCGTTTTTAAGCTCTAATGATCCAGGTGGATATTAGTGGCCACCCACCTATTCCATTTGAACCCCCACTGTCGGTTCTTTCAGTTTTTCAGTTTCGACACAACTTACTAGCTTTAGATTTTTTTGGGTCCTTAACTTCCGAAGTCGTTTTGGGGAAAACCAAGAGAAACATGGGTCCATGGTTTGATGTTCCTCACATAAAAAGTTTTAGTCCTCGTATATATATTTCTTACTAGGTATGGTGTGTGTCAAACCAAGATAGTATGTCAAAGTTACGTCCGTGGGATGTTGAAACACTAATTTACCCAAACAGGTCCCATAGTTTTGGTGCTTCATCTCCTAGGGTTAGGTTTTTGGATGTTAGGGGTTTTCATTGTTTTTCGATAATAAATAGGCCCTCAAGCCTCATTGTAACATATTTTAGAGGCCTGTATCCACCAGATCTCTTCTTAGAGATAAGCTACCAGTGCCCTAGCTAGTTTATTTCCATTATGTCTATAAGCATACTTCCGTTATTTGATATTAATGAAATGAAGTATTGTTTCCATTACATCTCTGTGTTTATGTCTATTTATTTATTTTATTGTATTCTTGCATAAATTTAGATCAAGTTCCTGATCAACAGGCACCTCCAGATCAACAGGCATGGGATCATCATCTATTTGAGCATGTCACGGTTGCGCCATGCTGATATTTCACATTTATATGTAGTTTTCTTATAGTTGTATAATGTTGACATTATACAGTTATGTATATATATATATATATATATATATATATATATATATATGGTCCATGTATTTTATGTTCATGTTGAAGATGTACTTAATTTACATCTTGTTGTTCATCATAATGTGTATATTGTTAGGTCATGTTAGATATGTTCATTTAATTTGCAGCTTGCACATAGATGTGTATGTGATAGAAGTTGTTTGACATAAGATGTATATTTGATGTTTGTGTTGTGATGATGTCATATAATGCTTGTGTTTTGCTAGATGATTATGATTACGATGATTAGATGATGCTAGCGAGTTTGAAAGTGTTTTTTAGTCAAATATGATGTTTGTACAATGGTTATCGTTATCCCGATGTTTATTTTTAATATTAAATCATTATATATATCAAATATTATGTCTTTATTGCAATTGAAATTTTAATTTTAATTGTAAGTGTAATATTTAATTTATCGTCAAATGATTGTAATTGTAATTTAAATTATAATTGTATATATGTAGAACTATAAAATTGTAATTGTAATTGTATGTGAAACTGTATCATTGTAATTATATTTCTAATCGTAATTTTAATTGTAATTGTATGTAAAATATTTGTAAAATTTTAATTGCATTAATGTGAAATGATTGTAATTGTAATTTTAATTGTAATTATATGTAAAATCCAAAAATTGTGATTGTAATTTTAATTGTAATTGTATGTGAAATTGTAAAATTGTAATTGTAATTGTAATTGTATTTGTAATTATAATTTTCATTGTAATTGTATGTAAAATTGTAAAATTTTAATTGTAATTGTAATTGTAATTGTATGACATAAAATATTTGTGAAATTGTAATTGTATTTTGAAATTGTAAAATCGTAACTGTAATCGTATGTATTGTCATAATTCAATTTTATTAAATTTTGTAAATTAATTGTCAATTTTGAACCATAATTGGTGTAAGTAAAATGTATACCATAAATATTGTTAAATTACCATAATCATAAATTTGTAAATTTGTATGAATATAAATAATTGTAAAATCATAAATCTAGAATAATATGAATTTTTGTAACATAATAAAGTTTATAAAATAATGAAAATAAATTCATGTACTTTAGAATTATCGTTATTTTATTATGATCTTACATACCAAAACAAACAATATACATTTTGAAGGTATCATTCACACACATTTAAAGAAATCGTGTAGTTTTATTATTTTAGGAATTGATATTATAAAAACAAGAACTTTATATAGTACGCCATTGTTTTCGAGATCAACATAATTAAAATTTTTCAAGTGGAACGATTTTAACATTAACACAATGAAAATTACCAATTCATTCAAAATACATATTATAATGTTTTGAAAAAAAGAGTCTTAGTTATAAGGTAATTAAGTTCTCTTCTTTATAAACACCCATCTTAAAAAGTATAAATGATGAAATAACGCGTACGATATAACTCTTGGTTCTCGTGATCACCCTCATTATCTTCCAGCTCGCTTGGCATGACAACACTATTGTTCTCAAAATATTTTTTGATCTAGGGTCATGTCTCAATACGAACCACCAATACCTATCCAACACATCTCGGTAAAATAACACCTGGTTGCAGCATTTGGGGAAAGCATAGGGCTCCTTATCTTCATCCCACATATTTCTAGAGTTAATACATATCATCCTATAATCGCGATCTTCCTTTACATTATTCTGATCAAAGGTGCCCCACCACTTGCACCTAAAAATAATACATTTCAAAGAAGAGAAGTCCACTTCGATGATCTCTTGTATCTTTCCAATGTAACCTAATGTCCCTCGTACTAGGTTTTAATCATGGTGGCTAGATCAACTAGATTGATCGAACAAAACTTCCACTCCATAGTATTTTTTTCATGTGTCCATCATCGGTATTTCCTGTGTGAAAATGGTGTCCATATGCCTACATAGATGGGAACAAATGCACCTATAAAAAAGTTTAAAAAATCATAGTGTCATGTGTCTTATAATAACCCAACCGTTAAAATATGAAATATATATGTAATTACATTTTAAAGGTGCATTATTAAGTTTAAAATGTACATAAATATATTATTACCGAGTGGGTGCACCCAATCCCTACATTTAGCGCATCCTCTTCAGCACGCGGTAACGACCGGTTGCATCATATTTCTCTCTGACTTGGTCAGCAACCCAACTGTTGGGGCATAATTTTGGCATATTTTCTTTTAAATGACCAGGATAAGGCACACTTCTACCATTCAACCGTATGAATTCTTCCGTGTCACTATCCCATTTAATCCTCTTTTGTTCGTACAATGCAACCCACGGTTGTGTCAATTTGGAATGTTAAAGAACAAACTTATTAATTGCTTCAATTTATTCATTTTCTAATGAAATCAGACCGAGATATAGTACATACAAGATCAAAATATACATTATATCAAAATTCAACATGAATATTCACATTGTGTAAATTTGAAAAATTATAAGCAACTTACTCTTTATCAAGCGCATTTTTCTTTTCGTTTGGAGATTCGCCCCTTTTATTTTCTCTTCATCCCTTTCATCGTCCCAAATCACTACACCTGGTCTGTTGTCGATCTACTTTATGTACTCACTAGCATAATAGAAATACTCATATGATATATACCGCTTTGCGATATACCCCTCGGGTTTTTTCCTTTGTCGGAAAAAACATTTCAATTTCTTCATGTACCTCTCTAAGAATAACATACAATCACAAGAAACCACCCCAACTAATTCAACCTCATCTACAAGGTGGATTAGAAGATGAACCTGCAAGTCCATGAAACTCGCCAATAGTTCCTTTTCAAACATACAAATAATCTCAACTATCTCTTGACTCCATCATTGAATGCGAGCCACATGAATCTCCTTTGACATGATCCAACATAAAAATGTAGATAATTTAGATATGGCATGACCTAAGTATTGGGGGAATTCATGTCTCACACTCCCATGCACGAAAAAATTATAATGACACTGCAAAGTTATAATCACATGCAATAATATACAAAAGTAGTTACGTTTTATGATCCCTACATGGGATAAATTTTATTAATATAAAAAATAATAAAATCATGGTTTTGACATTATACGTACTCTTAGAAGATTCAAATGGTCATGCGATTTCAACCTCGACAAATGGTCATCCATGGTGAATCAATGCCATAGTGAAGACCCGTATGATGATGGCACCCTCACACCCATTATAACTTCCTTTGCCAAAGAAAGATCATATTTTTTAAAAATCCATGCGACATCACCTTCTTTGAAATACCATGAATTAGAGGGACTAGAACCTGCCTCTGATCTTGTACTTTCTAATCATCTTTTCCAATGTTTCTTTTTATTTTTTGAAGTAATAAGATCTTTCCTACCGCCAATGTGTCACTTTGTTTCAATGATATGTGCCTCCATAAAGAATATCAAACATTTTTAAATATATACATGGGATCTAATAAGTGGGTAATCTGAAAAGATATAATTCTGGATAATCGAACATAGGTGTCGAATAATTCTGGATCATCGAACATAGGCTCCCCATTTGAATCAAACATTTCTAAGAACTCCTTCTCCTTCTCTCTCTGATATGCTCTAAGCCATTCAGCTGGTGTCGTTAATGGAGGCCTTTGGGTTCTCTCTCATTTACCATTGAAAGTGGATGTTTCTCTTCTGTAAGGGTGTTCTTCTAGGTGGAATAGCATGGAATAGTCATACACCGGCTTTCGTAGGTCGTTGGACCATATAGTTTTTAAATAAGGTCCACAATATTTACATCCAAAATACCCTTTTGTTACAAGACCTGCGAAATTATTATATACAATATATATGCATGGCACGTTAAACAATATCATGAATATTAGAACAATTACAATGAATTAAGTAACCAATATGCGAAATAATATTGTTACGTATATAAAAAAATCAATAAAAATGTAATTTACCAGAGAAAAATCCTAAGCCTGGATAATCATGTGTCGTGTAAACACATATTCCATACAACGTAAAACTCCTCTCTGCTTCAATGGGTCTTGATACATCGTATACATTTATCCCATACCATAATTCCTTCAATTCATCTATGAGTGGTTGTAAGTAAACATCCATATTATTCACTTGTCTTCTACCAGGGACTATGAGAGCCAACATAAAATGTTCATTCTTCACAAACAACCACGGGGGGATATTTGTATTGATCACTACTACAGGCCAAACATAAAAGTTGGTGTTCTGGAGGGAATATGGGTTGACGCCATTCATGGCTATGCTAAGTCATAGACTTTGTACTTCATCCTTAATTTTTTGGGCCATGCATCCTCTATATGTTTCATGGCTATTGAATTTGTTTGGATTCACATAACTCCAAACTCACTTCTATGTGAGGCATTCCATCCCTGCAACATAGCTAATTCTTTGCAACGAAAGAGCCTTTGAATCCTTCAGATTATAGCCATGTGCCTTAAAATATTAAAAGGAGGACCACGTGATTTACCCTTCTTTTTTTATTTATCATACCTGTCATGCCCACATTTTGGACATATCTCTCTATATTCATATTCTCATCTATCTAAAATACAATCATTTGGACATGAATGATATGATATGTACTCAACACCCAACATTTTCAACAATTTCTTTGCCTATTCGCAATTACCAGGAAAGACATTATCACTCAGAAGAACCTTAACTTTGAGGAACCTATAGTTGGTGATCATGGACGTTATTACATATACATTAATGCCGATATAATTATTAACGTTCATAAAATTGACCATTTCTAATGTTCATTGTGTGATTATATTTCTCAAAATATAAGGGAGGAATTAATGGTCAATTACCTCAAAATTTCCAATAAACATGCATTCGACAAGCCAAAATTTTATTTCAAGCTGTACAGTAAAATTTTTGTCCCCAAATAGGTAGAATTTGATTGACCATCAAGTCTAAAGAGAGTGGTGGTGGAAGGAAATTTAAGTCTTTAGAAAAAGGTATCAGCGATATGAGCATCATCCCCTAACTGATCATCATTATGGAATGCATCTAACAACATTGTCTCCATGGTAGCCATATCCCTTAAGTGGTCATCCATACCAAACTCTATTTGATTGCCTCCATTGCTAGCTTGCCAAGAACTACTATTGTTGTAGTCATTCCTAAGTGGTGAATATAGATGTAGTGGGAATTGAATAGGTGGTTGATTCAACCATTCTTGGTATCATTCCTCTCCAAGTTTTTCTCTTAATTCAGCCTTCTCTCGATTTGGCATTGTCGAGGGGTGCAACGTAAGATGGTAGGTAGTTCAGTCATCATTACTAGAATCCTAATAATTTCAAAAAATATATTTGAACATGATTAGTACAAAATATATGATATCAATTAGTAAGCACATTGACAATGCATGATTAATTAGTTTGACGTTGAAATAATTACATTAATATACCAAACAATTATTATTACCATCATTGTCCCAGGATTTTGGGTAGAAGAAGCAATGTTAGAATTGGAAAGGTGAAGTGGTTGTCCATTTTTATCTAGCAAATGCACCTTGGGGTATGTTGCTCCTAATAAGAGCTTCCGATGTTTTGGAGTTGTTTGAATATTTTGTGCATCTGAACTCGATTCTCAATCTGGATGAACCTGAAAATTTGTATACTTTAATTTTATTCAGCTGATTGACATGGATAAAAAAAAAATTAATTAGATAATGGAAATATAAATAAAATCTAAAGAAAATATTATGTCTCGTAATGGATAGGGAGAACTTTGCGATGCACTTTGAGAAATATTATGGAATGAGTAGGATTTTGAACAATTTTCCAATCGATATAATTATGATATTTTCTCCCTATGTTTGAGCAAAATAAACAATAAATTTTGTTGTACATACATAGAAGTAATTTGGGTGCCTTAAAAATGGACTTATTGGTATGAGTGCTAATGTACAGTTAACCACACCATTGCGTTTTAGTTATTATGCATCGGTGTTGTGTTATTAATTGATGCACCAATGAGGTAAGATAATGAATGCACCGAATAGACACAAATAAAAAAAGTGCAACTTTATTTTTTTAAAGTGAAAAAAAAACCATAAATTGAAAAATGGGTGGAAAATTATTTTTGGAAATCTAATTTCAATAAATAAAAAAAAACTTTTCAATATTTCATTATTTTTGCAAAAAAATTTAGAGATATATTTGCACGAGAGACATACCTCGAGCAAGAGAGCACGAGAGCACTGTGGAGCAGCAAAATAGTTTGGAACATAACTATTCAGAAAGTCATAATTACAAACATTTGGTGATTCAAACCCTATAGTATAGAATTTCAAACCATTTGGTGATTAAATTTTACTGTACTAATTATTTTTTTATATTTTCTATTTAATTTAATACATGGTATGTTAAAATTTTAAATTTTACTATTCATTTTCAAAAAAGAAAAAAACAAAAAAAAATCCATTCTTACGCTAAACCCTTGATTATTTTTGTTTCTGCCCTTGCTTCTTCCTATTTCTGTGACTTTAAAATTAGGCCTTTTTATTTTATAGGGTTTGGATTGCTATATATAGGCCTATGAAATCTAACCCAGGGGACACCTTGTTGTGTCGAATCCCAATCAATGTTGGCCCTTGCGTGAATTTTGAAAAAATGGATTTTTTTTAATCAGTGTGCCGTGTGTAAAATAACACACTCGTGCGCTATTTTACTACATCACACCGTGCACGAACTGTTTGATAATTTTTTATTTTTTTTAATCTGTGTGTGGTGCTCTGTTTTATTATAACTGACCATGCACATATTTTTTATAAAAAAAAAAATTTAAAAATAGTTTTTTTTTTTTTTTAAAATTCGTGCTCCCTGTGTAAAATAATGCACTAGTGTGGTATTTCATTATAGTGCACCGTGCACATGCTATTTGATAAACAAAAATATTTTATGTTTGTGTTAATCGGTGCATCGGTTAACATATAATGCACCGAGTCTCCTTGTTGAGAGAGAGCACCGTATGGTGGTCCCCTGTGTTCTCGGTGCATTTATAAGAACATGTTGCACTGCCTCCTCCATGAAATATTATGCTACTAGAGCATTTTTATTAATCTGTCTATGTTAATGAGTGCACTAGTTAAAATATAAAGCACTAGGTCTCCTTGTTGACAGAAAGCACCATATGACGTTTCTACTATTTTGGTGGTGTGTTTATAAGAACATGCCGCATTGATGTCGGTGCGTGCTTCTTGAAAGGCGCATCATTTTCTTGAATTTTTTTTTACATAAAAAGTTTGTGATATATTTATAAAATATATTAATGAATGGTATGGTACGAGTTTCATATTGATAAATAAATGGCTAACAAGATATCAAGTAACAAAAATACTGATAGCACATTGATAAAAGAAGAAAAGGCAAGTTCTTTGTAAAATATTTACAAAAATTACTATTTTTGAACTATATGTAAGTTTAACTAATATGTATTGTTTACTGTGTATCATGCAGAGCCACAAAATGATGGCTCAATAAGGTTATTTATGATCTAAGACTAGAAGAGCATAAAATCTTGATGGAAAAATTATAGAAGGATGAATCAGGTTGATGAAAAAATAATATTGATCCAATATGAGTTTCTTTTTATAATTTTCATTAATAATATATTTAAAATATTAGATAACATGTTTCAAACAATATTTTAATTCAGGCATGTTTAATGTTCTATAGGGACCAACAACCAAAAAAAGGAATTTCGTTTTAAGAAAAGAAAAAAAATGGAAAATGCAAATGAAAATGAATTGCTCCTTAGCTCATCTAGAGTGGTGCCAGAGGTTAGCGAAAGGGGAAAAAATTTACAAAACTTTGAGGGATATAGTGGAATGAAATATAGACATTATTTCCACTTAAAATACAAAAATCAATCCAGTTACTCCAAGAATCAAATTTTATCTAAACTACAGGATGAGTTTGCAGAGAATTGGTGAGTGAGACATGTCAGACTTTCAATAGAAAAAAGGTACAACAACAACAAAAAAGGAATGAAAAGGTAGTATTCCTTTAAATTTTCTTCTATATATATATATTACTAAAAAGGAATCATTTATAAATATCACTTTTGTTATATTTACTTTTCATATATCAATATAAAATTAAATAGTTTATTGTCATGTTACAATTTCAAGAAGATTGTGAAAATATCAAAGGATGAAGGAGATGATATCAGAAATATGCTAGTAGGAATGTCCAAAAAGGTGTATAAGAAAATGGTCAAAGAAATGGACATAATTGCATCGCATGAGGGATCATCTCAACAACAACGTGCTTCAATTGTAATATTTAATCATTGAGTTTTCGATTGCGTAAAATAAATTAAAAAATTAGCATTAAATATTAATTTTCAAGTATTTTCTTGCAGAAAAGAAAAGAAAATGGAATCCATTCAACACATAAAACAGGATGACAACGAAGAAAAGGGTTGATATCTAAGTTTGTTTGTACTTGTTAATTCCTTATACCAACTTAACTAGATTTGATTTTTGTATATTTTAAGTTGTTTTATAACAATCATCATTGAATATCTTCAAATAGGTGCTAACATACAAAGAAGAATGATGAGACGAATTGATTGACATTGGGTTAAATATGGGTTGCCAATATATGTTGGCATACCATAAATTAATTATGGAATTTTTAAGCATAAATAGATCCTCTTTTACTTATCTTCGTCTATAAATAATAGAACAATATTTTTTTATATTAAATATATGATTTGTTATGGGGTATAAAACTTGCAAGAAACAAAGTATGGAACTATGCCAACAAATGAAATGTTGAAAGATGGCATGAAATTTGGTTTTGAAAGAATGTGTATAGTTGATGAGTCAATTTTTTCTATGGCACATCATTTATTTTCAATTTAAATTGATGCATATTATTTAATATTGTAATTTTGATTATTCTCACCAATGTATATGCACTCATTACAGTTTATTTTTATGTTTGTAGATGGAAGTTGAAGAAGAAGAAAATAATCAACACCGTGAAAAAAACATTGCTCAAAAATAACTAGTCATGGTAGTTGCTCAAGCAATAAAAAAAGTTCTAGAGAAGAACGATGATCAATATGTTTGGATATCAAAGCAACGGGTTGTATTTTTTGAAATATTTCTCTGTGAAATCAGACATTTTGTTTAATGTAATGGACATAGTTTCCCAATTGAAAGAGAGAGGGATACCAATAATTGTCCCATTTTGTATGATAAAGAGTTTCTTAGTCATATATATATATATATATATATATATATATATATATATATATATAGACGTTTTAATTTATTCTATTGCATTCTCCATTGTCGCTATGAAATGTTACACCGCCGTTTAAATATATGGATGATTAAATATTATAATGAAGAGATGCGAAATCTGATGATATGATATAACAAACTAATCCAAACATCACATTCAAATGTAGTAATAAAAATTTAATTGATATGAATACTGTTATAAGAATGTATCGACTTTTGATGAATAATGAATTTAAAAAATCACAATAATTACACTGTTGCAGGTCAATGTTTCTAAAAAATACAAAATAAACACTAATGTGTGTTAGTTACTGTGCACTGGTGTGTTTGTATGTTAATGTTAACCGTTTCATTTCTACGACCTATGGGCACCACACAAATACCAATACCAATTAGAACTCTTGCTGCATTTGTGTGATATTGCACACCAGTGCATTTCTATGACATGTGGACACCACACAAATACCAATACAATTAGAATGCCTAGTGCGTTTTGTTGACAATTACCACCCGGGAGATTTGATAAGCATTTCATCCAGTGCTGTGGTTTTTCTTTAATGTGCCAGTGAATTTCTATAACTTGACGGTCTGATGCATTGTATCACCTACAGGGCGCCCGATGCAGTTTTACACCCTAACGGCTCAGCGCATGCACCTTCGACAGCCCCGGTGCATGCACCTTTGAGAGCCCCAGTGCGACTGTCTAACTGTCATCCACCGAGATGTTGCTAAACACCCCAGGGCATTTGAACTTTGTTTTCTATCCCAATGCTTGGTATTTTTACAATATCGGTGGTTTCACGGTACAACGCATCAGTGCATTGACACCTGATTAGTGCAGCGATGAGAAAAACATCCATAACAACCTCTAGACCCCATTTTTTTAGTTTTGTTGAAATTATATTACAAGCTCCACCAAAAACTCCGTGACCGAAAAAGGATGTTGTAGCAAATGTTTTTTTGAAAATTTTGGCCACATTTATAACATTAAAAACCTCTATTATAACCTCCGCTAGAGGGTCTTTTCCTTCTAGGGTAATGAAAATAAAAATATAGAATGTGTATTACCTTACGAGTTGTATACTACGATAAATGTGAATCGTTGTGATGAAAATAAAAAGTGTTGTAGAAAGAAGAAAAAAAAATGTATACATCGTGTAGTATGAAGAGGGATTTCTACCTCTCATCTATACCTTGCAAGGGCACTGCAAGAAGCATGGATGATGGCAGGCCTATAGAGGAGAAATTAAGCATGAAGATACCTGTAAGAGAGGAAACAACCCTGTCAAGGTTAGAAACTCCTTGATAACTAATGAAAAGAGAATCTGTAATCAAATTTCAATATACACTATTACCCATTTAATGTACCTAAATGTGTTGCAAAAACCCGCGAGTAAACCATGGCTATAGTAGGGTGAATCCTGAACCCTTGTAAGGTATTGTGAAAATTCAAACATTGAAATTTAGGAAAGGTATGATGAAACATAAATAACTAACATAATGGTAGAACCGATGTAGGTTTGATGGACTATGAAACCAAGAGTAAAACCCTTATTAGAAGAAGTGAAGGCCTGGACCTAGCATAATGACAATAAGAAAAATATATAAAGAAAACCAAGAAAATATTTCTCCAGCAATGCTGAACAAGTAAATCAAAAGGAATCATGCTTGGAAGAATAGAAAGTGCTGGATAAAATATTACATGTCCTAAGATCTTAATCACTCTATTTGAAATCTAGCCATGCAAATATATGTCAAAATTTTTACTACGAATAACCATAAGGGAGTATTAAATATAACACAAAAACGAATTGAAAACTTGTTCAAATTTGAATGTCTTCTAGAGGGAGGACTATGGCTTATGAGTGATGAATATGGGAAATCCATTATGTTCTTCAATCTGCTGGATCAAATCTCAGTTGTATGTTCTAAGAAAACAAAGGAATAATAACATTCTCCACAACAACAACATGATATCTCTCTAAAAGGACACAACGAAATTCAAATTACCAGAGGCCTAAGAAAAAGGTAAACTCTAGAGTTTTCTCGAAATTAAATCGCAATCGTTCCCATATGCCAAGACAACCATTATCAGTGATTTTTGAAAGTCTTGGACATGTGAAAACACATGGAGGAGATTAGGTGGAAGTTATGAATTTTTCCAAGTATAGAAGAAAAGAAGCACATGGATCAACCTTGAAGTCAGAGATATAAATAAAGCACGCTTTACAACATACCTACGGTCACTTAGTGTCATGTTACAAACTTCTAAACTTGCATATATTTAATTTACAGATAAATGGGAAGCACAAATTTTTTTTCTATTAATGCATAGATATACCTACCTACTTTAGCTCAGTTATAACTTGTAAAAAGAAACCAACATTAGTTCTATACCTATGTTGTTTCATTTATATCACCAAAAGTATGTCATATGAGGTTCTAATGTCTATATATATAACACCCCTCTTACTAAGCACCACATTATACGATTCAAGCAATACCCTTATTGATATTTAAAAATAACATAGTCTTTATGACAACCATATGTGCTCACCATTGTAACTTTTCTTAGATTTCATTTTTCTCATTAATCAAATTGAGCTAAGGTTCATTATCCTAAATGGTTTTTCAATATTGTGTTGGGTTATTTAACTTATGTTGTGTATTAACCCCTTCCCATTACCAAGGTATAACATGTACACGCAAAGTGTTATTGTTATGGGTATTCATGCTCCAATCATTTTTGACCATGTAATCTTGCCCATGTGAACTCATGTACCTTGTCACATGGCCTACATGGAGATGAAAGCAATGAGTCCAATAGTCCATATGCTTCCTAATCACATCAAGTTTGTAGAATTCTCGATAGGAAACCCTGAAGCATTCACTTATCCGACTTTCCCTCATTTGGATCAATTACCACACCACTTGCGTTGCTTAGCTCTATGACTACGAGAAGTGGCTTTGAGAACTAATGCGATCTTGCACCTCTTGTTGTCACTCATTAACCTTATGAATCAATTCTGGTTTTCTTGCTCATGGAGGCTTTATAAGTCTATTTCTCTTTCATAATACCTTACTGTGTCGAGATGGACGGAGAACCTAGAGAGAATAGAAAATTTTACCGTTACTCCTAGGTTGGTGTTCATCTTACTTCCACCAAGGTCTGTCTGAGATTCTACAACAACCTGGAATGAGGCAAACTCTACAAGGAGAACATACTCGTATAAGGGTAATTGTTCCTAATATTGTTTCCTTTGTCAATTTTTTTAAATTTCTCTCTAAACTTTTAAGGATATCTATTGAATCTCATGCGTTTCCCTTTGCTGGTTCCATGGTATATGATTCTGGTTACTAGAGAGTGGAGCCCCTAATTCATGGAGAAGCAGAGGTAATATTATACCTCAGATCTAACTTACATTATATATTTTTATAATTCTTTGATATTGGGGTTACAACTTCGAGTTTACCTTTAACTGATTTTTTTCTTTATATTGTCTCTTACTTTCACCATAGGCATTGTCTTGGCACATTCGTGGTTCATAAAAATTGTTTCTTCTATACTCTGAGCGTATCCTAACTAGAAAATTCAATTTCTAGGAAGGTTATTGTGCTTTCCTAAAAAGAGGGTTTTCTACCCTTGTGTGCTTGTAATTGTCAATTTCGTGGTTTCTTTTAATTCTATGTGCTGGTTTAAGCTCGGAGCTACTAGTTCTTAAGTGTTCCATGTATTTATGATTTACGCCAATGAGGCAGGAGAAGCATAGTGCCTTCAGGGCTCCTCCTAAATATATTTAATGACTTTGTTCAGAGATTTGTGTTCCCTACTAGTTTTCTCTTCTATGTATTTAATTATATTGTTCAGAGGAGGTGTACTCCTATCAATGGTTTTTTTTCTAGCACTATCTTATAGCCTTGTGCCATTAAAATTGTGCATTGTCGAGTAATCTCTTGAAAAATGTTAGAGAGGAATTTTCCCCTTCCACATTTCAAGTGTATATTGAATTGTAGAATGATATAAACTACTTATTTTATTTATGTTAAAAAAAACTCAAAGTATTTTAGTTTCATTTATCTGTATTGCTTACAACCACTTTGCTAGGTTCATTTTTTATAATTGATAGCCACTGTTCTAGTAAAAGTTGTATTATTGTTAAATTTTATCTTTATAGAAACTCATTTTTCATTGGTTACCACCATAAACCAATTCCTACTGAAATAACATCCTCATTAATATGGTTCTGGTTCATTATAGACGTTTATGTTGGATTTTTCTATTGTTAGTGTATTTCTTGTAATTATTTTGGTATTTCAAGTGGTATAATGACCTTAGCTATATCGGTTATTATTTACCCCTTAATTTCCCAGTCCTTACTATCAATGTAAACATGTTAGTGGTATCTTATACTCAGATCAGAATTTAGTATGTCCCTACAGCCAGATGCTATATAATTTTTATGATCCCTACATTTACAATTTCCTTCAATGTGGTTGTTAATGTAATTAATTTTTACATGTACATGAAAATTTCACACTTTATAATGAGAATACATTTTATGGTTTTATTGTGATTACTCTCATATCCACAGTATCCATTTTTGTTGCATGCGGATACCAGTGCACTCCTTCAATCCATAGTAATTTCTCCTACACAATATGATACACAATTTCTGTTAAGCTTTAGGTTTTAATGAGGTTGATGGATAGCTTCCATTTTGAACAATGACTTTTTAACATTATTGTAATCATAAGAGCTTAACCTGAGCCTTTTGGTGGTTGACTCAGGTACTCATAAGCATATCCAAAACTCCATAACTCGCCATAGTCTCTGATGAGCTCCATCATTAGGTATATTTAGAGGGCTTAATTGCCACCTTTTAGCCTTATTAAGTGTCTCTTTCTCAAATTTAAATTATATTATGGTCTTATGTTGCTAGTGTAGATGGTGATTAAGGCTTGTCATACTTCAAATGCCTAACATGAGTTAAATGTACGATAATCACGAAGATATTTCACTTTTGATGAATTATTTTCAATTAAAGCTTGGAGTAGACAACAGGGAAGATTTTAGGGGTATTTTCCACCTCCTTAACTCCTAAATGCAGCCAAGGGATCCTCGATATTCCCTCAAAAAAATTGAAATCAAAGGCAACCAAGAAAGTGGGAGATAAAGTGAACCAAAGCTCCACTTCTTTTGCAGTCTAAGTGGCCACATCACCTAATTTTAAAAGAATTTTTGCTAGCTACCCTCTAGGTTAAATAGGGCTGAGCAAGAGATCATTAGGATTCGAAATTCAAGAAGATAATAGACTCTTAGCTCTTGCAATAGGTTTTCGAGGCTTTTATGATTATGTAATGAGACTATTATCTCCTGATAAGGTGATGTTGATTGTCCTTCATTGAGTAAGTTTAAAAGGGCTAGGCTTGTGGGTTAGGGCCAATCATTTAGCCTTAGTATCTCTTGTGTATTAATTCTTATTTTATGTCATTAGAGTTAGTTTGCTTAATGAGTATTTATCTAGTTTGCTTACATTTCAATTCCTTATTTTTAGTTTGTTCCATTACATTTTGTTGTAGTTAAGCTTGCTTAATTTGGTAGAATCAATGATAAACTGAAATATTTGTTTCAAGCCTCCCTCTCCTCATCTCTTTCATTGGACCTTGAGGAGGGAAAAGTTCTCCGGAGGCCAAATTTTCTCTTTAGGTTATGATTTTTGGAAATAATAGTTAGGTTGTAGTAGTGTCATGAATATGTTTATAATGTTGAGTTAGATTTCTGTTTGAATGTTGAAGTAGGTATTATTTCCAAATTCAGCTTCAACAGCACCTCATTTATGTCATCATGAATTTGTCAATGTTGCATGAATAGGTAGTTTTCTTGTAGGTTCAAGTAGCATAGTGAAGGAGGGTTACCTGCTTGTATAGCCTGCATTTATCACCTATCCTTGACCTTCTTCCATAAAATCGACATCAACCTTGTTTTCATATTTTTCACCTTCACACCATGAGAATAACCTAGAGGTGCAAGATGGGCTTCTCAAAAGGTTATGAACTTGGCTAAGAAGGTTGTACCTTCTCTCATCCAATCACACCTTTATTCCACCTACCTTATGATTTTTTCTCACCATTCTTTCCATGGATTGTCGTTATCTTTTATTTCACCGCGCTTAATTCCCGGGACTTTCCTTTAGCACTAAAAGAAACTTGTAGTAGCACTTGCAGCGGCACAGTGGGCCTCTCCTTAAGCGCAAAATCCTCATCCACCTCATCAGTTGCCAAAACCACTAGACACCTTGAGACTTGCACCCATGGGTTGAAGTCCTTCCCTCATTTCACCTTGGCACTGCTCCTCCTAGCTACAAAACATTGCATTTACAAGAATAGTTGCTCACTCATGATTAGATGCATGAGTAAAAGCATGATAGTTAAAACATGAATTAGACGGAAGTATTTTTATCCATTTGACTGAGGAAATGTGTGATTAGGTTAGTCTTCTTTGTGCAATTTCAATTCAGAAATTTACTTCATAAGATGCCTAGTTTGCTTCCATTTCTTGCCATAGATTAATTTGTAGATTTTATTCATTGTAGAGTAGCTAGATGTACTTCTTGTTGTAGAATGGTTATTTGATTGTTGATAGAGTAATTTATTTGAATTACTTGTATCCTAGTCTAATTTAGAAGTGTAACATATGATCCGAAACCTAGAAATAACACCCTTTAGTAGAGCTCGAGAAGAGGATGACATTAGTAGAATGCTGCATATGTTGTGTATATATAATTATCACCTCTAGTTTGTACGAACCCGAGTTTGATAATGTAAGTAGAGTAGCCTATGGGTGTTGCAACATTCTTGGTGCAATTCCGAGGCTCACCACTTTTTGGCGCTTCTTTGGGAGGCCTCGAGGAAGTGACTTTTTGTTTTTCATCGCATTATTTTATATTTTAATTTTACATGTTTTCAATAATATTGAAAAATACAAAAAAAATATGGTTTTCATGCATCATAGGGTAGGGACACTACGAAATATTTTACCAAAAACCCCATCACCAGGATAGTCGCCCTTCCTCTTCATCGGTGACTACGGGTTTGAACACACCATAGGATAGTGTTTTATGCAGAATTTTGAAGAACCTGTGGGGAATAAGAATAGCAGCACCAAAGGAAGTTACTTCACCTACTTAAACCATGGTTGAAGGAAAATTTGAAACCAAGGGAGTATTTCCCATTAGAGAGGGAGGTAAAGCGGAAACTAAATGGAAAAACAACAACCCCTGAAATTTTACATTTCCATGGACTTACCTCTCAGGACCTTAACACATTCATGTTTGAATTTGTTGTTATGCAGCCAGGACCTATGTTATGCCTCATATGATCAAAATTTGAAGCTATTCCCATCTACCCTTAAGGATACAACCTTGCATGGTTCATGGGTCTACCTAGCAACAACATCACTACCTAGGCATAGATCACCGAGGCCTTCAGCAACCAGTACGGGGACCTATTTCTTATGTGAGAAGGACATATTCGGGATGACTCCTAGTGCCTAATGAATCCCTATAGCACTATGAAGGTTCTAGTTAAACTATAATTGAGCCAACTATACCCTTCATCTGGAAACCCCTTTGAAACTAGTACTTTTTCGAGGGATCGGGGAGGAGGTGATAGAAACCTAAATATGTTATCGGGAGGAGATATCTAGTAATTTGTCTTATGATACGATAAAAAATGTCTTAAGGAACCATTCTATGGTATTTATGAAGAAAAGGCGGACTGTAAAGTACCAATACCCCTTCCTCTTCTACCTCCATCAAACATGAGCTTGGGAATAAGTTGGAGGACTTCAGAGTGACATGTTGCACACAGCACTTGGACACAATGTAGATCAAGAGGAATTAAGAGGAATAAAGATATCCTTGGCTATATTCTTCCTTATATCTACTACAAAACACCCTCGGAATGAATTTCCATTAAATTTCACAGTTTTCTTAGTACGTGACGGAGAATCATGCCACATAAAAGTGTCCCTCCTTACGAGGACTCAAAGTTGTATATCGAGATGGTGAAGTAGGAATAGAGAAAGCATATTTCATCAGTGAGAGAAGGCCTCAAAACCCTCGGTATTATCGATAGGGTAGGCAAAGATTGCACCTTATTCTAATCTCCACAACGGCAGAATGCACCTATGTAATATCAGTTCTTACTCCTCCATCCTCGTCTGCACCTCCCTGCCCAACCCTGACACCCCATATCATCTTCGATCTGTGAACCAACCATTTTAGTAGTATGGTCCTCCATGACCTGAGTGGAACAACCCATCCCAAGGGTGGAGGCCTCAACACCTTAATCAACCAAGCGCTCTAGTGCCTCCACCCGAACCTCAACCTTATCTTACTCGTGTTTCTCCACCCAAGTTGCCTCGGATGCCTACACGGCCAATGCGAACCTGAACAAAATGCATGCCTGAGAGTTTACAATGGAAAGATATCCTATCCGAGCCCATGTTCATGAAGGACGGAGACTAATCTCACGTATAGAAAAGTACTTCAATACAACCACCCTCCATCTCCACACAGCAAGGTTGAGGAGGGAGAAAGGAAGAAAGTAACACTCAAATCTAACAACCTAACCACGCAAACCACTTGATCTATATTCATTTTTTTAGAGAAGTGAACTTATGGAAAGAGCTAGAAAATTTTGTGTGTAAAATACCCTTCTCTAGGCCATTAATCATGTCCCTATTTACAATAGGCTCACCAATGAAAAGTGCTTCAAGGAAGCCTAGGAGAGATGAAATATGCCCCCACCATCAATTTAGTAGGATAGTTCTACGACTTAATGTAGGGAAGGCTTATCTTTAGTACCTGGACACCGATGGTTTTTTTTAAATAAATATTATGAAAATTTTTAATATTGTTATGTTATTGAAGAGTAAATTTTTTAATAAAAATTGTATTTGGTGAAGAGGTTAACTTAATTGAGAGCATTAATTTTGAAGAATAGAATTTTAAACATAAGAAAGACATAAAAACCCGGAGACATCAAAAAAAAAATTATAGTAATTTAAAAAAGAAATCCAAATTCCATCTTGGCACCAACGTCGATTGTAAATTAAATTCCTTCTTTCCTCACTTATGGTAATATCCACGCATTAATGGCTAATTTTGAATATTAGTCTTCATCCTCTAGCGTGAACTTTCCAAAAAATTAACGAAATTTCCAAAACGGGTAAGCGTTGATAGAAAGACTGTAAACATTAATTCACCTTTAGAACAAGATGGGAACAATTCCACTTTCTGGTAAAAAAATGGAAATTTGGTGGTAGGTAGAGGATGAGTCACGTTGAAGTTGCGGAGAGGCCAATTGCACCATCCTTCTTTGTCATTGGGAAGATATATATTGGATCAATGTTCCATAGCGATGAACGCCATAGAGCCGGTACACCATTTGAGGTCGGGGTCAAACCGTTCTGTCGCACTTCAATTCGAGGGCGGGCTGCAAATGTAGCTCATTGTTGAAAGATGCTATGCTCGGTGCTGCGAGTTAGTTTCATGGCCTTGAGTATAAAATTACAGTAGCTACAGGCGCAATACGGTAAAAATTACACCATGCAATTCACAGAGACATATATGATGTAAAATTCCAGAAAAACAATGAAACTTTACCAATTTCAATGGAATTTTTTTTATCTTATAACTATTCTAAAAAACGAGTTTTCTTGCGTGGTAAACTTCTTAGTTGTGTCGACAAAGGTGTAGCATGCCTTGGTTTTCCAGAAAGCTACTATCTAATGCATAAGCCGCACAGTATCAACATAAACAAAATGTGGTCCCTAGTTGTACAACCTCCATTTCTTGCAAATTTCAAATACATAAGACTATACGTGTAGTTATCTCACTAAACAAAAAGTAGAATTGATATACGTGAAGGAATGCTTAATTGCAGAACATGATTTATCTCAAATACATATAATTAGCGATTGAGTGAGACTTATGATTTATTCCCCGAAAAAAAATTTCCAATTTTATGGGGCCTTATATACCGGAAAATGGAGGAAATTAACAGACTTCTAAAAGAGATAATACTATAATATCTTGCACATGCCGCGCCTTCAAACTAACGATGGCGAGGATCTTATCCGGGGGGGGGACCTTTGCACATGGCATTGGGGTGTAAGATATTGCGATAATAGTCCTTAATTTGTTATTATAACATATCCTAGGAATGGACAACATGGGGGTTAAAGACGTTTACACTTAAGATTACACTAGCAAAACATAAATGTATAAAAATTCATTGACAATGTTTGTAGGATAAATATTAATTTCAAACAACCCTTCTTTGAGAGAATTAATTTCAAGAGTTGTCTCGGTGTTCTGGAGGGATCATATAGTTTCTTGAAGAAGTTATCTCCATAGATATTCAAAAAAATCTGAAACTCTCTGCTTTGTATAAATAGCTGTTCCTTATAATGCAAATGTGAAGTTATTGTGTCTGCGTTCTCTTTCATGGTATCGAGCTCCTTCATTGGAGTCTTACCGACATGTCATGGTATCGAGCTCTCAGAGTCTTGACTACGTCACCATTATCAGGCGATGGTTTCGGCTTGGTGTTCAGGTGGTGAGTCCACTCAGTTTGTTTGTGTTGTCGAGTTGTTATTTTTCAGTGAAGACTAAGTGCTCGATGAGGAAGCGATGTGCTGTCTTTCGACTCGGAACGATTGACGGTTTATCGATTTTGTTGCGGTGTTTGTGTTCAGAGGGATGTAGGGGGCTGGTTAGCGTATTTGCTAAGTTGTTCAGTAGGTGCTAAGTAGAGTGAAGAGTTGTGTAGTGTTGAGTACTTGTTGTTTCAACGTGCGAGAGAAGGTGCGCGGCTGCCTTTGTTTGGAGATGTTGTCACATAAATTTGAAGCATTAGAATAATGTACATAAATTGAATAGTGTTTATGGAAAAGTCTTGATGGTATATGCGGCGTTGAAACTTGTGAGGGATCCGGAGTTGTGTGCTGAAGAATTTTTCTACACAAATCATAAGGCGACTATGAACGGCGGTTGTGGACGATTGTGGGCCGTTGTTCGCGGCACGATTGTGAACGTTGTGAGCATGAGCTCTTATCACTGCTTGAGGGGAAAAGCGATGCAAAATATCATTGTAAGCTTTTGAGAGACCATTACGGTTGAAAATTGAGAGTGTGTTGCAAAATCGTGTGTCACAGTTCATCGTTGTGCATAGGTGTTTTCGTAAAAGCTGTTGTGAACTGCATTTTTCTAGAAAATTCGTAATGGATAGTGTGGGAAATAGCCCAAGGAAGAGATTATTTCTCCTTAGTGTGTGAGAGATTTTCGCTATAATTGGTGTTGCAATTCTCGTTGCTAGTGTATGCAGGTAATCGTAATGTGTTGTATTCCATGAGTATGGAGATACTTATGGCCATGAGTAGCGCGGCTCGGTGGGTAGATTAAAGGTGAAGAAGGCGTGGTTGATGTGGGGACGGATTTGTGAAGGTGTTGTTAGAGCCTGGTATGACCTTTTGCTTTGGAGCACTATGATACGTATTTGATGGAGGAGGAATAACCCTCACTATAAGTTGTAGAATTCAGAAATATTGGAGGCGCAGCAGATTTGGAAGCCTTTGGTTATTATTATTTGATCTATGCGTGCCTTCGGCATGAGTGTACACACCCAATTGAAGAGTTGTGTTTGGTCGGAATGGAAGGAGTGCTCAATGGCCGAGGCTGTACTTCGGTGGTTTCGATATATGCTTGCGTCGAGGAGAGAGTGTGGAGTCTTCTATTGGCTAAATTTTGGGAGCTTGTAGTGAGTCAAGCCGTAAAAGGCTGATAGCTAAACCAGAGATCATGGATCGATCGAGCCGAGTTTCTCGTTTAAATGATCACTTGGAGGCTCGATTAGATCTCTTCGTATGAAGCATCCATATATCCAATCGGTATAAGGATTTATTGACAATATCTCAAGTATACTTTTGCGTACGAGTCTTCTTATAGTGAGCGTATACGATTCAGGATTGACTTTTCTTGGAGTGTTTCGGTTGTTTGATGACCGTGTGGAGTGCATATTGAGGAACTGTTCACGTGGAGAAGTGTTGAAGCTCTATTGGTGAGCTATTTTTTTAGTGTGGTTGCTGCATGTTGTATGGGCGTTGAAGCGTGAAGGAGCGCGAAGGCTGATGAGTACCCAGGAAGAGCGTCATGGAGCTGACTCGAACTTGTGGGTGGAAGAAAGTAGAGATGTTGTCGTGGAGATGACTCTGACTTGTGGAAGAATGTGGAACTGGAGTTGAAAGCATGGGTCGACAAAGAAGATTGAAACAACAAAAGAGAAAGAATGAAAGGTTGAAGGAAGAATCTGGAATATTTCCAACCATAGAATATATGCTCAATGAAGATATGAATATGGATCGCTAGAAGATTTTATAGAAACTGATGTAGTATTGAAGAGATTAATGCCAGTGCTACCATCATTTTTAGGTAAAATTTTTGAACTTTGGGCTATTAAAATGGAAGGACTGCTAGGTTCGGTAGATTTATGGAAATTTGTCCAAGAAACTTCTATGAATTCTGATGATAAATGTAGACGTGCCGTAGCATTTCTTCTTATTATATCAACTCTAGATTAAAACATCCTATCAAGCATTTTAAATGAATTTGGTGAAGTATTTGATCCAAAAATGTTTTGGGATATTCTTGAAATGAAGTATAGTATGAAGTGGAGTGAGAAAGGTGAAGTAGATGAATTTGTTGTTAAAAATAATGATTGTGTTGAAAGCATCTTAACTAGGATCAACATTGAAAGTCTGTTTGTAGCTGACAATAGAGTAGCATGTCATAGTCAGGAACTCCCTATGATGCAAAAACTTGTGAAGTCAAATTTGATGAGAATTATGCATCGTATTGCTGCCTCTCAACTCACGGACTCCCATCCAGGTAATCCAATATCCCCTTCGTCAAACGAAGAAGAAATTTTTTCTGAGGCTATGGATCCTTATTTCAATAGGAATTCCATCCATAATCGTAGGGTCCTGGAGCCAAAGTCTCATATGATCCCATCCGATAATCCCAACACACTGGTTCCTGAAGGGCATGACAATGTTAGAACAGGCCAGACCTCCCCTGCTCTGTCAAGTGAAATACCCGTGGATAATATCCCTAGTGATCATAGTCCAGATGGAACACCCATACATAATCATCACACACATAGGGACAAGGGTAAGGGTGCTTTCGATGTAGGTCTGTCTACTGGGATACACAGTACTGAATCAAATGTGGGTCACTTATCCTTAGATATCCATTATGCTCAGAACACCACTATGGAACAGGGGTCCACTCCAAGAAATACTATAGGCAGCGATCTTGAGTCTATCCTAGCTAATCCAAACATAGACTTAGCCGCCCTCACAGTCTTTGACAAACCTCCTAAAACATCTGAAAAGGCCTCCACAAAAGATAACAGCCACAGAGGGAGAAGTAAACTGTCTAAGGATAAGTTTCGGGCAATATCATTGCTGGATGGAAATGAGGACAACTTATCAGACATCCCTATTTCTATTAGCGATGGGAACTGGACATCATCCAGGGCGCTTAGAGTACGTTCCCCTGTAGCGGACTTGTAATGACTTACATCCTCTCATTGAACATCAGAGGTTTGGGCAAAGCCTCTAAAATACTTTTCCTACGGGACTTAATACTATCGGAGAACCCAGCAATTTTTCTGGGCCAAGAGACCATGTGTTGTAGAGGGAAAGCAATCAAGTTACTATTGAACATTAAGAAAGGTTGGAAGGCGGTTGCAAAGGATTCAGATGGTCAATCCGGTGGTTTGATAGCCATTTTGGATCCCTATCGGGCGTCTTTTAAAGCCTATAGCTTTTTTGGGGGTATTCTGCTGGAAGGTTATATCAGGGGTAAGTCTGAGCATCTATATATAATTAATTTGTATGCGCCATATGTTTATCGACAAGACTTTTGGCATAGAATGCAGGCATCTAACATATTAACGCTGCCAAATATCATTCTCATGGGGGACCTTAACATCACACTAAAGGCTGATGAAATCTTGGGTCGCAAGGCTCGTATGGATCCAATCTCACAGTGTCTATCGGACATGTTTAATGATTCGGAGCTGGTGGATATTCGACTGATGCCAATTTTGCCCACATGGACAAATAATAGGATGGAGGAGGCCTTCATCGGCAAATGTTTGGACAGAGCATTAGTCAAGGAAAATCTCGTGGATGTGTGGGGAATGCCTCGGTCAGGTGTCATTGTATCCGATATTTCAGACCACATGCCTATCAAGTTGATATGGAACGAGATGCAGAAAGAGAAGGGCAGACCATTTAAGTTCAACCGAATTTGGTTGGAAGATCAGGCATACACTAATTTGGTTAGATCAGTGTGGGTAAGTGTAGAGGCCGAGGATATATCATGTCACTGGACACACTTTCATTATAAATTACAGCAGATCAAGAAGAAGACTAAAGCCTGGGAGATTGAAAAAAAAGAGTCCCTTAAAAAGAACTTGAAGAGATCAACAGACAGATGGAGAGTCTATACACATCTTTCTCTCTGGCAGGTCCGGGAACACACTCAATGGAACTCATGGCCAGTCTTAGCAGGCGCAAAAGAGAAATTCTGAAAATAGAAGAGGTCACATGGAAACTGAAAAGTTGTATTGCCTGGCTAAAAGAGGGGGACCCTAATACACAGTTTTTTCACAAGTCTGCCAATGATAGGCGCTGCAGAAATGCCATCTGGAGGATTAATAGACAGGATAACAGCATCTCCCTATCTACAGAGGAGATACAGCAGGAGGCCTTCTCCTATTTTTCTAAATTCTATAAAAAAGACCCATCCATCGATGCTGTAAACCAAACATGGGTTTTGGAACATGTGGAGCGGTTCTTTGAAGAAGAGGACATTGCAGGGATGGAAAAGATTATCGACAGAGAGGAGGTGCTCGGTGTGCTTAAAACCATTCCACATGACAAGTGCCCTGGTCCGGACGGGTGGCCGGCAGAATTTTTCATCCACTTTTTTGATCTATTGGGCAATGACCTTACTGATCTCGCGGGGGGCTTCAGAATTCAGGGTCACATCCCTCCAAGTCTCAATTCCACGTTCATTGGCCTCATTCCTAAAATTTCAGAACCCAAAAATTTCTCAGATTTTAGGCCCATTTCACTATGCAACCTGATCTACAAGGTGACATCTAAGATTATTGCTAATCGGATGAAGGGTTTCCTGTCTAGGAACATCTCTCCTGATCAATATGGATTTCTTGAAGGACGTTCTATACACGATGCCATTGCAATAGCACAGGAGGTGCTCCACTCTATGCATTCGGGGAAGAAGGCGGCGCTGATGATGAAAGTGGATCTTCACAAGGCATACGACTCGGTGGACTGGTCTTTCATTCGAATAATTCTGCTCAAAATAGGGCTTCCTATCAGGATTATTCGATGGATCATGTCCTGTATTACTTCTGTTCGGTTTGCAATAATAGTAAATGGCTTGCCCACTAAATTCTTTGAAGCTGGACGTGGTCTTCAACAGGGATGTGCCTTATCGCCGCTGATTTTCATCCTGGTTTTGGACGGTTTCAGCAAGATTATCCATAGGGCAGAACAGAGGGGAATTCTAAAGGGTTTTTTTTTCTCACGCACAGTATCAACTACACACTCCCTTTTTGTTGATGATTTACTGATTTTTGGATACCTCATTAGGAATTATTGGTTCTATTTTCACATTATCTTCACACGTTTTGAATTTGCTACTGGACTACGCATTAACAAGGGTAAGTCTTTCCTCATATATGATCATGGTGACTTAATGGAGATTCAGTTTATAGCAGAGTTCCTAGGGGTGGAATATAGACAGGCAGCTGCAGGTTTCAAATATCTGGGATATACCCTCAAGCCATGTGGTTACAGGAACAGAGACTGGTATTGGCTGGTGGATAACATTAGATCCCGCATTGAAATATGGACACACAGATGACTCACTATGGGGGGGAGACTCATAATGATCCAAGCAGTTCTGTCTCAGATGGTTGTTTACTGGGGACACCTTTTATATTTTCCAGAGGCCATCATTAAGATAATCAACCAAATCATCTCTAAATTTCTGTGGGGAGGTGTCAAAATGGAGAAGAAATTCCATCTTTGCAGTCTTCAGACTCTCTGTCGTCCAAAAGATTTGAATGGGTGGGGCATTCTGAACGCCCGGGTGTTTAACATGGCCCTTCTCATGAAAGAGTTTTGGAGAGCCATAACGGGTGATAAAATTTGGTCGGCGATCATAAGGGCTAAATATGTTGATGGAGACATACTACACAAACTTAGTTGTCACGCGCTCTAGCTCCCCAATAAATTATTTGTTATATGGACAAGCTTCAAGAGAATTATGCCGCAAATTGTATAGCGACTAGTTTGGTTTTTCAGGGATGGGAGTCACATTCCTGTAGGCTGTCGGGGCATGATAAATTTTCATTATGGACAGGGGCCATCGTTACAGTTGATCCATTCACTGGCACACAAAGGAATCCACTTCCTAGCACAGGTCATCCGGGAATGTTATTTCACGGCCCCCATTTTTAAAAGTGCTGGTCATATAGGATTACATGGAGCGGCGGCGGATGAATGGGAATCTATCCAGGATGTGCTCAGAGGTGCAGTTTTATGCTACGCTACAGGTGGCGATATCATAGTTTGGAATGACCCTATGAAAAACAAATCGATCATTGTAAAAGATGTTTATAGAGACATCATAAGCAAGAACGTTGGCGCAATTTCCACGGAGTTCCATCCATTCTGGGGGTGGAAAATCCCCACTAAAATCACCATATTTGGATGGCTCGTATGGATGGGAAAAGTCCTCACTTGGGAGAACTTGATAAAGAGAGGCCACCAGGGCCCTGGCAGATGTGCATTATGCCGCAGTGAGGAGGAAAATATCACTCATATTTTCTTCTTATGCCCTGTCACTAGAAGACTATGGCATTTTTTCAGTGATTTTCATATGGATCCCCAATGGATTCCCCAAGACTTTATATCGGCGGCAACTGAATGGGGTAAGTTGAATTCTAATTATTATTTTCTCCCTTTCTTTCTTATCTGGGAGGTATGGGTGGCTAGGAACCGATTGATTTTTGATGGAGCTCCTTTCAGACTAGACAAGATATACACTATCATTAAAAGATGGATCGATGAACACCCTCAAAATATGGAGTTGGAGATTGACTGTTCTATCCATCTCAGTCCTCATGAAATTTCCATACCGGCTATCTTTTTCGACGGGGCATCTGTGGATAACTCTACTGGGTGCGGGGTTTGGATAAAACTATCCGCAAATGAACGCATACATTTTTATTGGAATGGAGGGCTCAGTTCAAATAATAAAGCAGAGTTAATGGCACTTTGGGGGGGACTATGGGTCGCCTCGGACCTATCCCTACAGGATATTCACATATACGGGGACTTGAAGCTTGTTATTGGATGGGTTACCAATAGTTTTCTTCTTCTCTCTCCACATCTTCGTGGATGGCTGGATCGCACACAGAGTTTATGGAAAAGGATGCAATGCCCTAAGATCAATCATATATACAGAAAGATCAACACACGTTCAGATGGGTTATCTAAGAGAGGGCTCCAGGCAGATTATGGGGTCATACAGTTCTCTCGGTACAGGGATGGAAGGGTGATACAGGAACTAAAAATTCCCATACCCTGAATCTGTTGGGACTGTTCTTTTTGTTTTTCTATTGCCGTTTTATGTTTTTAGGATTTCTTTTTGGGATCATAGATATATAGCCATAGTATTATCTGTTTCAAACCATTTTTGAAGAAGAAGAGGTACGAGAAGGACCAATTGGTAGATCGGCTTCAACTGTCCAACTGTCCCAATACACCCTGCTACAATCGAGCCTGATATCTTTAAACTATTTAGAACAGAGGACAGGTTCACTCACAGGTCACCACAATATATCCACAGTTGCAACATCTTTCTCGAGCAAGAAATACTACCAGTAAGCAGCTCAGAAATAACACAAGTGAGGCAGTGTATCTTTCCCTTCAGCAAAACAAACAAGACAACTTTTCCAATATACACAAGGGGCTTCGGTTACATACTATTTTCTGGCATTTATCTACTCCGATGCATAATATATTTTGAGCAAAGACCTCCTTGCAAAGGAACAGAACTGTATGTACACAAGTGCGCCAAGGATATACAAGCGAGCCAGTGGTAATTATCAAGCGAGGCTGATTACACACAAGCGAGCCGGATATAATCATAAGCGAGACTGTTTGTTTACAAATATCAGCCTAGTCTCGAATCTACATAATCTTCTTTTTTACAAATTCTGCATTTCTGTTTTTCACTGTCCAATAGGAATGATTTAAAACATAGGTTATCGGTTAAGGCATGAGTAGGACATCAGAGGATCATGATGATTAAAAGCCTTTGCCCATTTTTGCATATGTTCTTAGTAGATATGTAATGTATTTTCCGCAAGGGGTTGATTACATCCCCCTAATATGATGTGCCAGTCAGTTTTCCTCCTGCTTATTCTCCAATCAGCAGTTAACAGGCTGACGATGCAATGAAGTTTACTCATAGAACTAGTTTCTATTTGAGAATGTGATAGCTCATGAGCTGATATATATTAATATATGCAGCGTTTTTTTTCTTCTGAAAAAAAAAAT
>CM076579.1:1598728236-1599070335 GCA_034641835.2 Pinus albicaulis | reverse complement strand
CCTGTACGTGTGTGCGACGCGCCTGTACATGGCACCCGGCCGACCCGACAGAGCCACCCGACAACTTTTTTGGGCGCGACACTCTGAAAGCCAAGCACGTCGCGCGTATGTGTGACCCTCTTAAGCTATTCAAACACCTCTGGAGCTAGCCTAAAACGCATCAATAAGGTTCTTCATCATATTCTCGAGGTATTTCCATGAACCCTCTCAGTTTTTCAAACAAAGTGCTAAGTGATATGAAGGGTTAAGAAGCTCTGTTTTCAAGCTGTGGTGTGAGGGAAAAATAGTGTTTTTCTGACTGACTGTTGCAATATCAAAACACCTGTGAGCTTTATTTTTATTAAAAGATCATCAAAACACCCTCACTACCGTGGTGAAGAAAATTTGAGGCTGTCCATATACAGTTGGAGTTTGTTTGGATCATATTAGTGTAAAGAAAACAGTGTGTTGAACTGTTACAATTCTTTCATACCACAACATACAAAGCTTTCAAACTTTGTCAACACATCTGAAAAAACAGCGTTTTTGTTGTGTGGTGATCTGAGGGTTAGAACTATGGTTAAAAGCTGAATGTGTTGTTAATGGTGCCTACAGGAAAGAAATGTGTTGAAATAAGAGTAGTGTGTTTTTCACCTTTGCATATCAAAGAACAAGAATACCTTATGTCTTCAAAGCATCAAAAGACGAAGTTACCCCTACTATCACAGGAAAGGAAAGTTGTTCTCTATGTTCTGTTGGGCTGCCTTTGTGACTCTCCAAACTCGTTTGACAAGTTGATTTTTAAGAGATATAAATATATTTGCTAAAGAGATAGGTTTTCATATTGAAAAGGAGCTTCTCCACATAAAGACTGCTACAACACCATATACAACAAACAGTTGTTTCTGTGTGAATATCCTTGTTCAAAGATTGTGCTGAAGTGTAAGATTACTATTAAAGGTCTCTATAGGGAAAGAGTATGTGCTGAGCCAAACTGTGTGTTCTTACCTTTTCCTAAATCAAAGAACAAAGGTGTTTTATTCCTCAAGATACCAAAGGGCAAAAGTTAACCCTATAGACCACAGAAGGGGAAGTTTTTTCCTGAGTTTTCCACTTGACTGTCTTGTTCTTCAAGCTTATTTTGACAAGTTGATTTTCAGATGGGGTAGGGGTTTTTTCTACAAAGGACAAGGTTTCCATATTAAAACAGGAATTTTGATTGTGGGAAAGAAACAAGCTGCTACAGCCTTTGTTGAAACTTTAGAGCTTGTTTAAATTCTGTCACCTTGTTCCATACCAATAAGATTGACTGTATGCCCACACTGGAGATTGACCATGTATGTGGTATGATTTTGCTTGATGGAGTAACATACCAATAGAGGATAGTAAGTATAATGAGAAAAAGGTTTTTGGTTAGAGAGCAGTTATTGGTTGAAAGCTACAGGGCAAATGTTGCTACTATTTCTCACAGAAAAGACAGTTTTCACTGTGTAGTTTGCCTTACTGTCTTTTATTCCTCAAAGCTTATTTGATAAGTAGATGTCCATATAGAGCAAAGTTTTTTCTACAAATCCAAAGGTGTTACATTGATAAGAGGTCCTAGTTATTTTGAAAAGAGAAGACTATTGCAGGCTTGGTTGAACTTTTGGAGCATTTTTACTCTGTCACCTTGTTCAGAACTGTGACATTGACTGTCTAATTGCACTAAGAGTTGATTGCATAAAACATAAGGGTGTTGAGTGATAGGCACACTAGAAAAGGCAGGGTTGAAATGATTGAAAAGTCTACCTTGGGACAAAGATATAAATGTGTTGTTGACCTCTAAACTTCACAAGAACAAGGTGATTTCTTAACACTTTGCACAGACAATTCACCTAATTGTTGTCTCCTTTTCACTGTATAGTCTCTTATTGAGAAATCTACTGACAGAGATACATTCAAGGTGGAAGGCTACTTTTTAAGAGAGCAGAGGTTGTGTATTATAAGGAAACTTGTTGCAATCATCCAAATACATTATTTCTCTATCAAAGCAGTGCATTGACACAGTTTGGCTCCAAGAAGGCAGTTGATACACAGTGAGGCAGTTTGTTTCTTCAAAAGCACATTTAGGTCAAAATGCCTCCAAGGCAGGACAGCGGAAGTGGTCCGCATAAAAGATATGAGCCAATCTCTACAGAAGAGGTTAATGCTCATCCATCCATCCTTTTCAACTTCCATGAAGTGGGTTGTCTAGAATTCTACCAGAAGATACAAGAGGTCAAAATTTTTTCGCCATTAACACATCTATGCGCCCTAAGGTTCCAGAACAAGAATTTCCAGGTAGCGGACCTTGATTTCAAGTTTTCTCCAAGATCAGTGTCCAAGGCCACCAAGATTCCATATCATGGCGAAAAATGGTTCAAACAGGCCCATCTTGACTTAGAAGATTACAAGCCTTTCATCAAGCCTGAGCATAGAGATACTTTCGCTGCTATTTTTTCCTTTTTCTTATCTTCTTGACAGCTATGCTCCTCTTATGAAAGTCATAATGAAGTATTTTACTTGTGAAGGGAGGTTTACTCGAGTTTATGCCTACCATGTCTGATTATTGATGCATTTCACTAGAGCCAGGCAACTAAATCTCCCTTAATTTTTATTCAAGAGCATCGAGAAGATGGCATCCATGGTCCAGAAGAAGGCCCCACCTCTGCAAATACCTTCCCTTTTCCATCATTCTCTGATCAAAATTATCATCCTACATCAGCTAGAGAAGAAAGAAGTTCCATGGGATGTATTCATCAGTCACCCAGATTTCTCTACTGTTCCTCCTGTCCATGTGTCTCCCACTCAGCCTGTTCATCGCCCTGTGCCTTTGTCCAACAGGCCCACTCCTAGGAGGCTCAAAATGACTACAGAACAGCCAGGACAATAGGAAGAAGGAGAGGGGAGTAGAAAGCAAGAAGAGAAAGGTCATGAGCAAGAGGAAAAGGATGTAGAGCAGCAAACAGCAGATGAGGAACAGCAGCAGGACAGTGGTGAAAGTCAACAGCAAACAGCAAATGAGGAACAACAGCAGGACAGTGGTGAAAGTCAGCAGCAAACAGAAGGTGATGAACAGCAGCTTGATATTGGAGGACAGGAACAACAACTTGGGCAAGAAGTTGAGCAACAACTTGGGCCACAAAATGAGCAGGAAATCCAAGCACAGCAGCAGCTTGATTTTGGTGAAAAAGGGCAACAGGTTGAAACACAAATTGAACAAGGCATTGATGAAGAACATCAAATTGATGTTGGCGAACAGGGGCGGAAAATTGAACAGCAAGAAGAAGACACCCAGCAGCCTCAAGGAGAGCAGCAGTTTCAAGAAGATGTCAAAGGTAAAACAGTTGTGTCTCCTCCTCCCAAAAGAACAAAGCTCAGCACAACAAGGAAGAAAGGGTCTAAGGCTGCCACTCCAAAAGTGACAAAAATTGTCCCTAGCAAAAGAAAATCGCCCAAGAGGACACTCACTAGCATGCCAAGGAGGAAAAGTGCAAGATTGGCCTTCAAAGGGACAAGCAAGGTTGGAGAAAGTAAAAAACATGGAGGTGCATTGGCTGTCATCCCAATCCAAAGCGATGACAGCGATAATGAGGCCCGCCTTCTTGAAAACCTCCTAATCCATAAAGAGGGGAAAATTGAGGCACTGGAGAATGATCTTCAACGGGCAAGGAACTTCAACTATTTCTTGGAAACCCAAAACAAATAGATGAGTATTCTCACAGTTGTTCATGAAGCACGAGCGATCAAATACAAGAATGAGGCAGCTAAGGCGCAAGCAAAGATAGAAGAACTCATTGGTGATTTTGATGAGGAAGAAGAGGAAGAACAGCCTAGGTGGAAGAGGCCTAGGACCATAGGGCTTAAAAGAGCCTTGAAAAAGCAGAAAGAAGAAGAACAAGCCCATCTCCAAGCCTTTCCTCTCACTCCACTCCTTGAGCAGGAAATTGAAGAAAACAAAGAGGCATGGCTTGAAAGAGCCAACAAACACTTGGAGATGAAGCTTGAAAGAGAAAACAGAGATCTAGAGCTTCAAAGGAAGAGGACACATCACTTTCAAAAGTTGAATCAGTTTGCCCGGCGCAAAATAAAGACAGCCCAAGAGAAATTGAAGAAAGCAAAGGGGAAGCGCCCGGCACGGAAAGAGGAGAAAGGCACATCAACACTTGATATTTTGGCCTCAGCTTTGGAGCATGTTGCTAGGGACCCTTGAGGGTCATGCGTGCCAATTTTGGGCCCATTTCGACAACTTTTTGTTTTTTGGCATTTTTTGAGTTTTTGGTCGAAAACTCATTATTTCGCCATTTCAGTTTGAGGTTTTGTCAAGGGAGGAGGATGGCACCATTTGATGTCATAATTTCATGATCAGGTCCCCAGAAATTTTCAGAGCATTTGGAGATCATTCGCCCCCTCAAAATGGCGAAAAATGCTCACTTTTTGCACATTCTGCCCGGCATATCAGCAGTCTGCAATTTCCTGGTTTTTTACACACAGGTACAGATTTGGAAGACTTCCAGGCATCAGATTGAGGTGATTTCAGTTGCGCCGAAAAGTAGACACAGAGAGATTTCCAACGAGCTATCATTAGCCTCGTTTCAACATCAGGAAGGCTGCCAATTGTTTCCAGCAAGTCAAGGGACCTTTTTCTGATATAAATTTGAAGTATTTTTGTAATTTTTGAACCTCAAAAATCTGCTTTTTCCAAATGTGCGTTTAGCTATTTTTACACTTGGAAAATGATGTAAAGTCAATATAATTTCCATTTTTAGCATGTTTTTAGATATTTTATAGGATATTTTGTGCCTTGGGCTTTGCAAAGCCTCAAGGACAAGTTTAGATATTTTGATTAGGCCAATGAGGATGGAAGTTGAACCATGAGGTTTTCCTCACTTGAGCCTATTTATTCCACATGGCTTCATTGTAAAACAGGGCTGAACTTGAGAGAAGAAGTAATATATTGGTCATATGAGCTTTGAAGAACATACTTGTGTTATGATTTTGGACTGCCTCTTGGGTGCTTTTGATGAATGATGAAGGATTGTTGATGGATTCCATGACATGGTAGAATGGTATAGTATTTCTTGCTTTGTTGTTGTCTTTCTAGTTTTCATTCATAATACATGCTTCTTGTTGCTATAGATCAGTAGAGATTAAGTTTGAGATATGCCCATGGAGGCACCTCAAAATTCCTGAATCTTCATAGCTTTGTGTTTTCTTCTTCCTTAGTTGTACTAAATAATTCTTAACTGCTCTTTAGTAACTTAAGGATACTGTTGCTAGTTTTATTCATAAGTTCTATGCATGTTGAGTAGGATGTATGGTGTGCCCTGCTTACCTATAACTGTCCATAGTTCTGTCCATGAAACTATCTCTTTGACTGATTAGTTTATCATCTTGTTGAACCAAGGAGGCCTAGTCCCGATCTAGCCCTTTGCCTAAAACTATGAAAGCTTGTTTGTCAGAGTGCCCAATAACTTAAAGACTGTGTTTAGGCGTTTCGGCATAGTATTTTGAGTTGTTAGTCCGTCTTATGTGTTTTCCCCAAAGTCTGATAGCCATTTCCCAAAGTTAGAGGGTCTTATACTTCTATGCATGGCTGGAATGTTTGATTTCTATGTATTAATTAGCTCATAGTTACATTTAGCATGATTAATGGCTTTCTATAACATGTTTATGTCTGCTATCAACTAGTTACACTTGAAATCCCTCGTCTTTCACAAACTTGATGTCCATTTACTCCATTTTGCCCAAAGATCGTTTCTACCTTGAATCAAATCGGCCCTACAGCAGCCTTGCATCATCATCTGATAGCTTCCTTGACCTTTTTGACCCCATAGCCCAGTTGATCTAACTTCTTGTTACCCATTTTATATCTTTGATCAGTTTTGTCCCTCACAAACTTGAAAAACCAAAAAATTAAAAAACTCACTTCATAACTAGCCTAATATCAGAACCCCATAAGCAAACACACCGATATCTTTTACACATATAGAGAGAGCCCTCTCTGAGTCCAGGAAGGCTAGGTCCTCGGGCTCCAAAGCTTGGTTTGATGTTACATCATCATTTGGCTCACCAATCGGCCAAATCACGGGAACCTAACATAATGGCAATCACGGTGGGACCTATTGAGTTCATGATAGTCTAGCAAACTTTTATAGACTCCTTAGTCCTTCAAATTTTAACTTAAACCATCAACCTTTAGAATCATTTAGTGTAAACTCTCTGCTTCACCATCTTAGCAAAGTGATGAATCAGGTTTATAACACTCTTACATCCTAGGCTGCACATAAAACTCAGAAAAACCACAAAAAACTCCCTTAGATTGGTTTTTGTCAATATTGGTGGTGGACCATACAAGTATATCTCAAAACAACTGAAAATCCACCTGGCGACTCCACTAACCTCTAGTAGGCCTTACTATTTTACCAAACTCTAGGTTACTATCCGATAGACCTATCCCATCGCTCACTAACATAGCGGGAGATGGTGGGACACTGAGTACATGATAGTCTAGCAAACTCTTATAGACTCTTTGGTACTTTAGATACTTAAACAAGCAAGCAGTCCATAGACCCATTTAGAGTAAGCTCTTTTTGTTCTCATCACCCTAGCAAAGTGTTGAAACAAGTCTAGGATACTTTAACAAACCATAGGCTGCACATAAAACTCAGAAAATCCAAAACATTCCCAGATTAGTTACTGGTGGTGGACCATAGCTATCTTCATAAAAAAAACCCAGTTCCACCTGGCGATTCCACTAAACCATCCCTTTTATTTTGACCATCCTTCACCTTAGTAGAACTTTAGAGAAACCACTCATCCAGAACATTCACTAATACCATCCTCTCTAAATTCTAAACCCAAAATCTGGCTTCACGAAGAATCAATACCAGATCCCATCCAGACCCAAATCCCCCTACCATAGTAGATGACCCAGAGAAGATTCTGTGGCAAGCTTCCGAAACTGATCATCTAGCTACTGGTAGATCCATCCGTAAAATAAGATCAGTACCTGAACATCTCACTATCCTACCAGATTCACCTTTTGAATTTGAATCATCAAAAACTCTTCCCAGAAGCAAATCATCTAGTAAGATAAACTTTGACGATCTTGAACCCCTAGACCCACCACATAGTCCTAGTAGAGAAGCTTCACCTACCACTCCTCCTGACTTCCAGCTTCTCTATCAGTTTGGATCCCACCATCCCAGATCTTCTCGAAACCAGATCACTAGTCCAAGTTCATCCGCCACACCTATTCAAACCACCTCATCTCATCCCACTAGTCCTCATCTTGTACATCATCCATTAGCTCCCGTCATGGCAGCCTGGTACGCACCTTTGGTGTTACCACCTCCTTTGGCTCCTCTCCCAAATAAATATCAAGACAAAATCCCACACTTTACTGGAGAAGATACCACTACACCTCAACAGCATATAAGTAGGATGACTGATGCTTATGAATACCTGGAGGTACAAGACGAGACTGTCAGAATGAGAATATTTTCCCAAAGTCTTGGTGGTGAACCCAAAGCATGGTTCAAAAGCTTGACTCCAAACAGCATCCACGATATCCCAGAACTACATCAAGTCTTCAGAAATAGGTGGGAAATCCGAAGAAACCCCATTCAAATCTTGTCAGAATATAACAACCTAAAACGGGAAAATGGGGAAAGTGTCCAAGCTTACTGCACTAGGTTCAACAGTGTATATAACTCCCTCCCACCTCATTTCAAACCCCCACTTGGTTTAGCCTTGGAAAAATTCCCCGAGGGTTTCGATCCAGACATGACATATCATCTGAGAGACAAGGATCCCCCTACCTTAGAGGAAATGTAACAAATAGCCATAAAAGCAGATGCCAACTTAGCAGAAAAAAGGGCTACGACTAGATCAGAAAGAAAGGTCACATATAAAGACGAGGTCTCCACTTCATCACCTTCCCTAGATCCTAGAATAGATGACTTAGTCAAAACCATGGCCAAAATGTGGGAAAGGATAAATGAAAAAGCCCCTGTTAGGGACAACCAACCAAACCCTCCAAACAGAAACCGGAACCAAAACTTTAGGAGGGAACAGCCCCAAAACAGACCAAGGGAAAATGACCAACAAATTAGGCCACCATTCAATGAAAACTATGTGGAAGAGGATGACAGGGACACAGAACCTCTCGATGAACATCATTTAAACCTCATAGGATCTGATAATGAGAGTGAGGTGTACCTCACAGAAGAAGAACAAGAATTTTTTTCTCCTAATCAGGATGAGACCAACTATGAAGATCTCGACGACCCTGCCATAGATTTTCAGAATGCCATTATAGAGGCTCACAGGCAATATGACCTTAGAAGCAAAAGAAACCAAAACAATTCCAAGAGAGGTAACTCAGATACTGCTAAGACCCCTGATACCATCCTTAAGAAAGCAATAAGCAGTGACAAAATCAAGGTTGAGAAGACTGACCAAAGCAAAGCTAAAGTTACCCAAACTAGTCCTCTCTCAGATACTCCTGGTACTTCTACAAAAGTCACCGAAACAACTATGGCAAACAAAATCCCAAAACAAGGTCAACAAACTCAGAACATAGAGAAGGTCGTGGCTGAAAAAACTGAAACAAACATATCTAAACTTCAGTTGCCTTTCAGCTTTGAAGGCGAAATCTCCAAGATCAAGATCACCATGCCTCTTACTGAACTCATTACCCAAAACTCTTATAAATTCCAAGTACTAAAAGTCCTAAATCTAGGGAATGATGCAAACACTGTTAATCTGGCTGATGACACTCCTGAAGTATTGTTTGGTCCAAAGATAGAGGGAAAATTCCAAGAAGGAACTACTCTTCCATTTTATATTAGCCTAAACATCCACGATCAAATCCTCCACAATGCCATGCTAGACTCTGGCGCCTCGCATAATCTTATGCCGAAGGTAGTAATGGAAAGGCTAGGCCTGGAAATCACAAGACCATACAAAGACTTGTATTCCTTTGATTCGAGTAGAGTCAAATGTCTGGGTTTGATCAAAGACCTTTGTTTTAGTCTGGCCCAAATACCTGCGAAACATCTAATCATGGATATAGTAGTGGCAAAAATTCCTCCCAAGTACGGTATGCTTTTATCCAGATCTTGGGGAGCCAAACTCCAAGGGAATATCCAACTGGACATGTCATACGCCACCATTCCTATGTTCGGTCAGACCAGAATACTCAACCGAGAATCACACATGAAATACATGATTAGCAATCAAGATAGGCCAGATAACATTCCAATGTGTTCCTTGCGTTCCGACCTAAACTCTTTCATTATGCATGTTGATGAAAACATGGAGGAAGAGTCAGAAGAAACTGAAATAAACTTTGATCCACCACATCAGTTGTCCCTGGTGCCTTATGATGAGCTAGACACTCAAAACTACCATGATCATGAACATCTATGTCATGAAGAAAGTAAGTATGTCCCTTCTAAGGTAAGATTAGAGCAAGAAGCGCAAACCCTTATGTACTATCAAGCGAACTACTCTAACCTTAGTCAAACATCAGAAATAACTTGCGGAAATTTTTTCCGAGTAAAGGCCTTAGAAGACTTACACATCATAAACCTGTTCGGAACCCGGGAGCAAGGGAGTTTAATGTTTCTACCATACCTCAAAGATATACCATCATATAGATCATCCACTACAAATGAAACTTTAACTATAGCCCCAGCAGCTCAAAATCTAGAAAAGATGCTTGATAAACTTCTTATGAGCAAGAATGATAGTTTCAGTTCCAGCATACCTGAGCTACTGAAATTGGCTCATCTTCTGTCTTTTCATGAAGAACTCAAAAAAGCTAAAATCAGAAATCTCATGCAGAATACCAATTTCTACAGGAAAAACAAGGGAAAATACTGTGTCACTACCTTTCCCTCAAAGAACAACTTTGACAAGAGAAAACACAACAATCTGAAACAAACTGAAATAATCAGGGATAAAACAGATGGTCATAGAGTCTGCTTTGATTTTAGAAATAATACTACATATCCCTATAACAGAAATCATGTTTTTTCTACCCAAGACCATGATTCACCAATTAAAAGTGCTTTTAATCATGTATTTTCGCAAGATGGTGTTTCAAGTCATGTTCAAAAGATTCCCTTGCAAAGTAGACATCTTAAAGATTTTTTCCAGTTTGTGAGAGGTAGATCTAATTTCAAGTTCAAAATTGCAAAACCACCCAATATCAGAAATCTGTTCATAAAGGCCATGTTCCCAGTTTTAAATTTTTGCATTTTTGCATACCTTGATGATGTCATTATCTATTTCAAGAATGACCAAGAGTACATGCATTACCTGAGGAAAGTGTACAGTAAAGAAAGGAGTGGAAATCAGATATTCAAAGAGGTACAGCGGGAAAATACCGGGCTATTCAGAGATTCTTGCATGAATCCCTGTGTCATGTTAGAGAGAGAAAAATTCCCAAATTTTTCTTTTCAGGAGTTGAGTGGGCCAAGAGTGAGAGGAGATCCTTACGAGGATAAGATGCTTAAATTCCGTCATTTCCAATATTTCTAAGTTTGAAACACCTTTCATTCATTGTACAATACCATTGTCTGAAATATTGAAAAATAGAAAAGTCAAAAACAGTAAAAGATAAGAAAAGTCAAAAACAGTAAAAAACAGAAAAGAGGGCGAGTGAAGATAGAACAAAGGCCCCATGTTCCAAAAAATAGTCTTTCAGAAAGCAAGCAAGTCTAAATGCCGCTACTAGTGCTTCAATGTCTTGCTCAGCTATCTAGCCTAATCATAGCTGAGCATGTTTAAATTTATTTGCCATAAGTTAGTGAGTGCAAAGATAGTCAACATTGTGTAAGATTGACTTATCACAGAGCTTAGATTAGGGAGAGATTCTGGTTCCACATGCCTAAAACAGAACCAAAGAGAGAAGCGAGGGATGAAAAATACATTGTACATCTTAGCCCCGCTTGTCTAGTTTCCCTTTGTTGCAAAATAACATTTGTGTGCAGCTTGTCTTTTATGCCGCAAATGCACGACAAATCAGACTGCCTAAACCTGATTTGATCATTTTAAATTTCATGTTTTAGATTAGAGAACAAAATCCTGTCAAACTGCTTAATCTTGACAGTCGATCTAGCATAGGTAGAGTAATGAAGGAGTTCATCAATTTAATCTGAACTCCCGGCAGATATAAGAGTAGAAATAGATAGGTTCATTTTGCAAAAATAAAAATATACATTGTCAAAAGGCTGCTAGTTCAAATGCGCCAAAGAGAAGAAAAAATGTTAGGAAAGATAGTGGGGTAGGTAGAAGTATCATTGATGTTAACCATGTTGTCACTTTTCAGAAATAGCATCAAAGAAAGGTGAAATTTTGCGCCAATGGGTAAGGCATTGGTCTTCATAAGCCAAAGATCTGAATTCTGGACACCTCCTAACGAGGAGCTGCCATCCTCAAAAATGGAGCCACTGTTAGTCATCAGTATTTTTCACTTGTTAGTGATGACTAGATCCATAGCTGAGTTTTCTAGAAGCTGATTTCCATATGTCAATTTGTCATCTAGAAAACCCTCATAAATTTTTTTTTCGCCCTCCTACTTTTCAGTCCGCCCATGTCAAAGTTAAAACTCATTATCACTATCCTATCTAGCTTCAGCCCTACTGGTCTGCCCATCAGCTCTAAAAGGAAAATCCAAGTCTGTTTCAAAAGCCTCCCCTAAGTTAGGAAGTGGCTCTTTAAGGCATTTTACCTTTGGCAAACATCAAAAAGCCAAAAACCTCCATCTGATATAGACCATTCATGATAGACCTCCCACTCTGCAAATGAAATTGATTACAGCCCTAAGTCGCGCCACTTACACACCCCTAAGTCTCAGCACTGCATAGACCACAGTCTCAAGCTGATTATTAGGTGTTTTACAGTGTTTTATGGATTCTACAAAGACAGGAAATATAACATCATCTCAGAAGAAATTTCTTGAATCTACATTTAGAAGCACAGCTGCTTCTCCATGTAAACATGAGCCTGAGATATATCTGCAAGACAGAGAGTTACTCATCAAGACCTTGCAGCTTCCTTTCAGCATGAAATCACAGTAAAAGGAAGACACCACTGTCAAACAGACTGGTAATTTGTCATGGCCAAGAACCTCCTTCATCTACAAGCAGAGGGTTAAGGCGCCTCCTTCATCTACAAGCAGAGGGCGCTGGCCATTATTTACTTTAATGATTGCAAAAGCACAGGCTTGCTTTTTACTAGACAGTAAAACAATAACTCTAGGTTTCTGAGTGTAAGTGATGATCATAACAGGGCTAGGATCTAAAGTATGCAAGAAAAGGGAAAACAGAGTTTTGGTCTTGTAAAGGAAGTCATTTGAAGTTTTCAAATCATATGAATTGTTAAAACCTTGGAGAGACATATCATTAGTGAAAAAAATTCTAATCATAAGCAGCCTGCTGTTTCAACAAGACCAAATTGAAGAAAAATTGACAAGTCATGTCATTACATAGGCAGAAGAAAAGGTGTTTGTTTTTCAAGGGTGCTAACCTCCCTACTCACAGAGATTATCTTTCAAATGACTTGTCATAAGTTGACCAAGGAAAATGGTGACATTTCAGTTCCCCTCAGCAAAGAGCGGTGCAATGAGACAATGAAGAACTCCCTCACAGGAAACATAAAGAGCAGTTCTCCTTGTTTCACTTTCTAACTCTCATGCATCATCCCTTGTTTTTTTTTCTACCCACAGTCAAAGAAGAAAGCTCAAAGAGACCTAGCACTTGCGCTGCGATCAGTAAAACACCTTCACTAATTATGTTTACTGCTATGAGACATAGATTACGGCATAATACCCGGAGCAAAAATGTATTTGATCTCGGTTGTCTCTTACAAACGAGTTAACAAGCTCATGAAGTACAAAAGAGCTTTGTACAGTGTTTGGAGTTACGGAAATCATCGAAAGGAAAAATCTAAATGCCCGCTTTGCTCAAAGACATTTCCTCCTCTAAGTAGAGAAAACGAGTCAAGTTTGAAAAGACATTTTATCCTCGAGTTATCATACGAGTTTTGAAAACTTTGAAAGGCATAGAAAAGAAAATTGGTTGGCAAGGGGCAATACGAGCTTTCATTACCAAGAGACATCACCTTTGGAACTATTGTTCATCATGTCGAAAAGAGGGTCATTTGAAATATTGTCATTGTTTGGATGGTTTGAAACAAACACGATTTTCATTATTCAAAAGGAGACGAGAGATATCATAAATGATATGTTTTGAGAAGAGGAAGCATATTGAAAAGGGGCGCCTTTCTTAAATCAAAGAGCCATGACCAAATCCAAATAATGTCGGCAAATGTGGACACCTGCATTGAGAAAGAGGTTGAAGAAGCAAGTTGGAGACAGAGACTGTCAAAGCATGTTGACAATACAAACCCTACTCTTTCAAATAACAAAGCAGTCTTCATAATTTTTCAAAACTGTTTTGAAGTGGGGTTTACACAATGAATATCATCAGCAGGGTATTATTCAAAGTTTGAATTTCAGTGTTAAATTGTCACCAAAAAAGACAAAATTAAGAGGAACCACTCCTCAGACCTATATGCCTAAATGGACAGAGTTCTAACCTTTTAAACTATATTTGATTTCTTTAAAAAAGAGTTGAAAACTTTTTTGGCATTTTTTAAGGGCATAAATATTCTGTTGCCGAAATCATTTCAAAAAAAGGGAGCACCTCTCAAATGAAGTCAACGTGTTTTCAAGTTTCAAAGGATACACCAAGGCAGCATTACAAAGGCAAACCTTTAAAGAGGCCTTACAAAGGTTAAAAAACGGAGCTGAATGTCAATTTTGCATTTCTAAAAAATCTGTTGGCCTTCACATCTTTTCAAAAAGTTTTAAGACCGTTGAACCTCCTTTTGACTCCCCAAGAAGTGCAAAGTCGATCCACTCTTGCCATTTCAGAGATTGAAGACAAATTCACAGTGGCTTTTGCTGTCTGCAATGTTTTTATAACAGCGCGGCGCGCTTGGAGTTTTGCGCGACGCGCTCAAAAGCAACTTTGCAGAGGTGCTCAATGGTCGCGCGAGGTGCCTGTACGTGTGCGCGACGCGCCTGTACACGGCGCCCGGTCGACCCGACAGAGCCACCGGACAAATTTTTTGGGCGCGGCACTCTGAAAGCCAAGCACGTCGCGCGTATGTGTGACCCTCTTAAGCTATTCAAACACCTCTGGAGCTAGCCTAAAACACATCAATAAGGTTCTTCATCATATTCTCGAGGTATTTCCATGAACCCTCTCAGTTTTTCAAACAAAGTGCTAAGTGATATGAAGGGTTAAGAAGCTCTGTTTTCAAGCTGTGGTGTGAGGGAAAAATAGTTTTTTTCTGACTGACTGTTGCAATATCAAAACACCTGTGAGCTGTATTTTTATTAAAAGATCATCAAAACACCCTCACTACCGTGGTGAAGCAAAGTTGAGGCTGTCCATATACAGTTGGAGTTTGTTTGGATCAGATTAGTGTAAAGAAAAGAGTGTGTTGAACTGCTACAATTCTTTCATACCACAGCATACAGAGCTTTCAAACTTTGTCAACACATCTGAAAAAACAGTGTTTTTGTTGTGTGGTGATCTGAGGGTTAGAACTGTGGTTAAAAGCTGAATGTGTTGTTAACGGCGCCTACAGGAAAGAAATGTGTTGAAATAAGAGTAGTGTGTTTTTCACCTTTGCATATCGAAGAACAAGAAAACTGTATGTCTTGAAAGCATCGAAAGACGAACTTACCCTACTATCACGGGGATAATTTGGTTGTTCTCTATGTTGTTGGGGGCAACTGTGATTCTCCAAGCTCGTTTGACAAGTTGATTTTTAAGAGATATAAAGATATTTCTTAAAGAGATAGGTTTTCATATTGAAAAGAGGCTGCTCCACATAAAGCCCACTCTGACACCATATACAAAAAACAGTGGTTTCTGTGTGAATATCCTTGTTCAAAGACTGTGTTGAAGTGTAAGATTACTATTAAAGGTCTCTACAGGGAAAGAGTATGTGCTGAGCCAAACTGTGTGTTCTTACCTTTTCCTAAATCAAATAACAAAGGTGTTTTATTCCTCAAGATACCAAAGGGCAAAAGTTAACCCTATAGACCACAGAAGGGGCAGTTTTTTCCTGAGTTTTCCACTTGATTGTCTTGTTCTTCAAGCTTATTTTGAAAATTTGATTTTCAGATGGAGAAGGGGTTTTTTCTACAAAGGACAGGGTTTCCATATTAAAACAGGAATTTTGATTGTGGGAAAGAAACAAGCTGCTACAACCTCTGTTGAAACTTTAGAGCTTGTTTAAATTCTGTCACCTTGTTCCATACCAATAAGATTGACTGTATGCCCACACTGGAGATTGACCATGTATGTGGTATGATTTTGCTTGATGGAGTAACATACCAATAGAGGATAGTAAGTGTAATGAGAAAAAGGTTTTTGGTTAGAGAGCAGTTATTGGTTGAAAGCTACAGGGCAAATGTTGCTACTATTTCTCACAGAAAAGACAGTTTTCACTGTGTAGTTTGCCTTACTATCTTTTATTCCTCAAAGCTTATTTGATAAGTAGATGTCCATATAGAGCAAAGGTTTTTCTACAAAGCCAAAGGTGTTACATTGATAAGAGGTCCTAGTTATTTTGAAAAGAGAAGACTATTGCAGGCTTGGTTGAACTTTTGGAGCATTTTTACTCTGTCACCTTGTTCAGAACTGTGACATTGACTGTCTAATTGCACTAAGGGTTGATTGCACAAAACATAAGTGTGTTGAGTGATAGGCACACTAGGAAAGGCAGAGTTGTAATGATTGGAAAGTCTACCTTGGGACTAAGATATAAATGTGTTGTTGACCTCTAAACTTCACAAGAACAAGGTGATTTCTTGACACTTTGCACAAAAAATTCACCTAACTGTTGTCTCCTTTTCACTGTATGATATCTGATTGAAAAGTCTGTTGGCAGAGATACTTTAAAGGTAGAAGTTCACTTTTTAAGGGAGCAGGGGTTCTTTATATTGTGAGAGAAAAGTGTGCAGTCATCCAAAAACATTTTTCACTATCTAAACAGTGAATTGACACAGTTTGGCTCCAAGAAGGTAGTTTACACACAGTGAGGCAATTTGTTTCTTCAAAAGCACAGTTAGGTCAAAATGCCTCCAAGGCAAGACAGCAGAAGTGGCCCACATAAAAGATATGAGCCAATCTCTACAGAGGAGGTAAATGCGCATCCATCCATCCTTTTCAACTTCCATGAAGTAGGTTGTCTAGACTTCTGCCAGAAGATACAGGAGGTCAAATGTTTCTCGCCATTGACACACCTATGCACCTTGAGGTTCCAGAACAAGCATTTCCAGGTAGCGGATCTTGATTTCAAGTTTTCTCCAAGATCAGTGTCCAAGGCCACCAAGATTCCATATCATGGCGAAAAATGGTTCAAACAGGCCCATCTTGACTTAGAATATTACAAGCCTTTCATCAAGCCTGAGCATAGAGATGCTTTCACTGCTATTTTCCCTTTTTCATATCTTCTTGACAACTATGCTCCTCTTATGAAAGTCATAATGAAATATTTTACTTGTGAAGGGAGGTTTGATCGAGTTTATGCCTACCATGTCCGACTATTGATGCATTTCACTAGAAACAGGCAACTAAATCTTCCTTACTTTTTATACAAAAGCATCGAGAAGATGGCATCCACAATCCAGAAGAAGGCCCCACCTCTGCAAATACCTTCTCTTTTCCATCATTCTCTGATCAAAATTATCATCCTACACCAGCTAGAGAAAAAGGAGGTTCCATGGGATGTTTTTCTCAGCCACCTAGATTTCTCTACTGTTCCTCCGGTCCATGTATCTCCCACTCATCCTGTTCATCACCCTATACCTTTGTCCAGCAGGCATACTCCTAGAAGGCTCAAAATTACCACTGAACAGTGAAGGCAGCAGGAAGAAGGAGAAGGGAGTAGACAGCAAGAAGAGAAAAGTCATGAGCAAGAGGAAAGGGAGGAACAACAACGAACACAAGATGAGGAACAACAGCATGACAGTGGTGAAGGTCAGTAGCGAAAAGAAGATGATGAACAGCAGGTACAAGAAGAAGAGCAGCAACTTGTTGTTGAAGAACAGGAACAGCAGCTTGGGCAGGAAATTGAGCCACATCTTGAGCCACAAAATGAGCAGGAAATCCAAGCACAGCAGCATCTTGATTTTGGGGAAAAAGGGCAGCAAATTGAAAAGCAAGAAGAAGACACACAACAGCCTCAAGAAGAGCAGCAGTTTGAAGAAGATGTCAAGGGTAAAACAGTTGTGTCTCCTCCTCCTAAAAGAAAAAAGCCCAGCACAGCAAGCAAGAAAGGGCCTAAGGCTGCCACTCCAAAAGTGACAAAAGTTGTCCCTAGCAAAAGAAAATCACCCAAGAGGACACCCACTAGCATACCAAGGAGGAAAAGTGCAAGATTGGCCTTCAAAGGGAAAAGCAAGGTTGGAGAAAGTAAAAAACATGGAGGTGCATTGGATGTCATCCCAATCCAAAGCGATGACAGCGATAATGAGGCTCGCCTTCTTGAAAACCTCCTAATCCATAAAGAGGGGCAAATTGAGGCATTAGAAGAGGATCTTCAACAGGCAAGGAACTTCAACCACTTCTTGGAGATCCAAAATAAACAGATGAGTGTTCACACAGCTGTTCATGAAGCACTAGCTATCAAATACAAGAATGAGGCAGCTAAGGCGCAAGCAAGGATAGAAGAACTCATTGGTGATTTTGATGAGGAAGAAGAGGAAGAACAGCCTAGGCGGAAGAGGCCTAGGACCATAGGGCTTAAAAGAGCCTTGGAAAAGCAGAAAGAAGAAGAACAAGCCCATCTCCAAGCCTTTCCTCTCACTGCACTCCTTGAGCAGGAAATTGAAGAAAACAAAGAGGCATGGCTTGAAAGAGCTAACAAACACTTGGAGATGAAGCTTGAAAGAGCGAACAGAGATCTGAAGCTACAAAGGAAGAGGACACAACACTTTCAAAAGTTGAATCATTTTACCTGGCGCAAACTAAAGGCAGCCCAAGAGAAATTGAAGAAAGCAAAGGGAAAGCGCCCGGCACGGAAAGAGGAGAAAGGCACATCAGCACTTGGTATTTTGGCCTCAGCTTCAGAGCATGTTGCTAGGGACCCTTGAGGGTCATGCATGCCAATTTTGGGCCCATTTCGACAACTTTTTATTTTTTGGCATTTTTTGAGTTTTTGGTCGAAAACTCATAAATTCGCCATTTCAGTTTGAGGTTTTTTCAAGGGAGGAGGATGACACCATTTGATGCCATAATTTCATGATCAGTTCCTCAGTTATTTTCAGAGAATTTGGAGATCATTCGCCCCCTCAAAATGGCGAAAAATGCTCACTTTTTGCACATTCTGCCCGTCATATCAGCAGTCTGCTATTTCCTGGCTTCTTACGTACAGGTACTGATTTGGAGGACTTCTATGCATCAGATTGAGATGATTTTAGTTGTGCCAGTAAGTAGACACAGAAATATTTCCAACGAGCTATCATGAGCTTCATTTCGACACCGGTAAGGCTGCCAATTGTTTCCAGCAAGATAGGGGACCTTTTTCTGATATAAATTTGAAGTATTTTTGTAATTTTTGAACCTCAAAAATCTGCTTTTCCCAAATGTGCGTTTAGCTATTTTTACACTTGGGAAATGATGTAAAGTCAATATAATTCCCATTTTTAGCATTTTTTTAGATATTTTATGGGATATTTTGTGCCTTGGGCTTTGCAAAGCCTCAAGGACAAGTTTAGATATTTTGATTAGGCCAATGGGATAGCTAGTTGCACTATGAGGTTTTCCTCACTTGGGCCTATTTATTCCACAAGGCTCTCATTGTAAACAAGGCTGAACTTGAGAGAAGAAGTAATATATTGGTCATATGAGCTTTGAAGAACATACTTGTGTTATGATTTTGGACTGCCTCTTGGATGCTTTTGATGAATGATGAAGGATTGTTGATGGATTCCATGACATGGTAGAATGGTATAGTATTTCTTGCTTTGTTGTTGTCTTCTAGTTTTCATTCATGATACATGCTTCTTGCTGCTATAGATCAGTAGAGATTAAGTTTGAGATATGCCCATGGAGGCACCTCAAAATTCCTGAATCTTCATAGCTTTTATGTTTTCTTCTTCCTTAGTTGTTCTAAAGAATTCTTAACTGCTCTTTAGTAACTTAAGGATATTGTTGCTAGTTTTATTCATAAGTTCTATGCATGTTGAGTAGGATGTATGGTGTGCCCTTCTTACCTATGACTGTCCATAGTTCTATCCATAAAACTATCTCTTTGACTATTAGATTATCATCTTGTTGAACCAAGGAGGCCTAGTCCCGATCTAGCCCTTTGTCTAAAACTATGAAAGCTTGTTTGTCAAAGTGCCCAATAACTTAAAGACTGTGTTTAGGTGTTCCGGCATAGTATTTTGAGTTGTTAGTCCGTCTTATGTGTTTTCCCCAAAGACTGATAGCCATTTCCCAAAGTTAGAAGGTCTTATACTTCTATGCATGGCTGGAATGTTTGATTTCTATGTATTAATTAGCTCATAGTTACATTTAGCATGATTAATGGCTTGCTATAACATGTTTATGTCTGCTATCAAATAGTTACACTTGAAATCCCTCGTCTTTCACAAACTTGATGTCCATTTACTCCATTTTTCCCAAAGATCCTTTCTACCTTGAATCAAATCGGCCCTACAGCAGCCTTGCATCATCATCTGATAGCTTCCTTGACCTTTTTGACCCCATAGCCCAGTTGATCTAACTTCTTGTTACCCATTTTATATCTTTGATCAGTTTTATCCCTCACAAACTTGAAAAACCAAAAAATCAAAAAACTCACTTCATAACTAGCCTAATATCAGAACACCATAAGCAAACACACCGATATCTTTTACACACATAGAGAGAGCCCTCTCTGAGTCCAGGAAGGCTAGGTCCTCGGGCTCCAAAGCTTGGTTTGATGTTACATCGTCATTTTGCTCACCAATCGACCAAATCACGGGAACCTAACAAATGTATCTCAGCCAGCAGACCTCTTAACAAGGGACAATACAGTGAAAAGGAGACAAACTGTTAGGTGAAAATGTTGTTTAGAGTGTCAAAATTGCCTTGCTCTGTGATGTTTGGAGCTCAAAAACCTGTTTTGTACCTTTGACCAATGGTGAACTTTCCAATCATCATAAACTTGCCTTTACCTAGTATGCCAATCACTCAACAAACTCATATCTCATGTAATCAACCTTTAGTGTAAGCATACAGTCAATGCCACAGTTTATGTAACAAGGTGATAGAGTTTTGAAAAATGCTTCAAAAAGTTCAACAAAGCCTGTAAGAGTTTTCTCTTTTCAAATAATCAAGGCCCCTTATCAATGTAACACCTTTGTCTTTGTAGAAAATTCCTTTGCCCTATATGAATATCCACTTGAAGAATAAAAGACAGTAATGTAGAATACACAATGAAAAAAATGTCTCTTTATGTGGTTTATAGGGGTGACCTGCCCTTTGATGCCTTGAAGATATAATATATCTTGTCCTTTGATTAGTCAAGGTGAAAATAAATAGCTCTTAGTTCAACACATCTCTTTCCCTGTAAGCACTTTTATCAGTATGCTCACCACTCCAGCACAGCTTTGAACAATGGATATTTTTACAAAAAACACAGTTTACAGGTATGGCAACAAAGTTTCAAATAAGGCTGTAGGGTTTTATCCTCTCACACAAACAAAACTCCTTTTTAGTATGTAAAACTTGTCTCTTTAGGAAATGTCTGTGTATCCTCTGAAATTAACTTGACAGTGAGCTTGGAGAACGAAAGGCATTTCAAAGTATAAACAGGGGAACTGTCTTTCTCGGTGGGTAGTAGGAGTAACTTTGCGCTTTGGTGTTTTGAGGAATAAACACACCCTGCTTCTTGATTTATGAAAGGTGAACCCACAGCGTTTTAGTTTCAAGACCCCCTTCCTTGTTAGCATTTTACCAACGTAGACAACACTTCAGCATAGTTTTTGATCAATAGATGTTTTCACAGCAACAAACATAGTTTACATATATGGTGACAAGTTTCAAATTGTTTTTGGACTGTGGCATCAATAACTATAACAAATCTCAAGTCAAACCGCTCCTTTGCATCGAGACTTTAAACCTTATATGCATCTCATTATCATTCTTAACAACTATTTCAAAACTGATCTCTTTGGCCTCCAAGCGTTATCCAACAAACGTGAAAACGAAGGTTAGTTTGTGTAAAATACCTCACCATATGATGCAAAACCCTTTGAATATCTTGGGCCACCTTCAGAGCTGATTTGGAGGTGTGTTTAAGTGTTTAATCAAGTGCGCGGCACTTTCATGGATGAGAAAGCCGCGCAGCAGCCTCCGGGTGGCCTGTCGGGTCGTGGTCGGGCGCCCATGACCCGCCGCTACAGGGGCGCCGCACGTGCCTACAGGAGCGCCGCGCGCCCTTGTGGCGTAGTTTTAAAAAGTTTCGTAAGAGTGTCGCGCACTCCTACAGGAGTGCCGCGCGGTCTGAAATGGCTTAAAACTCGTTTAAACTCCTGCAAATTGACTCGAAACCTGTTTCAATGCCTGGAGATTGCAGAGAGAAACTTAATTTCTTGCTTGGTGTTTTGAAAACGAAACCTTTGCCCTTCGACCTCATTTCTTTAATACATCGAACACCCAACGGTCGGTTTATTTTTTGAAATATAAAATGAACTTTTGGTTGTCTCTTGCAAAGGTTTTCACAGCTTTTTGCCCTTTTTCAACAATACCTTTGGTGCATCATGAAGCTTGGGCTTCGAAATAATGTAGGCAGCGGAGGTTTTTATGTTTTTAAACCATGTTAACATGAACCACTTTTATAACATCAATGACTTGAAAAAGGTGTTTTTCAGCTATCATTGTCCCTTTGGTGTTAATTTGGCACAAGAGCTCCAACTTTGGATAATACCTCAAAAACCTATAGACCATCTTCTACCACTTTTAACACTTTTGGTGACATTTTAACACAGAAAATCCATTTAAGGTATGAGGAAAAGTACTTGACACTGCTTTGTCCTTTGAAATGATGAGGTTTATCCTTTAACTTGTTTTGACAACTTCGGTCTCCAAGCGCTTCATCAACCCTTTCCAACTGTAGGTGTCCAAAATTGCTGCATTTATTTGGACTTTGTCATGGTTTATTGATCAAGAGGGGCGCTGCTTTTCACTATACTTTCTCTACCCAGAAAATGTTACCATGATGTCTCTGTCCATTTGAATAATGAAACCTATGTTTGTTTCAAACTTTCCAACATACTGACAGTAGGTCAAAACATCTCTTTGCCTATTATGAACAATAGTTTCAATGGTCATGTATCTTGATGACATAAACCTAGATTGTATGTGTCAGCTGTTGTAGCATTTTTGAAAAGGCACCTGTTCATGAATGGAGCTGCTTTCAAGAAAGACATGCCTGATTAGCTTGGCATGCTGTCCTAGGGTTTTTAAAACTCAGATCATAACCAATTTATGTCTTTGTGTTGAGGGGGCAAGTATAAAAGATGTGGAATAACTACTGGCATATTTCAAAGCTACCAAGGCTTTTATTAGCCATCTTCTTCCTAATGAAACTCTGAAAACACCAACTTGCGGCATCTGAAGAAAATACATGTCTTTGTGGTGGAGTGTAGATCGCAACACCTGTACCTGCACTGGTGCTTTGAATGATATCAAGATGTCTTACATCTAAGGCTATGTACTACTTGCCTGCCTTTTCTTTATGTTCATCCAGAAACTATGAACTATATTTCTCATTTCAACAAAAACAAAAGAACACACAGAGGTCCTTTTACTGAAGTATTTTCCTGCTCAACACTGATTTGAGCTGTTCATATCAACACCCATGCAGAGATATTTGTTATGACAGCTTTGATTAAAGGAGTCCTTTTTGATGCGCCATGATGATGACTGAAACTTCAAATGATCCTCTTTCTTAGGACACAAGACCAAAAACTCTGTTTTCTTTTGTCTTGCACATCTCAAATCCTAGCCCTGTATTGATCATCACTTTCACTCAGAAACCTAGAGTCACTGTTTTACTGTCTAGTAAAAAACAAACCTGTGCTTATAGTAAGTTTTTCAATCCTTGAAGTCAATATTGGCCATCGCCCTCTGCTTGTAGATGAAGGAGGCGCCTTAACCCTCTGCTTGTAGATGAAGGAGGTTCTTGGCCATGACAAATTACTAGTTTGCTTGACAGTGTTGTCTTTTTTCTACTGTGATTTCATGCTGAATGGAAGCTGCAAGGTCTTGATGAGTAACTCCTTTCCCTGTAGATGTATCTCAGGCTCATGTTTACATTGAGAAGCAATTGTTCTTCTAAATGTGGATTCAAGAATTTTCTCCTGAGATGATGATATATTTCCTATCTTTGTAAAATCCATAAAACACTGTAAAACACCTAATAATCAGCTTGAGACTGTGGTCTATGCAGTGCTGAGACTTAGGGGTGTGTAAGTGGCGCGACTTAGGGCTGTGATCAATTTCATTTGCAGAGGGGGAGGTCTGTTATGATTGGTCTGTAGCAGATGGAGGTTTTTTGGCCTTTTGATGATTGCCAAGGGTAAAATGCCTTAAAGCGCCACTTCCTTACTTAGGGGAGGCTTTTGAAACAGACTCGGATTGTCCTTTTAGAGCTGATGGGTAGACCAGTAGGGCTAAAGCTAGATAGGATAGTGATAATGAGGTTTAACCTTGACATGGGCGGACTGAAAAGTAGGAGGGCGAAAAAAAGTTTTATGAGGGTTTTCTAGATGACAAATGACATATGGAAATCAGCTTGTAGAAAACTCAGCTATGGATCTATTCATCACTAATAAGTAAAAAATACTGATGACTAACAGTGGCTCCATTTGGGGAGTGCAGCTCCTCGTCAGGAGGTATCCAGAATTCATATCTTTGGCTTATGAATACCAGTGCCTTACCCATTGGCGCAAAATTTCACCCTTCTTTGATGCTATTTCTGAAAAATGACAGCATGGTTAACATCAATGATACTTCTACCTACCCCACTATCTTTCCTAACATTTTTTCTTCTCTTTGGCGCATTTGGACTAGCAGCCTTTTGACAATGTATATTTTTCTTTTTGAAAAATGAACCTATCTATTTCTACTCTTATATCTGCCGGGAGTTCAGATTAAACTGATGAACTCCTTCATTACTCTACCTATACTAGATCAACTGTCAAGATTAAGCAGTTTGACAGGATTTTGTTCTCTAATCTAAAACATGAAATTTAAAATGATCAAATCAGGATTAGACAGTTTTATTTGTCATGCATTTGCGGCATAAAAGACAAGCTGCACACAAATATTATTTTGCAACAAAAGGAAACTAGACAAGCGGGGCTAAGATGTACAATGTATTTTTCATCCCTCACTTCTCTCTTTGGTTCTGTTTTAGGCATGTGGAACCAGAATCTCTCCCTAATCTAAACTCTGTGATAAGTCAATCTTACACAATGTTGACTATCTTTTTCACTCACTAACTTATCAGCAAATAAATTTAAACATGCTCAACTATGATTAGGCTAGATAGCTGAACAAGACATTGAAGTACTAGTAGCAGCATTTAGACTTGCTCGCTTTCCGAAAGACTATTTTTTGGGACATGGGGCTTTGTTCTATCTTCACTCGCCCTCTTTTCTATCTTTTACTATTTTTGACTTTTTTATTTTTCTATATTTCAAACTATGGTATATACAATGAATGAAAGTATTTCAAACTTAGAAATCTTGGAAATGACGGAATTTAAGCATCTTATCCTCGTAAGGATCTCCTCTCACCCTTGGCCCACTCAACTCCTGAAAAGAGAAATTTGGGAAGTTTTCTCTCTCTAACATGACACAGGGATTCATGCAAGAATCTCTGAACAGCCTGGTATCTTCCCGCTGTACCTCTTTGAATATCTGATTTCCACTCCTTTCCTTACTGTACATTTTCCTCAAGTAATGCATGTACTCTTGGTCATTCTTGAAATAGATAATGACATCATCAAGGTATGAAAAAATGCAAAAATTTAAAACTGGAAACATGGCCTTCATGAACAGATTTCTGATATTGGGTGGTTTTGCAATTTTGATTTTGAAATTAGATCTACCTCCCGCAAACTGGAAAAAATATTTAAGCTATCTACTTTGCAAGGGAATCTTTTGAACATGACGTGAAACATCATCTTGCGAAAACACATGATTAAAAGCACTTTTAATTGGTAAATCATGGTCTTGGGTAGAAAAAATAGAATTTCTGTTATAGGGATATGCAGTAGTATTTCTAAAATCGAAATAGACTCTATGACCAGCTGTTTTATCCTTGATTATTATAGTTTGGTTCAGATTGTTATGTTTTATCTTTTCAAGGTTATTCTTTGAGGAAGAAAAAGTATCACAACATTTTCCCTTGTTTTTCCTGTAGAAATTGGTATTCTGCATGAGATTTCTGATTTTAGCATTTCTGAGTTCTTCATGAAAAGACAGAATATGAGCCAATTTCAGTAGCTCAGGTATGATGGGACTGCAACTATCATTCTTGCTCATAAGAAGTTTATCAGGCATTTTTTCTAGATTTTGAGCTGCTGAGGTTATAATCAAAGTCTCATTTGCAGTGGATGATCCATATGATGGTAAATCTTTGAGATATGGTAGAAACATTAAACTCCCTTGCTCCCTGGTTCCGAACAGGTTTATGATGTGTAAGTCTTCTAAAGCTTTTACCCTGAAAAAATTTTCGCAGGTTACTGCTGGTGTTTGACTATGGTTAGAGTAATTCGCTTGATAGTACATAAGGGTTTGCGCTTCTTGCTCTAATCCCACCTTAGAAGGGACATACTTACTTTCTTCATGACACAGTTGTTCATGATTATGGTAGTTTTGAGTGTCTAGTTCATCATAAAGCACCAGGGACAGCTGATGTGGTGGATCTAAGTTTATTTCAGTTTCTTCCGACTCTTCCTCCATGTTTTCATCAATATGCATAATGAAAGAGTTCAGGTCGGAATGCAAGGAATACATTGGAATGTTGTCTGGCCTATCTTGACTGCTAATCATGTATTTCATGTGTGATTCTCGGTAGAGTATTCTTGTCTGGTCGAACACAGGAATGGTGGCGTATGACATGTCCAGTTGAATATTCCCTTGGAGTTTGGCTCCCCAAGATCTGGATAGAAGCATCCCGTACTTGGGAGGGATGTCTGCCACTACTATATCCATGATTAGATGTTTTGCAGGTATTTGGGCCAGACTAAAACAAAGGTCTTTGATCAAACTCAGGCATTTGACTCTACTTGAATCAAATGAATATAAGTCTTTGTATGGTCTTGTGATTTCTAGGCCTAGTCTTTCCATTACTACCTTCGGCATAAGATTATGAGATGTGCCGGAGTCTAGCATTGCATTGTGGAGGATTTGGTCGTGGATGTTTAGGCTAATGTAAAATGGAAGAGTAGTTCCTTCTTGGAATTTTCCCTCTATCTTCGGACCAAACAACACTCCAGGAGTGTCATCAGCCAGATTAACAGTGTTCGCATCAATTCCTAGATTTAGGACTTTTAACACTTGGGTTTTATAAGAGTTTTGGGCGATGAGTTCAGTAAGAGGCATGGTGATCTTGATCTTGGCGATTTCGCCTTCAAAGCTAAAAGGCAGCTGAATTTTAGATATGTTTGTTTCAGCTTTTTCAGCCACGACCTTCTCTATGTTCTGTGTTTGTTGGCTTTGTTTCAGGATTTTGTTTGCCATAGTTGCTTCGGTAACTTTTGTGGAAGTACTCGGAGCAGTTGAGTTAGGACTAGTTTGGGTAACTTTAGCTTTGTTCTGGTCACTCTTCTCGACCTTGATTTTGTCACTGCTTACTACTTTCTTGAGGATGGTATCAGGGGTTTTAGCAGTATCTGAGTTACCTTTCTTGGAATTATCTTGGTTTCTTTTGCTTCTAAGGTCATATTGCTGGTGAGCTTCAATTATGGCATTTTGAAAATCTATGGTAGGGTCGTCGAGATCTTCATAGTTGGTCTCATCCTGATTAGGAGAAAAGAACGCTTGTTCTTCTTCTGTGAGGTACACCTCACTCTCATTATCAGATCCTATGAGGTTTAAATGATGTTCATCAAGAGGTTCTGTATCCCTGTCATCCTCTTCTACGTAGTTTTCATTGAATGGTGGCCTAATTTGTTGGTCAGTTTCCCTTGGTCTGTTTTGAGGCGGCTCCCTCCTAAAATTTTGGTTTCAGTTTCTGTTTGGAGGGTTTGGCTGGTTGTCCCTAACAGGGGCCTTTTCATTTATCCTTTCCCACATTTTGGCCATGGTTTTGAATAAATCATCTATTCTAGGATCTAGGGAAGGTGATGAAGTGGAGACCTCGTCTTTATATGTGACCTTTCTTTCTGACCTAGTCCTAGCCCTTTTTTCTGCTAAGTTGGCATATGCTTTTATGGCTATTTGTTGCATCTCCTCTAAGGTAGGGGGATCTTTGTCTCTCAGATGATATTTCATGTCTGGATCGAAACCCTTGGGGAATTTTGCCAAGGCTAAACCAAGTGGGGGTTTGAAATGAGGTGGGAGGGAGTTATACACACTGTTGAACCTAGTGCAATAAGCCTGGACACTTTCCCCATTTTCCCGTTTTAGGTTGTTATATTCTGACAGGATTTGAATAGGGTTCCTTCGGACTTCCCACCTATTTCTGAAGATTTGATGTAGTTCTGGGATGTTGTGGATGATGTTTGGAGTCAAGCTTTTGAACCATGTTTTGGGTTCACCACCCAGGCTTTGGGCGAATATTCTCATTCTGACGGTCTCGTCTTGTACCTCCAGGTATTCATAAGCATCAGTCATCCTACTTATATGCTGTTGAGGTGTGGTGGTGTCTTCTCCGGTAAAGTGTGGGATTTCGTCTTGATATTTATTCGAGAGAGGAACCAAAGGCGATGGCAACACCAAAGGTGCGTACCAGGCTGCCATGACGGGAGCTAATGGATGATGTACAAGATGAGGACTAGTGGGATGAGATGAGGTGGTTTGAACAATGGTGGTTTGGATAGGTTTGGCGGAGGAACTTGGACTAGTGATCTGGTTTTGAGAAGATCTGGGATGGTGGGAGCCAAAGTAATGGAGAAGCTGAAAGTCGGGGGGGATGGAAGGTGAGGCTTCTCTACTATGACTGTGTGATTGGTCTAGGGTTTCAAGATCGTCAAAGTTTATCTTACTATGAGATCTGCTTCTGAAAAGAGTTTTTGACGACTCTAATTCAAAAGGTGAATCTGGTAGGACAGTGAGATGTTCAGGTACTAATATTGTTTTACGGATGGATCTACCAGTAGCTAGATGGTCAGTTTCGGAAGCTTGCCACAAAATCTTCTCTGGGTCATCTACTATGATAGGGGGATTTGGGTCTGGATGGGATCGGGTGTTGATTCTTCGTGAAGCCAGATTTTGGATCTAGAGCTTTAGAGAGAACGGTATTGGTGAATGTTTCGGAGAGATAGTCTCTCTAGAGTTCTACTCAGGTGAAGGATGGTCAAAAATAAAAGGGATGGACTAGTGGAGTCGCCAGGTGGAACTGGGTTGTTTTTGTGAAGATAGCTATGGTCCACCACCAGTAACTAATCTGGGAATGTTTTGGATTTTCTAAGTTTATGTGCAATCTATGGTTTAAAGTATTCTAACTTTGTTTCAACACTTTGCTAGGGTGGCGATAACAAAAAGAGTTTACTCTAAATGAGTTTATGGACTGCATGTTTGTTTAAGTATCTAAAGGACCAAAGAGTCTATAAGAGTTTGCTAGACTGTCATGTACTCAGTGTCCCACTATCTCCCGCTATGTTAGTGAGCGATGGGATAGGTCTATCGGATAGTAACCTAGAGTTCGATAAAATAGTAAGGCCTACTGGAGGCTAGTGGAGTCGCCAGGTGGAACTTGATTGTTTTTTGAGATATGTGTGTATGGTCCACCACCAGTACTGACAGAAAAACCAATCTAAGGGAGTGTTTTGGGGTTTTTTGAGTTTTATGTGCCTACGAGGTTTGGAAGAGTTTCCTATAACTGACTCATCATTTTGCTAGGATGGTGAGACAACCAGATTCTACTCTTCTAAGTTTGATTGATATCTAAGAGTTCCTAAGGGATACCTAGGATATTTTGACTCAAAGTCCCACCGTGATCGCCATTATGTTAGTGAGCGGTGGGATAAGTCAACAAGCTAGTATTTTCAAAGGTTTCTTAAGGTAAAGGGAATCTAAGTTTGTTTAACACTCAGAGTCCCACCGTGATCGCCATTATGTTAGGTTGGCGATGAGGTGGCTCAATGGTAGGTATGCTTAGTTCAAAAAGGGGCTTTCCATGAGTCTTGCAAGATATTCAGATTAAAATAAACTCAGAAAAGTCCCACCGTGATCGCCATTATGTTAGGTTCCCGTGATTTGGCTGATTGGCAAGCCAAATGACAGTGTAACATCAAACCAAGCTTTGGAGCCCAAGGACCTAGCCTTCCTAGACTCAGAGAGGGCTCTCTCTATATGTGTAAAGGATATCTATGTGTTTGCTTACCGTGTTCTGATTTTAGGCTAGTTATGGAGTATGTTTTTTGGTTTTGATTTTTTAAGTTGTGAGGGATGAAACTGATTAAAGATATTATAAACTAATCAACACATAGAAACAAACATTCAAGCCATGCATAGAAGTATAAGACCCTCTAACTTTGGGAAATGGCTATCAGAATTTGGGGAAAACACATAAGATGGACTAACAACTCAAAACACTATGCCGGAATGCCTAAACACAGTACTTCAAGTCATTGGGCACTTTGAACAACAAGATTTGCATAGTTTTAGGCAAAGGGCTAGATCGGGACTAGGCCTCCTTGGTTCAAACAAAATGATAATCTTAATCATTCAAAGAGATAGCTTCATGTATGGAACTATGGATAGTCATAGGTAATCAGGGCACACCATACATCCTACTCAACATGCATAGAACTAATAATGAAACTAGCAACAATATCCTCAAGTTCTTAAAGAGCAGTTAAGAATTCTTTAATACAACTAAGGAAGAAGAAAACATAAAAGCTATGAAGATTCAGGAATTTTGAGGTGCCTCCATGGACATATCTCAAATTTAATCTCTACTGATCTATAGCAAGCAAGAAACATGTATCATGAATGAAAACTAGAAGACAACAACAAAGCAAGAAACACTATACCATTCTACTATGTCATGGAATCCATCAACAATCCTTCATCATCCATCCAAGAACATTCAAGAGGCAATCCAAAAGCATAGCACAAGTATTTTCTCCAAAGCTCATATGACCAATATATTGCTTCTCTTCTCAAATTCAGCCTTGTTTACAATGAGAGCTTGTGGAATAAATAGGCTCAAGTGAGGAAAACCTCATGGTTCAACTTCCATCCTCATTGGCCTAATCAAAATATCTAAACTTGTCCTTGAGGCTTAGCAAAGCCCAAGGCACAAAAATATCTCATAAAATATCTAAAAATTGCTAAAAAAGGGAATTTAATTGACTTTGCATCATTTTCCAAGTGTAAAAATAGCTAAACGCACATTTGGAAAAAGCAAATTTTTGAGGTTCAAAAATTACAAAAATACTTCAAATTTATATCAGAAAAAGGTCTCCTGACTTGCCGGAAAAATTTGGCAGCCTTCCTGATGTCGAAACAAATCTCATGATAGCTCGTTGGAAAGCTCTGAGTGTCTACTTTCCGGCGCAACTAAAATTTCTCCAATCCGATGCCCAGAAGTCCTTCAAATCTGCACCTATGTGTAAAAAGGCAGAAAATTACAGTCTGCTGATAGACCGGGCAGAGTGTGCAAAATGCGAGCCTTTTTCGCTGTTTTGAAGGGGAAAATGATCTCCAAATGCTCTGAAAATTGCTGAGGACATGCTCATGAAATTATGGCATCCGATGGTACCATTCTCCTCCCTTGATGAATCCTCAAAATGAAATGGCGAATTTATGATTTTTTGACCAAAAACCCAAAAATGCCAAAAAACCAAAAGTTGTAAAAATGGGCCCAAAATTGGTATGCATGACCCTCAAGGGTCCTTAGCAACATGCTCTGAAGCTAAAGCCAAAATGTCAAGTGCTGATATGCCTTTCTTCTCTTTCCGTGTCGGGCGCTTCTCCTTTTCTTCCTTCAGTTTCTCTTGGGTGGCCTTTAGCTTGCGTCGGGCAAACTGATTCAACTTTTGATAGTGCTGTGTCATCTTCCTTTACAGCTCCAGGTCCCTGTTTGCCTTTTCAAGCTTCATCTCCAAGTGTTTATTGGCTCTTTATAGCCATGCCTCTTTGTTTTCTTCAATTTCTTGCTCAAGTAGGGCAGTGAGGGGAAAAGATTGAAGCTGGGCCTGTTCTTCTTCCTTTTGCTTATCCAGGGCTCTTTTAAGCCCTATCGTTCTAGGCCTCTTCCGCCTAGGCTGGTCTTCTTCTTCATCTTCATCAAACTCACCGATGAGCTCCTCTATCCTTACTTGTGCTTTAGCAGCCTCTTTCTTGTATTTGATAGCTCGTGCCTCATGGACAGCCAAATGGACATTCATTTGTTTATTTTGGATCTCCAAAAAGTGATTGAAGGTCTTTGCCCGATGAAGGTCATTCTCCAATGCTTCAATTTGAGCCTCGCGATGGATTAGAAGGTTTTCAAGAATGCGGGCTTCATTATCGCTGTCATCACTTTGGATTGGAATGACAGCCAATGCACCTCCATGTTTTTGAATTTCTCCAATATTGCCTTTCCCTTTGCCCTTGAAAGCTAACCTTGCACTCTTCCTTCTTGGCATGCTAGTGGGAGACCCCTTTGGCGATTTTATTTTGCTAGGGGCAACTCTTGTCACTTTTGGAGTGGCAGCCTTAGGCCCTTTATTTCTTGCTGTGCTGGGCTTTGTTCCTTTAGGAGAAGGAGACACATTTTCTTTACCCTTGTCAACTTCTTGAAACTGCTGCTCTCCTTGAGGTTGCTGTGTGTCCTCTTTAAGTTGCTTTTGCCCCTCAATATCATGATGCTGATCTGTCTCAAATTTTTGTTGCCCTTGATCATCAACTTTGTGCTGCCGCTGTGCTTGGATTTCCTGTTCATTTTGTGGCTCAAGCTGCTGCTCAAATTCCTACCCAAGCTGTTGTTCATGACCTTCAATATCAAGCTGCTGCTCTTCCTCTTGTCCCTGCTATTCATTTTCACTGAGATGTTGCTGTTCAACACTCTTTTCCTCTTGCTCCTGCTGCTGCTCTTCATATGCAATTTGTTGCTCTTCACCCATCTCTTCTTGCTGTTCAGACTGCTGCCCCTATTTATTAACATCAAGCTGCTGGTGTGTTTCAACTTCATGCTCACTTTGTGGCTCAAGCTGCTGCCCTTGACCATCAAAATCATGCTGCTGGTCTTCATCAGTTTCCTCGTGTTTATCCTCTTCCTCTTCTACCTGTTCATGTTCTTCTTCCTCATGTTGTCCTGACTATTCTGTGGTGATCTTGAGCCTTCTAGGAGTAGGCCTGCTGGACAAAGGGACAGGGCGATGAATAGGCTGGGTGGGAGATATATGGACAGGAGGAACCGTAGAGAAATCTGGGTGACTGATAAAAACATCCCATGGAACCTCTTTCTTCTCTAGCTGGTGTAGGATGATAATTTTGATCAGAGAATGATGGAAAAGGGAAGCTATTTGCAGAGATGGAATCTTCTTCTGGACTGGGGATGCCATCTTCTCGATGCTTTTGTATAAAAATTAAGGGAGATTTAGATGCCTAGTTCTAGTGAAATGCATCAATAGTTGGACATGGTAGGAATAAACTCGAGTAAATCTCCCTTCACAAGTAAAATACTTCATTATGACCTTCATTAGAGGAGCATAGCTGTCAAGAAGATAAGAGAAAGGAAAAATAGTAGTGCAAGTATCTCTATGCTCGGGCTTGATGAAAGGCTTGTAGTCATCCAAGTCTAGATGGGTCTGTTTGAACCATTTCTCGCCATGATATGGAATTTTGGTGGCTTTAGACACTGACCTCGGGGAAAACTTGAAATCAAGGTCTGCTACCTGGAAATGCTTGCTTTGGAACCTCAGGGCGCATAGGTGTGTCAAGGGCAAGAAACTTTTGACCTCCTGTACCTTCTGGCAGAAATCTAAACAACCTACCTCATGAAAGTTGAAAAGGATGGATGGATGTGCATTGACCTCCTCTGTAGATATTGGCTCATATCTCTTATGCCAACCACTTCTGCTATCTTGCCTGGGCGGCATTTTGGGCTAAATAAGCTCTTGAAACACCAAACAGTCTTACTGCCTTTAAACTGTCTTCTTTGAACCAAACCCTGTCAATTCACTGTTTAGATAGAGAAAAATTGTCTTTGAATGACTTCAACAAGTTTCCTCAGAATAAAAAACCCTTGCTCCTTTTAAAAAGTGGCCTTCTCACCTTTAATATGTATCTCAGCCAGCAGACCTCTTAACAAGGGACAATACAGTGAAAAGGAGACAAACTGTTAGGTGAAAATGTTGTTTAGAGTGTCAAAATCGCCTTGCTCTATGATGTTTGGAGCTCAAAAACCTGTTTTGTACCTTTGACCAATGGTGAACTTTCCAATCCTCATAAACTTGCCTTTACCTAGTATTCCAATCACTCAACAAACTCATATCTCATGTAATCAACCTTTAGTGTAAGCATACAGTCAATGCCACAGTTTATGTAACAAGGTGACAGAGTTTTGAAAAATGCTTCAAAAAGTTCAACAAAGCCTGTAAGAGTTTTCTCTTTTCAAATAATCAAGGCCCCTTATCAATGTAACACCTTTGTCTTTGTAGAAAATTCCTTTTCCCTATATGAATATCCACTTGAAGAATAAAAGATAGTAATGTAGAATACATAGTGAAAAAACTGTCTCTTTCTGTGGTTTATAGGGGTGACCTGCCCTTTGATGCCTTGAAGATATAAGATATCTTGTCCTTTGATTAGTCAAGGTGAAAATACATAGCTCTTAGTTCAACACATCTCTTTCCCTGTAAGCACTTTTATCAGTATGCTCACCACTCTAGCACATCTTTGAACAATGGATATTTTTACAGAAAAACACAGTTTACAGGTATGGCAACAAAGTTTCAAATAAGGCTGTAGGGTTTTATCCTCTCACACAAACAAAACTCCTTTTTAGGATGTAAAACTTGTCTCTTTAGAAAATGTCTGTGTATCCTCTGAAATTAACTTGACAGTGATCTTGGAGAACGAAAGGCATTTCAAAGTATAAATAGGGCAACTGTCTTTCTCGGTGGGTAGTAGGAGTAACTTTTCCCTTTGGTGTTTTGAGGAATAAACACACCCTGCTTCTTGATTTATGAAAGGTGAACCCACAGCGTTTTAGTTTCAAGACCCCCTTCCTTGTTAGCAGTTTACCAGCGTAGACAACACTTCAGCACAGTTTTTGATCAATAGATGTTTTCACAGCAACAAACACAGTTTACATATATGGTGACAAGTTTCAAATTGTTTTTGGACTGTGGCATCAATAACTATAGCAAATCTCAAGTCAAACTACTCCTTTTCATCGATACTTTAACCCTTATATGCATCTCATTATCATTCTTAACAACTATTTCAAAACTGATCTCTTTGGCCTCCAAGCATTATCCAACAAACGTGAAAACGAAGGTTAGTTTGTGTAAAATACCTCACCATATGATGCAAAACCCTTTGAATAGCTTGGGCTGCCTTCAGAGCTTATTTGGAGGTGTGTTTAAGCGTTTAATCAAGTGCGCGGCACTTTCATGGATGAGAACGCCCCGTAGCAGCCTCCGGGTGGCCTGTCGGGTCGTGGTCGGGCGCCCGTGACCCGCCGCTACAGGGGCGCCGCGCGTGGCTACAGGAGCGCCACGCGCCCTTGTGGCGTAGTTTAAAAAAGTTCCGTAAGAGTGCCGCGCACTCCTACAGGAGTGTCGCGCGGTCTGAAATGGCTTAAAACTCGTTTAAACTTCTGCAAATTGACCCGAAACCTGTTTCAATGCCTGGAGATTGCAGAGAGAAACTTAATTTCTTGCTTGGTGTTTTGAAAATGAAACCTTTGCCCTTCGACCTCATTTATTTAATACATCGAACACCCAACGGTCGGTTTATTTTTTGAAATATAAAATAAACTTTTGGTTGTCTCTTGCAAAGGTTTTCACAGCTTTTTTCCCTTTTTCAACAATACCTTTGGTGCATCATGAAGCTTGGGCTTCGAAATAATGTAGGCAGCGGAGGTTTTTATGTTTTTAAACCATGTTAACATGAACCACTTTTATAACATCAATGACTTGAAAAAGGTGTTTTTCTGCTATCATTGTCCCTTTGGTGTTAATTTAGCACAGGAGCTCCAACTTTGGATAATACCTCAAAAACCTATAGACCATCTTCTACCACTTTTTAACACTTTTGGTGACATTTTAACATAGAAAATCCATTTAAGGTATGAGGAAAAGTACTTGACACTGCTTTGTCGTTTGAAATGATGAGGTTTATCCTTTAACTTGTTTTGACAACTTCGGTCTCCAAGCGCTTCATCAACCCTTTCCAACTGTAGGTGTCCAAAATTGCTGCGTTTATTTGGACTTTGTCATGGTTTATTTATCAAGAGGGGCGCTGCTTTTCACTATACTTTCTCTACTCAGAAAATGTTACCATGATGTCTCTGTCCATTTGAATAATGAAACCTATGTTTGTTTCAAACTTTCCAACATACTGACAGTAGGTCAAAACATCTCTTTGCCTATTATGAACAATAGTTTCAATGGTCATGTATCTTAATGACATAAACCTAGATTGTCTGTGTCAGCTGTTGTAGCATTTTTGAAAAGGCACCTGTTCATGAATGGAGCTGCTTTCAAGAAAGACATGCCTGATTAGCTTGGCATGCTGTCCTAGGGTTTTTAAAACTCAGATCATAACCAGTTTTTGTCTTTGTGTTGAGGATGCAAGTATAAAAGATGTGGAATAACTGCTGGCATACTTCAAAGCTACCAAGGCTTTTATTAGCCATCTTCTTCCTAATGAAACTCTGAAAACACCAACTTGCGGCATCTGAAGAAAATACCTGTCTTTGTGGTGGAGTGTAGATCGCAACACCTGTACCTGCACTGGTGCTTTGAATGATATCAAGATGTCTTACATCTAAGGCTATGTACTACTTGCCTGCCTTTTCTTTATGTTCATCCAGAAACTATGAACTGTATTTCTCATTTCAACAGAAACAAAAGAACACACAGAGGTCCTTTTACTGAAGTATTTTCCTGCTCAACACTGATTTGAGTTGTTCATATCAACACCCCTGCAGAGATATTTGTTATGACAGCTTTGATTAAAGGAGTCCTTTTTTATGCACCATGATGATGACTGAAACTTCAAATGATCCTCTTTCTTAGGACACAAGACCAAAAACTCTGTTTTCTTTTGTCTTGCACATCTCAGATCTTAGCCCTGTTTTGATCATCACTTTCACTCAGAAACCTAGAGTCACTATTTTACTGTCTAGTAAAAAACAAACCTGTGCTTATAGTAAGTTTTGAAATCCTTGAAGTCAATATTGACCATCGCCCTCTGCTTGTAGATGAAGGAGGCACCTTAACCCTCTGCTTGTAGATGAAGGAGGTTCTTGGCCATGACAAATTACTAGTTTGCTTGACAGTGTTGTCTTTTTTCTACTATGATTTCATGCTGAATGGAAGCTGCAAGGTCTTGATGAGTAACTCCTTGCCCTGCAGATGTATCTCAGGCTCATGTTTACATTGAGAAACAGTTGTTCTTCTAAATGTGGATTCAAGAATTTTCTCCTGAGATGATGATATATTTCCTGTCTTTGTAAAATCCATAAAACACTGTAAAACACCTAATAATCAGCTTGAAACTATGGTCTATGCAGTGCTAAGACTTAGGGGTGTGTAAGTGGTGCGACTTAGGGCTGTGATCAATTTCATTTGCAGAGGGGGAGGTCTGTTATGATTGGTCTGTAGCAGATGGAAGTTTTTTGGCCTTTTGATGATTGCCAAGGGTAAAATGCCTTAAAGCGCCACTTCCTAACTTAGGGGAGGCTTTTGAAACAAACTCGGATTGTCCTTTTAGAGCTGATGGGAAGACCAGTAGGGCTAAAGCTAGATAGGATAGTGATAATGAGGTTTAACCTTGACATGGGCGAACTGAAAAGTAGGAGGGCGAAAAAAAGTTTTATGAGGGTTTTCTAGATGACAAATTGACATATGGAAATCAGCTTCTAGAAAACTCAGCTATGGATCTAGTCATCACTAACAATTAAAAAATACTGATGACTAACAGTTCCAACTAGTGTCTCTAATCCAATCCTTGGTATGATAAAACAATTCAATCTTTTAATTACTTTCCACACTTCGCACTTTAGGGGGAAATCTGTTACATGTCATTTTGTCACCATGACACTTGAAAGTCAAAATGGATCTATCACTATCCATGCTTATGTTCCAGTATCCTCCCTTGCAATTCAAACATTCATAGTCCTTAGAAAAATCATGAATTTTGGGTTAAAATGGCTTTTTAACCTCTTAAGGATGACTTTCACACTTTTTACAGTCAATGTCTGTGCATGCGCTGTTACTTCCAAGAATCCCTACATAGTTCTGTGCTTTGTTTTTCATTAAAAAATGTGCAACTGACTTAAAGTAAAGTAAAAAATAAAAGTAAGTTCTAGAAGAATAGTTAGGTGCATATATCCCAACTAGAAGCCTCTTATTCATATCAGTTTGAGCCAAACCCCTCTAATCATGGAGCTAATTCCCTTGGATCATGGTACCCTAATCCCCTCATTTGTGGGTCTCACCCATCTTTGATGGATCTGAAACCTCCTTAGTTTCTCCTATAAATTAAGCTAAGACTTCAGGGTTAGGGGAGCTCACTTATGGTAGTCTTATGTTCGTAATTTTGGATTGTAAAGATTTTTAATCGAGGAAGATTGGAGGAATTTTGTAGGAACCTATATGACAGTAAGGCTTGGTTCTAAGATTTCTATTTTATCCCTGAATAATACATTTCGATAATTTTTCTCACTGTATTGTTTTATTGGAATTTTGAATGGTTCATGCTCATATATTCTTTAAAACAATTTCATTTCCTAATATCCTTGATCATTAGGTTAATTTGGTTTTAGATTATTATTATGTTGCAAATGCCATTGATCCTTTGTATGTTGGTGTTTGCAGTTTTCTTCTAAGCATTGAGGAGCTACATCAGGACAGAGTGCGGGGTATTGATCAGGAATTTCATTAAAAATGTAAGAGCGTCATCCTCTCCCTTTAGTTTTAATAATATAAACATTGTTAGCTTAGGGAAAGAGATATTCTCGTGATTGTTTGTTTCTAGTTCTCTGTTAGGATTATAGGGAGATTGCTCTTGTCCACAAGAGGGATTTATCCAGGTAACGCTCACGAAATATGAGGTAGAATACATTATTAGAGAACATTGTGACAAATTCAGTGCCAATATTGTAAGTGCAGGTTAGATGAAGAGGTTGGTGAATTCTAGCAAAGGGTGCATGCTCATAGTTGTCAAAGTAAAAGATGTTGAGACATCTAAATATTTCTAAGATTGTGATCCCACTCATAATAAGAAATTGTATGAAATTGTTTCTAACTATGATGGGATTTTCAGGAACCAAGTGGGTTGCCTCCAAAGCGTAATATCCAACATGAGATTCACTTGAAATAGGATGCTCCTTTACCAAAAATTGGTATGTACAGGTTGTCATCCATTGAGATGGAGAAGATAAATAAACATGTGTAAGAATTGTTGAACCAAGGGATCATAAGGCCAAGTTATTCTCCATGTGGTTCACCTATTGTGTTGGTTCCAAAGAAGGATGGAACATGGAGGATGTGCATGGAAAAAAGAGAACTCAACAAAATAACGGTGAAGAATCAGTAACCTCTCCCTTGCATTGATGATTTGTTAGATCAATTGAAAAATGTTGTTTATTTCACAAAACTGGACTTGCACAGTGACCATCATCAAGTCAAGTTTTCAGAACAAGATGTATGGAATACTGCATTCAAGATAAAAATGGGGTTTTTTTAATAGTTGGTGATGTCATTCAAACTATGCAATGCTCCGGCGACATTAATGAGGGTGATGAATGATATTTTCAGACCTTTTTCTTGATGATTTTGTACTTGTGTATCTTGATGACATTCGTGTTTACAATAGGACATGGGAAGATCATGCGAGTCATGTTAAAAAGGTGCTTGATGTTTTAAAAAAATAAAAATTGTATGTCAAAATGTCTAAGTGTGAATTTGGTAAGACCTCCTTGGTTTACTTACTAGGTCACATTGTTGGAGGTGGAAAATTAAAGATAGATCCTTCTAAAATTGATGTGATTGTAAAGTGGCCTAAACCCACCAATGTTACAGAGGTGTAATACAATATTGGAGAATTTTCATTACCAACTTCTATGTTATTGCATCCCCCTTACATGCATTGACGAGTGTGAAGAAAAACTTTTCATGGAAAGGAAAGCAGCAGAAATCCTTTGATACATTAAAAGAGAAGATTAGTACCACACTAGTTTTGGCCTTACCTGACCTCCAACAGCCTTTTGAGATCAATACAGATGCTAGTGGATACACCATGGGATAAGTATTGATGCAACATAGGAAATGTGTATGTTACCATTTGGAGACATTCTCCCAATTTGTTGTTAACAATTCCACATATGACAAGGAGTTGTATGCCTTGGTTAAAAGCGTGAAGAAGTGGAAGCACTATTTGATTGGCAAGGAGACCATCATTCACACATATCATGAGCCCTTGGAGTACCTTCAACCTCAAACCAAGCTTCAACAAGCACGTCATTTCCGATGGATGGGATTCCTCCAGTAGTTTCATTTGGTAAAAAGATACAAAAAGGGCACCAAAAACAAAGTGGTAGATATGCTTTCTCTCCCTCATATTTTTGCATCTATATTTTTGCAAAATGATTCTTTATCTTTCGAAAGTTATGTTGAACAATATATTGATGATGAATATTTTAAATAGGTTTATGCAAAGTTGACTCATGGTTCGCAGGTAGACAATTACCATTTGTAGGGAAAATTGTTGTACCATCTTGGAAAACTATGTATTCCCACCAATGAAAGGATACATGTAATCAAAGAGGCACATACCTCTCTCCTGTCAGGTAATTTTGGTGTAGAAAAAACTTTGTGTCATTTACATAGGTTTTTTTATTGGGATCACATGAAAATATTGTGACTCTATATGTAAATGGATGTGTGTTGTGTTCAATTTGTAAGCCCTCTAATAGAAAATTGGGGCTCTACACACCATTCCCTATTCCGAGTTGTCCATGGGAAAGGGTGTCAATGGATTTTGTAAGTGGTTTGCCTTTGTCTAGGAGAGTTCATAACTATTTGTATGTCATTGTGGATTAATTTAGAAAAATGTGTGTCTTAATTCCTTGTAATATGCAGGTCACTAAAAAGCATATTACTCATCTCTTCTTCCTATTTTTATGGGTCCATTTTAGGCTACCCACATCCATTGTGTCTGATCAAGACTCTCGCTTTCTTGAAGAGTTTTGGATGAGTTTGTGGATAATTATGGACACCAAGCTAAAGAGGAGCACGACACTTCATTCATAGACCGACGGAAAAATAGAGGTTGTCAACTGCACAATGATACATTTACTCTGAGGCTATTGTGGCAAGCATCCAATGTTATGGGACAAGGAAATTCCTTATGTACAACATGCATACAACCAGAAAGTTCATTCATCCACTCAGTGCTCAGTGTTAGAGACATGCTTTGGATATTTGCAAAAGGATCCCTTAAACATGGTATTTTGGAGAGATGAAGATTCCAGTGGGAAATATGTCAGGGACAAGGCATGATATTTCATTCAGCAGATTGAGATGATTCACCAGGCAGTGCAGGAGTAGTTGGAGAAAATTCAAGCTCGATACAAAGCTTAACATGAAAAGCACCGGGTTGATCACTAATTCCAGGTTGGATACTGGTTGTGGCTCCACATCAGTAAAGACAGGAAGAAAGGGGAATGAAATAAGTTAATACCAATCCTATATGGCCCATTTACCATATTATAAAATATTGGATACAATGCTTCTCCTCTCAATTTTCCAGCATACATGCAGATGTACTCAGTGGTGAATGTTGATAATTTGAAGCTTTATGAGCCTCATTTTATCATGAACACTGAAGACCTTGGATAGGTTCCTATGGTGGACGACTTTGCACCTGAATGCTTGGACAAACTTCTTGAGGATATCATTCTTGACAGGAATACTATGACTTCACGAGAAGGAGAAGTGGAGTACCTTCGTATTAGTTTCAAGGGAATGCATCCAAGTAAGGACCGATGGATTGAAAAGGAGAAAGTGAGGGAACAATTCCCTCACTTTCCAATTGACTGATAAACCTTTTGGCAGCCCAAAATCTCTTTAGTGGGGAGGAATGATCTGGTTGGCTCCATAAACAGAAGTGGCCTTGAAAAAATCTCAAAAATAAAATACATCGTATTGAAGTGAAACCAGGACCAAATCATAGTACTCGTCGTCCTTATTCCAATGGTGTGAACGACACTCAAATCTGAGTTTGTATGCTCAAGTTATAGTCGGTCAAAGTTCTATTCAAACTAGGCCAAGTGGCAGTCACTAACAAGGCAAAAATTTAGCAAAGTATTAGTCCACGAAATCTGAACACCGCAACTAGAGAATTTGTCACCTATTTAATTCGCCCAATGACCCTTAAAAATTAGATCTGAAATTTTAACCATTTTTATCATAAATAAATAAATAAATATATATATATATATATATATATATATATATATATATATATATATATATATATATATATATATATATATATATATATATATATATATATATATATATATATATATATATATATATATATATAGATATATAATTTGGGGTGGCGGGCCTCCACCCCCCCAATGGAAATGGTATTAAATTTAAACGTAAACGGGTTGGGCCACCAGAGACCCGGGCCCACCCAACTGTTGTTGTCCCGTGATTTAGAAGATTGGTAGACCAAATGCACAGGGTAACATCAGACTAGTCTTTGGAATCCTAGGACCTAGCCTTCCTGGTCTCAGAGAGGGCTCTCTCTATTATGCACGAAGGATGTGATCTTGTTCACTTTGGATGGTTGATTTTAGGCTAGTTGTTAAGTGTAGGTTTGTTATTTGTTTTGGTTGGGGTAAGATGATCAAGTAGGATAGGTGGAGTGAGAGGTTATCAAATCAATGAGGCTATGGATTATTTGAAGTCATTGATATCTCAATAATGAATCAGGGTACATCACAGGGAAAATCTAGTGTAGTCAATAGATATTTAAAGTTTATGTATGAGGTGAAATGGACATTAAGTTTGGGAACCAAGGTAGGGAAAAGGGTAGTTAAGAATCCTTTGTCAAATACCTATGAATAGAGAGGTCTTAAATAATTATAAGCAAAATATACTAATCATGAGATAGGGAACACCATTTAGTCAATGACAATACTTTAAACAAATAAACATTCAAGATAAACAATCCAGTGGAACAAGGAAGCAAGAGAACTTATCTAAATTCAATGATTCTACTTTCAAGATTTGAAAACATATAAGAGACAAATAGCATCAATAAATGAAGAGGGAACTCCTAAACATCATTCATTAAAATATAAATAACTTTGAAGCAAACTGATAATCATATACAAAGGGAAAGATCAAAATAAGACCTCTTTGGCTTAACCTAACAATAAATACATCAAAGAGAGATTTCAAGGTAGAGTTTAGATAGAATCAAACAAGCAGGGCTTACCATGAATCATGTTTGTAAACTAGCATATTAATCCAATAATGAAATAGACAATCTTAGGTGGGCCTAAGGAGCAGCTAAGAATTCCTTAGACTAACCCAGCAGAAGAAAACATGAAGACAATAGAAAACAGGAGGACTGAGGTGCCTCAAACAACATTTCTCATCCTATGCTATTTTGAGCTATTTCAATATAGAAATATGGACATATGGAGAACAATAAAGACATGAAAAAATGAGAGATACATCACCATTAACTAAACTGATGGTTCCTGCAAGCAAGCCTTCATCACCATCAATCAAGGCAAATCATCCATAAGCTCTAAAACACTAAAGTGTTCTTCAACTTCCAAAAACCATGTATTGGTCTTAAACACATCAAAAGCCCCCAATATTACAATGAATTCTCATGCCTTATATAACAAGCAAGGAGGAGGAAAGCCTAATAGAGAATCTAGAAGTATATTGGCTAATTAGAAGTATCTATATTGTCCTTGAGGCCTTGCAAGGCCCAAGGCACAAAAATATCTAAAACAAATATCTTTTCAACCATTTATAGAAATTAAATTAACCTTTAGGCCCTGAAAATCCTGCAAAAAGTTTCTAAATGCACATTCTAACGTGTCAACCACAGGAGCGTAGCACTGTGTGTCAAATTTGAATTTGCATGCCAGGAGCGTAGCTCAGGAATAGAAAAAATGGGTCTTCTTACAGCCGTGTTTTTAAGGCCTTTCCAATGTCGGAAAAGGCTCTGTGATGGCTCGTTGGAAATATCTTGAAGTATAATTTCCATATATACCTTTGGTTCTTCAATCTGACCTCTATAACCTATCCAAAAATTGAAAATTCCAAGACTGGTAGGAGCGCAGCACATGCCCTGAAAAGCAGGAAGAATGGTGAAAATTTGGGTGTTTTTTACCCTTTTGGAGGACCAAAACAACTCCAATTGATCTAAAAATTGGTGAGAATGCTCCTCTCATGATGAGGAATCCAAAAATGTAAACCTTTCCTGCTGAAGATTCTCTGAAAAAGAGCGTAGCACCAGGTGTGTTGCGCTCCTAGCCTTAAAATTTGCAAAAAACAAAAATTTGTTCATTTTCTCCCAAAATTGGTGGATGAGTGCCTCATGGGTCCTGGGAGACCTGTAGAGAAGTTTGAGCCAAAATACCAAGGCTAGATTGTTCCTTTTCCTCCTTTAGTGCTTGGATCTCAAATTTGGCCTTTTTGAGTTCTTGCCTTGCAAATTGTTCTCTTTGAGCATAATGATTCACCATCCTTATTTGTAGATCCAAGTCTCTATTGGCCTTCTCTAGCTTGGTTTTATGGTGTTATGATTCCCTGTCATTTTCAATTTCTAGTGCAAGGAGTTCTTGGAGAGAAATTTTTTCTGCTTGGGTTGATTCGTCTTCTCTATGCTTTTCCAATGCTTTCCTAAGACCCATAGTTCTAGGTCTCCTTCTAGTTTGACCCTCCTCATAAGTGCCCATGAACTCCGCCAACTTCACTTGTGCCCTTTGAGCCTCTTTTTGGTACCTGGTTCTTGTTTCATGGATTGGTTGTTGGGCACTCATTTGTTTGTTTTTCATCTGATAGAATTTAATGACATCCTCAGATCTTTCTAATTCAGCTTCTAAGTCCCTGATTTGGCATTCCGGTATTGAAGAAGGGAGTTTCATTCTCATCATCACTGTATATGTGAATAATTTCAAATTCCCTCTCTTCTTCATGATTTTCCTCTTCCTCTTTCATTTTTTGCTTACCTTTGTCAATCTTTCGAGTTGAATTAGATGGAAAGGTCCCTTGCCTCTTAGAGGCAGCAAACACTTGCCTTGATCCTCTTTGGTAAGTGAGAGTACAAGTTTTAACATGTTTCACTTGAAAACCTTGATAATTGGTGACCTTTGGAATGCTTTTGTCCTCATTGATGATCTTTGTATGTGTGTCTTCTTCACTTTGCTCTTGATTTCCTTCTTGAGAGGCATTTTCATTTCCTCCCATGCTAGTATCACTCCCTGATCTTCATCATTTTTACCTTCTTCCATGTCTCCTACACTGTCATCTTCCATACTTGCATCATTATCATTTTATGTGCTGTCGTTATTAGAGGTGTCCTCACCATGGCTTGATGCATTTTCATCTTCATGACTGTCCTCCTCTTCATTAATTGACCCACTATGTTCACTTTCAAACTCTACCTTTGTATCATTGCTTTCATTTGTACCTTCTTCATTGTTTGAATGTTCCTTACTATCATGCATATTGTCTTCTTCTTCTAAATCTGCCTTTGTCTCTTGGTTGTTATCTCCATCTTTGTCACTGACCATTTTATCATTGTCATTAGGCTCATTGTTTTCATATTTATAATCATTATTTTGATCATTAAAGTCTGCCTCTGTTTCTTGGCTGTCATCTGTTTCTTCATCTTTATCTAGCTCACTACCTTTGCCTTCTTTGTCTTCTTGAATGCTTTCATCTATTTCGTCATCTCCATTTGGCTCACTGTTTTGGTATTCTTGTTCACCCTTTGGCTCGCTGCTTTCTTCTTTCTCATTGCCCTTATCATTACTGCTTTCATCTGCCTCCTCTTCACTGTCTTTTGTATCTTCTCCATCATTTTCACTTTCCTCACTTTCATTTTCCTCCTCTTCATCACTTGTTTCTTCTCCTTGACTGCCATTTTCTTTTTGACAATCATGTTCCTCCTTGTCATTGTTTTCTTCCTCTTCTAAATTTTTAGGAGAAGGTGAAAGAGAGATGTTTGTTTGGGGAGAATATTCATATGACGAGGATGAATCATGGTCAGTGGGGGTTAATGGAGGAGTGGAGGAAGGTGGATGAGATGATGATGATAAGTTTTGTAGAGGGAGAGGCTGTGGAGTTGTAAAAACATCATGGGCGATGAAAAATTCCCATGGGATACCTTGCTGCTCCAATTGGTGTAAGACAATCATCTTGATAAGGGAATGATGAAAAAGTCTTGAAATTTGTTGTGAGGGAGGCCTCTTTTGCATAATGGATGGCATTTTATCAATAATTTTACAAAGGTAGTAGGGAAAATGGAGCAGTTTGGCCTTAGTAAAATGCATGAGTAGTCTTATGTTGTAGGAATAGACCCTGGAAAACCTACCCTCACAGGTGAAGCATGATTCATAATGATCTTCATTAAAGGAGCATATTTGTCCAGCAAATGAGAAAAGGGGAAAATGGTTTTACAATTAGCTTGGAAACTTTCTTTTAAGAAGGGATGATAATGGCTGAGGTCCAGATACACCTGTTTGAACCCTTTTTCACCATGCAAGGTATTCCAGTAACCATAGATATTTCATTGGTGGTGAGCTCAAAATTTACTCCAGCTAAATGTACTTGGTGGTCATGGAGGTTAAGGACAAAAAGCTTGGTCAACTAAGGGTGAATTTGGACCTTCTGCACTTTCCCACAGAACTCATATCATCCTACTTCTTGGAAATATGAAACTATAGTAGGAGAGGTTGTCAATTCTTTAGTATTTATAGGCTCAAACCGATTTGCTTTCCCACCCTTCCTCTGCTGTTCTCTAGGCCTTTGGCCCCTCTCGCCACTGTCAACATTTTCTTCTCCAGACATTTTTTTTCTCAATGTGCTTGCATTGTGTAGATGGATAGGTGTTTTCAATTATCTATGTCTGCAAATAAGGGGACCTTACTTTCTTTCTTGGGTTTTTTCAAATTCCCTTTAAGCTTTCCCTCCACATTTATCTATATTTTACCTTTAAACAGTATTTAAAAGGTAGGTAAAAAACTCTAAATACCTTTCAAATCTTCTTAGCTAGAGCAAAGGATGATAGGAGCATAGCACGGGCCAGTCAGGCACCTTCTACACGTAATATCGGGCAGCTCCTGAATGTGTAGGAGTGCAGCAGGTTACCTTTGCACGCCCTGTCGGGTGCCTCCCGAGCAGCTCCTGAATGCATAGGAGCGCAGCACGTCACCTCTGCATGACCTGTCTGGTGCTTCTGCACGTCCTGTTGGGCAGCTCCTGGGCAAGGGCTGAACGCATAGGAGTGCAGCACGGGCAGAGTGGGTGGCCCTTGCATGAGGAGTCGGGCGGCTTGTTGCATGCCTTTGCGCGTAGCACAATGCTCAACACGCGACCCTACACGGGTTGTCAAGTGCCTCCCGGGCAGCTGTTGAATGGGTAGGAGCACAACACACCACCTCTGCACGTAGTTTCATGTTCCCCTGGGCCACTTCTAAACGCACAAGAGTGCAGCGCAACACGATTCAACAGGGGCGTAGCGCAGGCATAAAACACTAATTTTTATGCCTGGAAGCTTTTTCTCTCTTGTTGGCATATGACAAAAATAAGTTTGAACAATGACCATATGCTTTTTATACCCTTTGGAAAGAATAATTAAAACCAAAAAACCTTCTTTTCTAATGTTTGTTTTCCTTTTGGTCTTTTTACCTTCACTGACATCTCTTTTTCTCTTTTGTGCAAGAGATAACCTTTAAGCAAAAAATGGCCTCTATTGGAGGTTTCAAAACATACATTCTTTTCCTTTGGCCACTTCTATTTATTTCAGGTGCCATAATACATTGTTTTGTTTTCTTTGTCATTCTTTGAAATTTTGGCAGTTTTAGTCACTTACTCGGTAAATTAATGATCTGCTTGGTTTCTCCATTTTGACATTTTGAACCTTTGATCTTTTTCTTTGACCATTTGATGGAAATTGAATGTACTGGAGAGTTTTTTCTCCTTCACACTGATACTTTTCTCAACCTATTCCTTTTGGTGTAGTGAAACAGTGTGTCTAAATAAGACTCATAAGTTATTCTCTAACATCTTTTTAGTCTTTGCCTGCAGTCACCAAGGAGGCCTTTCACTCTGATTTCTTGTTTATTGAATGTTTGATTTTTGCACAGTTGTGCTTATGTTCCACTGTCTTCATGATCCTATGCATGGGCTCTTTTCTGGGCAACACCTTACAAACAATTGGTCATGGCACCACTGATACTCTTTGTAAACTCAGGCATGTTGCATTTCTCCTACTGTGGATGCCCTTGACGAGTTTTTGGCTTCTTACCCTGACTTTCTTCTGCTAATAACTATCATAAAGCATTCCTATAGAAAATCTTTAACATAGGTAAACTATCCTTTTGTATACTTTAATGCTTTGATCAAGGAGGTACCTTTGGAGGTCTTTGATACCTTTTAGACAATGATAATTTCACCCTTGCTTTGGGTGATGACCCTTTCATTTTATTTAATCCTTGGGCACATGTAAAACAGTGAGCTTTTTATAAAACAAAGTAATGCATAACCTAGGGGACCCTACATGACTTATTGGGATGTCCTTTGGAATAGGTCTTTGAATGAAAAAATTGAATCAGGTTATGGAGGTGAAAACAGGGTTTTGACACACCTTTATGCATTACCATCATAGAAACTAAAAACTTTGATTTAGCTAAAGAACCTAGAGAGGGAGTTTGAAATAACCACTGCTTGAGGCACTTGGTGGGTAGGGGAAAATTTTGGGCTACTTGGCAAACCAAGATGCAACAATAGAAGGCTTAGGTAATCATAAACAGAGTGGTAAAGTTAGAAGTGGAAAACATAGTGAGAATGAGGGACATCAGTCCATGATTTGGTCTTCTGGGAGTGATAGATTGGTCATGGAATAGTAGAGTAGTAGCAAAGTGAAAAAATTATCCTAAGGATAATGAAGGCAGTGAGATTTCTAGAACTCACGAGATCCATGAATTTTGTTTCTAGAAATCTAGGACAAGTATTTAGTCATCTAAATAGGTAAAAATTACTTATGACTAACACCAACCACATAGCGGTCAACACAACCATGTAACAACATTGTATATGGGTTGGGACCACAGTGATGTGAATCCCGCCCAATTGTGTAACGACTAGCCAATATGGAGCCGATAGGGGTAGAACCCGCCCGTCCCAGGTGGGTTGGCATGCCAACCGACAACCCCAAAAATTAAATGCCGCTGAAAAACACAAATAGTTGTCACGTAATTCAAACTGACCCACCCAAAATACAACATGGATGCACTATAATGAGGTCCCACGGGGATTGGAACCCGAGACCTCTAGTACCAACACCTTAACATAACACTGCCAACGGCCTGAACGTTGGTAGCTCTGCCACCCATGTACATATAAACCTTTAAAAAATTGCTTATTCGACTGACGAAGAGAGGAGAGGGGTCCATGGTGGAACCGGGAGCGGTTCAGGAGGGTGGAACCCTGAAGAGGGCCAGTAACGTTTGATGTTGAGAAGATTCCTTTGGGGTCCATAAGTGCCAGTGTCATAACGAGACAAATTTATAGTCATTTTTACATGATTTTTCACCAAGAATCCAACCATGCAACCCGTTTCTCCAGTAGAGGTCTCCATTTTCAAGTCATCCCCAAAAGTGGAGGTATAAGGTGTAAATTTTTAAATTTATTTCTATTTACTTATGTTTCCTTTTAATTAAAAGAGGCATCCCCACATTGAGCAGGGCCCGAAGACGTCGCCCACACTTAGTGAACTCCGTAATCAAATCTCTTGTGTCTTTGATCTCATGTTTTCTTATGATTTCCAATTCTTTTCATGTGTTTAAGTTACTTGGTTATCCACTCTTTTATATGAAATTTTGTACGCATCCATGAAATAAAATATCTAGATCACTGGGCAGACATGGTGTGATGGGATTCATTCTTGGTTGAGCTTTGGATTATCGGATGTTTTTGGAACCAGGTGAGGTTGTCTCATGAAAATTTCTAAGGGATGAGAGTGGATATGGTTTTCTCTGGGAAGCCATCGACAAGTGGGTGGAGACATGAAAATTCGTCAAGGTATGGTGAAGAAATACTTTGGCACCAAACTTGCTTTGGTTTTGTGATCTATGGTCTGGTCTAGGTGAGATCATGGTAGCTTAAGGGTGGAGGATTTTTAACCTATGTATTACCTAGTTGTTATTTCTTAGTTTATCCCATGTGATCCCACATTCATGCTTGGAATATGGCACGAGGGTGATTGGTTGAAATAAATATTTGATTCAGCCCAATCTATGGTTAGGTGGTACATGGAAGTCTTTGACTTGGTTGGATTTTTCATATGTTAATAAGAACTATTTTTCTATTGTGATCTATGAGCACTTCTTGTTAGTGTGAATTCTAATCACAAGCATACTAAAAAATCTCACTTTAGCTGTGCATAACAAACAGCCCTAACATCAAAGATGGCTACCAATTTCCTTAGATATGCAGTTAGTTGACCAAGATGAATGCTACAAAATCCAGATCTATGCAGTTAAAGACATTAAATAGCAAATAAAAGCAAGAGTTTCTCCATGCATCCAATAGACAAGACAAAAATATTTTTAAACAATTTTGTATTTATGACACCTGGGAATGGAACATAGAAAGATATTACCAATCCCCCTCAATGGGATGGTTTCTTGTATGTCCTCAGCGCTTCAGATCTAATATCTCTCTCTCTTGATGCTTGTTATGCGGATTAATCCCTCTGGCATACAAGAGCAATCTCCCTAGTATTCTACGAATAGCTAGAAACAAACATCCATTTGTAAATTTTTTTCTCTAGATTATTTGAAATTTAGAATTATTATAAACAAAGAAAGAGGACATGCTCCTACCTTGACATCCAGCGCTCGATGTATTATTTAATCCAGTCGCTCCAAATAGGTTTCTCCAGTAAGTAGAACCTGCAATCAAAGACAAGACATAAGTATAAAAGCACCTGAAACACATAATAATCAAGAAAATCTAATCCAACTTAGTGATAAAGGAGTCTAAGTATTGATGTTATTAAATAAGCACAAGAACAAATCAATGAGAAAAAGAGATCCATATGTATTATCTTGAATGAAAAGAGTAACTTTACAACCTGATGCCTTTATGTCGTACAAGTTTCTCTCGGGGTCCTAAACAATCGTTCCTCCTTCAGTTTTAGAAGCCTTCCTCTCAAAATACCAGCATAGAGTTATGGACATAAGGGTGTGATCATTCTCATGCCAACAACAGCTAGTGTAAAGAGTATGCTCTCTTGGGAATTTCTTCAGCAACTAACATGTATGTCTACCCTTGAGACAGAAACATGAGCTCAATTTATAGGGAAATGGAGGTAGTTTCAGTTCCATGAAGAGGGGTATGGATTCCTCTCATGAAGGGATTTTAGCTCCATGGACCAAGGGATAAGCTCCATGAGTGGAGGGATAAAGCTCAAACTGATCGTGCCTCTAGAAGCTTCCAGTTGGGAGAATATTCAACCAGCTGGGCTTCTAGAATTTACTTTTTCCTTTATCTGATTTTTTACGGCGGTCCACAAGTTTTAGTAGCAGAACGTGTGGGAGATGTCGTAGGCTATAGAACAAGTATCTGCGAACCCATAGGAAAAGGCTAGAAAAAAGTGTGGAGGTAGACTTTTAGGGGTTTTAATGAGATTTTCTCCAATTCCAAGACTTGGTTTAGGAACATTAGGGTTTTTGACTTCTAAGGGAGCAAAATATAGGTAGTGATAGACCTATATGGACAATCAAATTTCATGGTGACAAAATAACGTGTAAAAATGGTGTTGAAAACCCAGACAAAAAATGGAACCGAAGGGGAGTTCACAAGCAAAAAGATAGAAAAATATGACAATGATGGAGGATCAAAGTCGAAGCAAAAGTATAGATCCAAAGTGATCTTTAGGCAACAAAAGGTAGTGAATGAATGGAAAAACCCTTCTATTTATAACAAAATATTGAGTTAGTCTAGATATTGGTGCATAATTAAAATATTATTAACCAAATCTGGATCCAACTTTTATGGAATATTTTATTATTTTTGTTGGAGGGAAAAGGAATTTGAATTTGGTCAAATCCATTTATTTGTAAATAATAAATAAATAAATGATTTATTTATTATTTTAAGAATATGGTTGAGTAATAATTAAATAAATAGTGATTTATTCAATTATTTATAAATTATTTAGTCAAATTTAACAAGGAATATTATTTAAATAAGGTTTAAATAATTATTCCTAGAAAATAATAAGATAAATAGTGATTTAACTAATTAATTTTCCTATTTTGGGTTAAATATGACCAGGAATATTAATTAAACTGATGTTTAATTAATTATCCCTTGAGGAAAATCAAACAAATAGGGAATTATTCAATATTTCCTCATGGGGTTTCTAGTTTAGACCATAAACAACTTAATAAATTATGGATTACTAAGTTATTTTTCATAGTGAGAGCAATTTTAATTAGGGTAAAATTGGCATTACATGGTGTACTTTGGTCCATCTAATAATAACAGGTTATATGACCAAAAAATTTTGTAACATATTGCCCCTCAACATGCGAGCGTTAGGAGCTAATCGTATGATCGAAATACGTTGTAAGAACTCAATCACTAGACACCGAATGGGGATTCAAAGAGAGGAGAGAGAAATATGAGGTAGAATAAAGCGCTAGAGGACAAGACCCTGAGGAGGCAACACTTACAGGTGCCACAAGTCTCTTTTATGAGTGAGTACATGTTCTACATGAGGGGGGGGGAGGCATACCTATGCCCGCCAAGATAACAAAGTACAAAGAATAATGCGTTCAATAAACAAGGGACTGAAATATATCATACATGTTGGCATAAACATGGGATAGATAAAGGCACGATAATGGATACCACATACATAATGTGCTTGGGACAATAGCCAGGACTTATACAATAATATCTGAGTACATGAGATATAAGTACAACCGAAGAGGCCTTGTAAAATAGGAAATGGCTCTGAAAATTTGAATGATACATGAAAACTAAAGAGGAGCTGCAAGCGACTAAGGCCAGAATCATCAAATATATGGAGCTGCATCCAAGGATGTAATAGAGAGTTCATCCGGGCATGTGGGGGGCTACCTGAAGGGCCACCCCCTCATGAGGTATGAAACCTCTCACGCACAACCGGGAATCATCGGTACAATCTACTGCATCATTGAACCATCAAGTATACGAATCTCAATCATGTCGTAAGGAGATGGAGCTAAGAAAAAATCAAGTCAAAGGGAAATAAAGAGTCCCTTTCCCTGATCTGAGGCATCAAACAAGAGTGGAAGCTGGAACCAAGGTACACCGCCCTCTAGACCTATCTTCAGGAATGAATAAGCTGATGTCGACAGAAGGATGTCAGCCATAGGTGAGGCAATAAGGGATCCTCAACTAATGAAGGAGAGATAATAGTAGAGCGACTGATAGACTAACACCATGGATAATGGTGGAATCGTGGGTACTAAGTAGTGGGCTAACGACTTCCCTTGTTAGAGTATAAAGGGCATGAATGACCTGGCAGCAACTGACACAATACCGGAGGGGATAGGGGATAGTTTTACTAAAGGAAAAAATGTGTGACACGAGAGAGGAACAAAGAAATTAAGGATGGAGGACTATAGAGGGATACAAAAGGACTCATGATAGACTCCATGGATGTAATTATGACTCAACTCGGATGCTCTAAACAAGGGCGACTCGATGATGCTTCCACACAGAACAAGCCTGGTGGGGACCATAAAAAATGAGTACAAGATGGTTACTCATGACGAAAATTGACATGAGCATGGACAAGTATGAAGGAAAGTGGTGCCCTAAGTACAAGTGTCGCAAGTGGAAGAAATTTGATTTTTAGGAGTGGTGAAGTGACCCTTCTTGGAAAAAGTGTGTTCGGGTGAAGTATAAAATCACAAAAAACTAAAGGATACCCATTTGAGAGCTCAGTGAGAGCTTTCCAACGATGCTGATGAATTTTCAAACTAAGTTATGGTTTGGTTGCAGCTGATGAAATAAAAATATAGGGTTTCTCTTTTAATAAGGCATTTTCCCTCCAATTTGATTCATTTACAAGTGTAGCTGTGCTGAATGTAGAGAGGAGAAAAGGCCCTAAATCTTGCATCAATCGTAGCAGAAAAACCGATCGTTGGAATCGAGATTCGTCATTTGGAGGTAAGAGGCCTAACCCTACTCTTTCATTTTAGTGGATTAAAGTTTCAGATTAGGTACCCAGAGCTCAGGAACAGGCCAGGTCACACTTTTTGGGATCTGTTTTGTAACTTGGGTAGCAAGTACTGGGCAGAAAATTGTGACTTGTCCCAGGAAATGACATGAAAAGTGAGAACTGTCAAAGAAATGGGGTCTCCATGTTGTTTTTGGCTTATATCTGGTATTTTTATGGTGGAGGGGCATAGGTGCCTGCCAAAATGTATTTATAAAAGGGGAATCTAAACACATTATTATTATATGGTGCTCCATTTATTTTTGTTATGGTTATGCAGCTCGAGAAATGGAATGGAGGATTACCAATCTATTTTGGTACTGCATATATGAAGCAATGGACTAATTTTATGGGTTGGAATACATGGTGTCATTATCCCAAAGAGTGGATTTGGAGATAATGAACTGGTGCTCTCCTAGAAAACATACAGGTTGGTCAACAATAATGTCTAGGGGACTGGGTTCCTGATGTAAGAGGAAGGAATGATGAGGGGGATCATCCCTAGAGTGATTTGAAGTGATATGGGACTCTAGAGGTTCTTCTAAATGGGTAATAATGATGGTACTAGAGTTGACAAGACTAGATGCACTATGAGGGCTGTGGAGAATTTATTCTCATGGATTCTTAAATATATTGGGTGCCCCCTTACCAAAAAATTGGGTGTTAATGTAATGACCACAAGGTGTATGTGGTTTGAATGCATGGTTTTGATGTAAGGGGGAATAGATAAAGTCAGGGGTGGTAAATGCTTCCATAATGTCTTCATCGTAATAGAAGATGGGGGTGACTAGTGGAAGAAAGACCACCTGACGTGGCAAAGCTACCTGAATCATCATTATGAGAAGAGAGGTTCACATGCGCATCGCCACGGAGGGTGATCGAAAAACAAGTAGATGAACGATCCATTGATGTTGAGCCCAGGGTGATCGCTAAAGGGAGGTCAGGCGAAACAGAAAGAGAAGTCCCAGAGGGGTCTTCAACCGTGGGTCTCATAGATGATGATAAATTGAAAATAGTGGCTGAAGACTCCGTCATATTAACATCAAGAGGGGGAATGTCAATGGGAGTAGAGGTATCTGTTAGGGATCTGTAATCAGCAAGATTGGCAAAGTCCGATCACAGAAACAACATTGTTTCAACCAAATTTGGGATTCTAGGATCTAGCCCTCCTGAATCCGGAGAGGGATCTATCCAATATGTACAAAGATGGATTTGTCTTTGAAATTTGCGATAATAATATTAGGCTAGTTATGAAGGCCAATTGTTTGTTTTGTTTTTGGATGGTTGAGCATGAATACTATTTGAGGTGGAAATTCCTAAGTGCAAAGAGTTTCAAAGGTGAGAAGTTGCAAGTGAATAGAATAGCTAGGCTAAAAAGATAGATATAACGCTGGTTTTTAGTCCATTGGGCTATGGGGTCATAACAGGGCTTTAATTGAGGAACAACATCAAGAGTGATCCAAGGGGCAAGTCATCTACACCACAAGATTATTGAGATTTAAATGATGGAATGGGAACAATAAAGTGTTGGAGGGGTGGAAACTGATAATAATTTCACAAGGGATTTATAGTCAGTCCAAACAAGAAAAGCCTCTTAAGTAATTGTTTAAAACCAACCAAGTGCAGGGCTAACCATTGACTTCTTGGAAAAGTTTGTATTAAAGCAGCTTAATTGACAAACAATCCAGTAATCCACATAATTACCTTCAGAAAGTATGAAAACATATAAGAGAAGAGAGAGTATAAACTTAAGATCAGATAAAGTACTTTTAAACCTAGTCTGCTTTCAGTTAACACCAAGGGAAACTTTTAGAATCCGCCTTTGGAGAATAGAAGCTAGAAACAGGGAAAACCATCGCTTTCTAGTCTAACTTTAATAAGAAAATAAGGAAAATAACTTTCACGAACAATGTTTAAAGCAAACAGTAGGACGAGGGAACTCCAACATTCCTAACTGCTTAAACTGTATTGAATCATTCTGAAATAAACAATTTGGAGGAAAACATTGAGATAAAGCTTTTCAGTCAGAGAAGGTTACTGATGTACGGTAGGTCCTAACTCTATAAATGTTGTTCTTTATCAGAGAATAGTGAACAATATGACATACATAAAGGAAAACAATAACAAAGAAGGGGCACTTCACCAGTGATATAGACCAAGATCCCAAGAAACAACTTGTTTATTGTTGTCAAACCAGTTACAATACTCAGATCCAATGTTTCAGTTCAGCAATCATCTTCACTATCCAGCCTAACAAAACTAACAAAAACAGATCTCCAAGGGCCAGTGAACACTATTTACATTCAGAAAGTTTAAGCTCGGATGTATTTCAAAGTTCTACAACCAACAATTGCTCATCTTCTACAACAATATTTATAGAAGAATGAGGAGGTGAGATCTGATAAAAGATATCTCAAGGCAATTAATACAGATTCAAGACTTCTTGGCCTTTTGAGGGGCTCGATGAAGAATTTTACAGGTGTTTCACTGTATTAACTATTTTACAATTAAGATTTAAGCTCGGTGGGAGCTTTATGTTGACTTTGAGGCTCTGCATTATGTTGGAGTAACTCTGCAGTTATTTTTTCTTTTATTCCCTTGCAGAAGTAATTGCATGGCTGAGCTGTGAGGCAGATATTTTCTTAATCAATAACTTTGGCCTCTGTTTGAATGGTTTGAGGCAACAGGTGGCTTTTATAGTAGTTGAGGAATCAATTCGCCTCAAATATGGCGGTGGAGGCCTTTATGTCTGCTAAACACTTATAATCTTCTGTTGACTGTGTTTCAATCCAGGGAATTAGGCTTTTGATAATCATTCTTAGCAGTTGTGGAGTACTAAAAAGGTATGCTTTTGATGATTATTTCAGTAGCTTTTTAATAGAATTTGTGAACCTTTTGTATCATGAATTTGGAAAGTAATAAGGAACTATAACAAAACATGTGAGAATTGATGTGCATAACTTAGCCACTGATAATGGTTATATTCTATGGACAGAAAAGGAGAAAACGAAGAGTTGCTGCCCAAAGGGAAGGACAGAAGTGAAGATAACCGTTGTCTCTCCTGACCTAGAACCGAACGCAAACAAAGGGAAACAGACTTCACAACCCAAGCCAAGAAGGAGAGGACACCAAATTTCTCGCCGTGAGAGGACGCACCGCCGCCGGTACGCAAAAGAAAAGACAGGATGAAGAGTTAACAGTTTGGCGAATCCCTCAGGATCGAAGATCCTGAGGGATCGCTGCTTTATTTATCTTGTTGCTTGGACATCTCCGCCGTCGTCTTTATAAAAAGAGACAGCACTGTTAGTTTAATATAATGGAGAGATAGGATACGTTTTTATGTAATCTTCTGTAAGACATCAACTTTTGTTATTAAGTTTCGTTGAGGACTGGTTCGATGTATTTTTGATCGATGCATTAATAAAGGCTTGGTGATTATTCCATCTTCGCGTCTGCATTAACTTAAAGCGGTGTATCCTTGGAGGCTAAGGGCCCGGCCCCGAAGGACACTTGCTTCTGTACCATTACAGCTTCACTTCTGTGTGGTTTTTGTATTATTGTTATTTGATAAATTGATATGCTTTACAAGTTCATATTATATGCTCTGTTCAAGTTTCAATCATTGAGGTTTCTATAGATAGAATTGTATGTTGACTCTGCATCAAGTTATTTATCCTTTCAAGAGTTAATCGCACATTCTTACTGTTATATTACAGAGCTGTTATACTAAAACGTTCGTGTGGTGTGCGTTCCTAATTTATCAGTACTGTTCTATAATTCATTCGTTGTTATTGTTGTTCCATTAGTGTGATCTGTGTGAATCGCCTTTAGAGTGACAGAATGTTCTTTGATTGCAAAGAGTGTATAGATTGATTTGGTTATAACCCGCGGGACTTAGTTATTCAATTGCTGTTCCATTTTAGAGTTGTTGTTCCATTCCCGAATTGCTGTTAATTCTTTATTTACTTTGCTGTTCTATTTATCTGCATTTGATGTGTTGGTGTGAGAGATGATCTAAGGCTGTAGTGAGCATTGGCAGTCACTGTCTAGCTCCCAGGCTTATGCTCTAGTCTCGTTTCCATCAGTTTTCAGTTTCTGAAGGGATGGGTTATCATTGCCGAACCCTTGACTGATAAGTTATTGAGTTTTCTGAGTGTGTAATTTATTTCTTTAAAGTAATTTGATTTCAGTTAAGCATCCGTTTACTCTTGTATTTCTTAAGCACTGTACTACTAGCATTACTTTGACAAATGAGCCTCGGATTGAGTCACTCTTTGTAATGACAAAACGCTCTCGGGTTGACATATTAATGTGAGGTAATTAGAGGTGAAAGAGACCCTTTTTATAGCTCTACATTTTGGCGCCGTTGCCGGGGAAAGAGTGTAGCCATTTTCCTTTTTCAGAGTAGTGTACAAGCCTGCTAGGGAGGAGTTGGATCCTAAAAACGAAAGGTAAGAACCTGCGTGCAGAGCATGTAAAAGACCTGCTCACTATCCGCTTTCCTAACAGATTTGTTTTTGCTTGTTTGAATAGAAGTTGGTAGTTTATTTTTGAGTGCATGACTAAGAAGAAAAGACCAGAAAAGAATATCAAACCCCCATCCAAACCTGAAAAAGCTAAGGGGCCGGTGACCCTTGGCCGAACGACCTTCATAGACGAAATCTATAAGAAAACAGAGTCTCAGCCATCAGTAGGTTTCAAGAAAAACACTTCCAAACCGCCTACTAGTTCCCTTCAGGCCACAGGATCACCATCTGTAGCCTGTGCTGAGGTGCATAGTCAAACTGAGGAGCAGGACTTTCAAGAAGTTGAAAATTCCACTCCAGAATTATTGCAGGAAGGGAGCTCTAGCAACTTTTGCGAAGGAGAAGGAGAAACAGGGGAAACCAAGGAACCAAAATCTCCTCTTGAAACAAATCAGCCATTAGATAGCCCGGATAAGGGAAGTGCTGCGAAAGTCATTGTTGAAGAGATTCAATCTCCTCAAACACCTGGTATTCCCATTATTCCAGATAAAGGAAGCGCTATTAAAAAGATCCCTGTCAAAACCGTTCCCACCCAACCTAGGAACACCCTCCTAGATATCCCAGAAGGTTACTGGCATATATTCGATCCCATGGCTCAAAACCAACCAAACCAGCCAAACACTCAAACCTCTACATTAAAATATCCTATAGTAGATTCTGTAGCAAATGCACCCATGAAAGCTATCCCTCTTCAGCATATCCCTACATTTCACGGACTCACATCGGAAGATCCGGATGCATTCCTATTCGAATTCGATGTGTTATGTCGAGGGTACGATTACACCACCGATCCCCAAAAATTGAAATTATTCCCCTCTACATTGAAAGGGGCTGCTTTAAGATGGTTTATGGGGCTAGGTGGCGGGGTTATCACCAATTGGGATCAAATGAAAGAATCCTTCTTAAAGAAATACCAGGATTATTGTAGGTCTAGAGAATTAAAAGACGAAATATTTCAAATGACAGCCAGACCAAATGAAACATTAGAAGAGTATGTGGAACGTTTTCAGTATAATTTACAAAGATCTCCTTATGCATCGCTACCTTTACCTGATAATGTGTTAAAAACTGCATTAATGAGGGGTATGAAGGAACAATGGATTGAAACATTAAACATTATGGGCAAAGGGGATATTTATCAAGAGAATTTTACTGACATCCTTGACTTATGTATCAGGAGTTCGAGAGGCAGCACAAGAATAAAACCGACAGAATATGATCGGTTTGCAAGAGATAATAAAGTATCGGCAGAAGGAGTAACACGTGCAGAAATTGGAAATTTATTAGAAAATTTTAAAACCGATATTATGGGGACACTAACTACACAACTTGATATTGTGCAGGCTAAACAAAAGCAGCTGGAGGCAGAACAGAATTTGGCAATCTTCTGCCCCCGATGCAGAAAAAAACACAGCCACAAGGAGTGTCCATTAGATAAAGTCCAAACATGCGCCATCTGTACAAAAGATCACCTTACGGAGAGATGCCCCTCACTTCCTGGATTGAAAGCGGTATATAAGGAAGCAAAAGAAGAACCAGAATCGGTGAATTCGATCAACCAGCGCCGCCCGTGGCAGCCGAGACAACCTGGTATGTTTCCGGACCCAACCTCTTTCTTTCAAAACCCACAGTATAATGCCCAACAATATGGTATGTGGCAAAATCAATCTCAAACCCCATTTACAAACTGGTCACCACAATCATTTCCTTCTTCAAATCCATGGCTGAATCAAACAAGCCAAACTGGTTGGTCGAATTTCCCTTACACTCCACCATATTGGCAAAATGGCCCGTATCCTTCACAATGGACTCCCTCTACTTCACAAAGTTCACCCCGGCAGACAAGCTGGCAAAGACCGATGTACCACCCAGCTGGAACTATTCCGCTCCCTCAACCTACTTTGCCAGCTCTACAACAAAATCCCCAGTCTAACTTGAGGCCGCAACTCCCAGCCCAACCCGATCCCAATCCAAATAACAGACATGTCCAATCCATCAAAATCATACAATCACCAGAAGCAGGACCCGACTTAAGGGAGTGCAATGACCTTCAGTTAAGATCTGGGCGTATAATTGAAACTGAGGGAGATAAAACAGTTCATATTGAAGATCAGTTACCCAGAGAACATCAGTCACAACAAGAGGATGTAAACAAGCAACAAACTCATAATCAAGCAACCACATCCTCTCCTCCGTTCCCAGAATGATTAGCCATACCTCGATCCATACAATATCCTGACTTTGACATTCTGGGAGAATTACAAAATCTGTACATAAAAATTCCATTCCTCCAAGCCATTCAAGACATTCCCATATACGCCAAAACTATAAAAGAATTGTGCATAAAGAAACCAAGGAGGAATATAACAAACAATCCAAGAGTCCAAGTAGTCGGCACCTTATCCGACCTATTGTCGGGAAGAGAAACACCCCTTAAATATGAAGACCCCGGGAACCCAATTATAACTGTTCAAATTTATGGCCAGACCCTGCCTAATGCCTTAGTTGATTTAGGGGCTGCAATTAATATTTTAACAACCACAACTTGCCAAAAGCTCGGCATTACATCCGTAGAACCCACCTCTACTCTGTTAGAATTGGCTGACCGATCTGTGGTTAGACCAGAGGGCACTCTACATGATGTCATGGTCTCTGTAGAATCCTGGGAGTATCCAACCGATTTCCTGATAATTAATCCAAAAACCCGACTTGATGGACACCCGCTAATTTTAGATAGACCTTGGCTCGCTACTGCCGATGCCTACATTGGCTGTCGACAGGGAAATATGACCATAACCAGAGGACCAAATAGCAAAAATTTAGTTCTATATCCTCCAGCGCAGCCAAGTGTCACAATGATGTCTCAATGATTAAAACTAATAAGCACCCTGTATCATATCTTACTGATAACATCAGATCTCCATTGACTATACAAGAGGCACTCGATTTCAAAGATCAAACAGAAGACGATGCCAATAATAATTTCATTACTCAAACTGAACCTCGCACACAGTGTCACATGATAGAAGCAGCATTTGATAATGAATTGGAAGGAAGATCCCCCGTAAAGATATTCACATCAAGCGATACCGTTACTCCCATGTAGTAAATCGGAAATTCACCGGTGAAATCCTCAAACATCAATGCTAATATCACACCCGACAACAAGAAACAGTTCATCCATCTCGTTAACAAAATATCAAGAAGCATTTGTAATACAATTACCTCGATAAGGAAAGGAATCGATCCTGCTATGTACACACCACATTTATATATAGAAAAGGATGCTTAATTCGTGCGTCACCAAGAAGAGATTTAACTCATCTAAAAGATGTCGTAAAAACTGAACTTCAGAAGCTTTTAGATGTGAATTTTATCTACCCTATTTCTGATAGTAAATGGGTCTCTCCACTTGTGGTGGTACCAAAAAAGAATGGGAAATGGAGAATTTGTGTGGATTATAGGGAACTTAACAAGGCAACACAAAAAGATCATTTTCCCCTTCCTTTCATAGATCAAGTATTGGACACTTTAGCAGGGAAGAAGTTCTTTTCTTTCCTGGATGGCTTTAGTGGATACAATCAGATTCAGATTGCCCCTGAAGACCAGGATAAAACTACCTTTACTTGCCCTTGGGTAACATTTGCCTATCGAGTTTTACCTTTTGGATTATGTAATGCTCCTGCCACATTTCAGAGGGCTATCCTTAGTATTTTTGCAGATTTAATCAATGATGGACTTGAAGTTTACATGGATGACTTTACACCATATGGAGATGATTTTGATCCAGCTCTAGACACCCTAGAGAAAGTCTTACAACGCTGCATTGTCACCAGGCTTTGCTTAAGCAACGAAAAATGCTTTTTGATGATGATTGAAGGACTTATCCTAGGACACTATGTCTCAGCAGCCGGCATTCAGGTAGACCCGGCCAAAATCCAAATACTTTTGCTTATTCCCACTCCTACTACTCAAACAGAGGTACGCAGTTTTCTTGGATTTTCAGGTTATTATAGACGATTTATAGACCATTATTCACACATTGCTGCTCCTTTATATGCACTGACTGGTAACGTTGATTTTCTTTGGACAGACAAATGTGACCGTGCTTTCGAGGATCTAAAGAAGCTGGTATCCACAGCCCCAGTCCTTCGAGGACCAAACTGGGACCTACCATTCCATATATCATCTGATGCCTCAGATACAGCCATTGTGCAGTCCTTGGGCAGGAAGAGGATAAAAAACCATATGCTATCTATTACATCAGCAAAAATTTATCCCCTGCTGAATTGAATTACACTGTTACTGAAAAAGAATTCCTAGCTGTAATACATGCTGTCAATAAATTTAGACATTACATCACAGGCTACCCTGTTGTCTTGTATACAGACCATTCTGCTATAAAATATCTAGCAAATAAGCCTATCACAAATGCCAGAGTAACTCGATGGTTAATTTTATTGCAGGAATTCGACATCACAATCAAGGACCGGCCTGGCAAAGAAAACCCTGTAGCCGATTTTCTTTCAAGAATACCAAAATCAAGCGATGCAGCAGCAGTGGAAGATCAATTTCCAGATGAGCACCTGTTTGTTGTTGCTGTTCAAACACCTTGGTATGCTGATGTTGCCAACTACCTTGCAGTAGGTAAATTACCAAAACATTTAACTCCTAATGAGCGTAAGCAGATTATTCAGAAAAGTTCTCGATTTTCGTGGATTTGAGGTTATTTGTTTCACACAGGAGCAGACATGCATATCAGGCGATGTGTTAGAGAGGATGAAATCTTTGACATCCTAAAAGCCTGTCACGATGGACCATGTGGGGGGCACTTCGCTGAGCGTAGAACGGGACATAAAGTATTGCAGACAGGATATTACTGGCCTACGATCTTCAAAGATGCGAAGAAGTTTGTCCAAGCCTGTGACAGCTGCCAGTGAGCAGGACGACCTGGTCAAGCTGATGAGATGCCTCTGAAACCACAGTTAGTCATCGAACCATTCGAGCGATGGGCTCTTGATTTCGTTGGACCCATCAACCCTTCATCAAATCAGAAAACATATATTTTGGTGGCAACAGAATATGTCACCAAATGGGTTGAGGCAGAAGCATTGCCAAGAGCCACAGAGGATTCTGTCATACAGTTCCTGTTCCTTCTATTTGTTCGTTATGGCCTTCCTAGGGAAATAATTACAGATGGAGGACCACAATTTGTTGGGCATAAATTAGCCGCAACACTTAACAATTATCATGTCCAGCATAAGATCACTACTCCATATCACCCACAGGCGAATGGGCAGGTAGAAAGTAGCAATAAGATAATAGAATCAATCTTAACAAAAACCATTGCGTCACATAGGTGTGATTGGGCTACCCGACTGCCTGAAGCACTCTGGGCATATAGAACCACATGGAGGAGCACCACCGGTTACTCACCTTATCAACTAGTGTTTGGAAAACAACCCATTTTTCCCATAGAATTCGAAATCCAAACATTGCGAACAACACAGGAAGTTGGCCTAGATCTAAGCGAGGCACAACTCAATCGACTACAGCAAATCAATGAATTAGACGAAATTCGGCTCTCTGCACTACAAAATACAGCATTGATTCAACAGCAGCGAGCCAAATGGCATGATGCGCTCATCAAGAACAAAGTCTTCCACGAGGGAGACTGGGCTTTGTTATACGATTCCCGGTTTCAGGACTTCCCTGGAAAACTTCAGACTCGATGGTTGGGACCATACGAAATCCAAAAGGTACATGACAACGGAACCCTTACTCTAATCACCATTGACGGTTCTGGATATGCATTCAAAGTAAATGGCCACCGAGTCTGTCTCTATCGTAAACCACTTACTCGGGAATCCTTCTGCCAGCAGCTACGCCGAGATACTGATCTGGAGATCTTAGGAGAGGAAGAGAAATCTTCCTCACCTGTAATTCATTAAGGGTCTATTTATTTTTGCAATTTGTACATAAGTTCTTGTTTTTGAGTGATTCTTGTACATAAGTTTGATTTGAATATTTTCTTGTCATTTTTTGTTGTTCCTTTTTCTTCCACATAGTTTGATTTTTGCTCTTCTAATAGCATATGCGTGTTTTTTTATGATGTTGGTTTTGCTTGTTTTGCTGTTCCTTTTCTAAAGGAACAGCATTCGGATCTCTGCTGTTCCTTTTTCAAAGAAACGATATTGTTACATTTCTCGTTGTTCCTTTTGATTACCACTGTTCCTTTTCCTTCAAAGAAACAAGCGTTCTTTTATTGCTGTTGTGCCTTTTTCAACGGAATGGCATGTTGAGTGTTTTATAGTATGATTGCCGTTCCTTTTCCCAAAGGAACGACATTTGCATTTTTCCTTTTTCTATTTTCCATCGTTGTTTCTTTTCCAACGGAACACCATTAGCATACTTTTGCTCTCTGTTGCTGATCTAAATTGAGGATGCTTTTTGCCCGTCTTCTTTCTAGTCTTCAAGCTTCAGCTATGTATTTGTGCGATGAAATATAAGAACACAACATGCCGAAATATGCAAACCATAAATCGCTATATCTATAAGGCTCTGCATTAATAAGAGGACAAATGGAAGGACATACTTATTTCTTACCTTTTGTTGACATGGTTTTACTAATTTTGCCCTGATTGGTTATCTTTATCATGCTGATTCCCTTAAACTTTTTTTATTAGCACTTGGGAATAAGAGCAAAGAGTTTATATCTTCCTATTGAGATAATAAGACTTCTTCCGCCATTCCTACTCTTAAGGAGTGCTGAACCACCCTTTGTGTGTAAATAAGGAAAAGTATTCTATGAAAAAGAAAAAGTATGTCAAATGTCAAATGCAGGATAGGGGGTCTCATCGAAGAGCCAGCCTACCATGATCATGAGGATGGAAGTGAAGTGGCATTCCCATTCTGGCCACCACACCAGGGATATGGTCCAAAAGGTATATCAAATAAACAAACCTTGGAGCAGGAGGTCTCATCACGAGCCGGCCTGCCCACGTTTCGCTCTTTCCTCGTGAATGGCATTATGGTTAACTGGTCACCAAGCCAGCATAATGGTCTACATTTTGACATAACAACATTCCTAAGTATACACAAAGGATCATGGTTCCGAGGGTGAAAAACAACTCTGCCGAGGTTATGGACACCTGTTGGTAGCAGAGTAATGTTAATGGTATTGAAGTCACCTTGCTTACACCAATGGGTAAGATACTAACACTCTTTTGTTTCTTATATCCTAGGCACTAATCATATGTTATTTCCCGATTTATACATCGCATGAATATTTATCATTACCAATCATGGCAACGGAAGTGACCATGACCACTTGAGATTGGCAAGTACGATACATGCCCTATCCATCAGCCTCAAATCATAACACAGCAGCCTCTTATATAACACGCGATCCATTCTCCACCTCGATTTCGGTAATCTGTTGTCCTTTTTCAACATGGCATAATTCCACATGCTGTTCCTTTCTGACTTGATTGCAGACTGGGTGCCGCTCCTTTATTTGCCGGCTGGGACAGCCTATCACACTGCGGGGGGGGAGGTTAACCTCATCATTCCCTGTATTACGTGTCAATTCACCATTCGGAAAAATTAGTTTACGACGGTTTGGCATGGTTTCACGGCATGGCATATTTTTATTTTTATACAAAGTTGTTTTTGTTGCACTGTTGCATACTCTGTGTTTTCTTTCTCACCCTCTCTGTGTTTCAAACCAAAAAACGTTGTTGCTGTTCCATTTAGAATTCACAGTGAAATCATGGGAGGAAAGGCAATTCGAAGTGAGCCTCAACAGCTGACGATCTCCGCTGCTGCCCGGGAGATCCTAGAAAGGGCGGGATGGTTGAATTATTTCAATCGCCTACAGGAAGCTAATGAAACAGTAGCAATGGAATTTTTGCAGAATTTACAAGATGACCATTCCACAGTAAGAGGGAAACGGATAGCGGTCACTGATGCCATAATTGCAGAAGTTTCAGGACTACCAGCCATTGGACCGGTATGGACCTTAAAAAAGGAATGATTACAGAAGGTCATGGAACTGTTCCCGGACGAAGGCCAGAATTTGACAATTAAAGGGAAGGGAGTTCTGCCAGCAACCCTAGGTGAACCCTGGACGGAGCTAGCAAGAACGGTGCAGAGTTATATTACTTGCGAAGGAAGAAAAGACGTGGTAAGACCACGACACCTTAAACTTTTAGCTGTTTTAAAGCAGAGATGCTCTGTGAACTTACCGGCACTCCTAAACTCCTTACTGCATGATGCTGCACAAAGTATGAAAAAGGCACAGCACGTAGAGGCAATTGTTAGTCACCATGGGTTGATTCGACTTGTTGTTAGTCATGGTCTTACCCAGCAGCAGAGCAGCTGGGAAGAGCTCATTGCAATGATTGAGGGGGGATTGACAGAGCCATCCCCGAAACGTAGACATTCTATAAGCCCACCAGAACAACCGGCAAAACGCAGAGAAAATGTTGCTAGTACATCACAACAACCAGAGACACACCAAGAATCGGAAAAGCGCAAACATGCCGTTGATCCACCCGAGCAACCGGAGGAACCCAGAAAGTCGGCTCGGTTAGCTCGGATGAGAGGAAGCATAGATAAGCCCAGAAAATCAGCCCGGTTGGCTCGGATACGAGGAAGGCTGGAGAAGCTCCAGGAAAGCGCCAGCCAACCGGTGGTAATTGAGGACGAACAATCCGAAGAGGGGGCAGAGGCTGAACAGGAGGAGGAAATAGAACAGCAGGAAGATAGCCCATTACAAGACCTACTGGGAGAAGATGACTTGGCCACCATCCTAGCCAATATGAGTAAGTATGGTCAACCTTCTAGTTCAGAGGACCCTCACGACAAACCCCAAGAAGAAAACATGCCTGTTCATGATGAAGAGGAGGAAAATACTGAACGGGAACACTCTGTTCCCAAGTCACAAGAGGAAATTCTAGAGGAAGTAGGAGCAGAAACAACATTTGCTCAGGAAGAATCAGAACCAGTCGAGGTGCATACCCCAGAACAGCCGGAGCAGAGCAGTGAGGAAGAACCCCAAGAGGAAGATTTAGCAACTGGTCATGATCCAGTCCACCATCGACAGACTGCTGTTCCTTCAAATGAAACGATGGAAATTAAGAAGTTGCGGAAGGAACGGACTAAATTGTTAAATACGATAACCCAGCTCAGGCAACAAATTAGGATTCTGAAAAAGAACCAGAAGGTAAAGAGGAAAAAGAGGGCCAACAAACGGCCTGTTGTCCAAAACCCTGAGGATCCAGCTGCCGTTCCACATGATGCTGAGGATCGGGAACAAACGGATGTTCGTGTTAAAACAGAAAAGGATGATAAGCAAATTCAGACCGAGGCACCACCCTCAGGGGTAATAAGGGTTCTGAACTCCAAACAGCATAACAAGAAAGTTCAGGTAAAACTCCCGGCCTCCACTGACCTATGGAAGAAAGATCCGAAAACGAAAACCCTGCATAAGATGGTGAAGCAAGCCCAGCAAGAAGCTGAACAGCTTAGAGAGCAAACGGTTCCTCGAGAAAAATACGAAGAGTTGCAGCAGCAACTAAGGGACGTCAGTCAATCCAAAAGCCAGGCCTTTGAAGGCTGGAAAAAGGAACAAGAGGCAGTTGCACAGGTAACCAGTAGACTAGATACTGTTGTCAAACAGATGAATGACTTGTGTTCTTTATACAATAATGTTTTAGCATGTAGGGCCCCTACTAAAAACTATGCTCTGTTTTTATTAGAACGGTATTTACAATTACAAATAAAAGCTGTTAAAGCAGGCACCCCTATACAAATCAACATTGTCAATGATTTTATAGACTGCTGTAAACATTATGGAGTGAAAGTCCAGAGATTGTTGTGTGAACTTTATTTGCACGACCTTGTGCTAATTCAGGAGACTGAATTGAACCCTGGCCCCTCCATTGGAGATATCCAATTCCAAGCATTCATTTCATTCGGGGTTAATCAGATTAAGTGGCTCAAAGCCTATGATACTTTCCAGAGTCAGGAAAATGGCCTAGATTTACGAGTTAGGGCTGAGCCTAGGAACCCAATACAGTTATGGAAAGCTCATATAAACCACATAAGGACTCCGGGTGTCATTGAAACATTAGGACCCATGCATGAGGCACTCATTCGAGAGAGTTTAGAGTATTTCCTTTCCATCAAAGACTTGGCCATTAATGCAGCCAAATTTCGATATCTCTGATCCAAACATCCAGCTCAGAGAACCATTTAAGTATGAGAACTTTGAGTTAGCTGCTGACCGTTTGAATCTCTATGGCCAGAGCATTCTGAAAGCAGGGTCATCTTGGTTAGGATATAGATTTCGCGCTCCAATTATTTGGCACCCTGCACCCGGATACCAGGCTCTGTATGATATGCCTGAGGGGCAAGCAGGTCATTTCTTTGACTATTTAATCACTCAACATGGTTGTAGGCCTCCGCATGAGACTCCTTCTCCAGCATACTCTCTCACTACATTACATGTCAACTACAATGTTTTCATGAGGACATGAAACAAGGTAAGCAGGGGGGTGTGTGGAGTACTAAAAAGGTATGCTTTTGATGATTATTTCAGTAGCTTTTTAATAGAATTTGTGAACCTTTTGTATCATGAATTTGGAAAGTAATAAGGAAATATAACAAAACATGTGAGAATTGATGTGCATAACTTAGCCACTGATAATGGTTATTTTCTATACAGGAAAAGGAGAAAACGAAGAGTTGCCGCTCCAAAGGAAAGGACAAAGTGGAGATAACTGTTGTCTCTCTGGACGAGAACCGAACGCAAACAAAGGGAAACAGATCAAAGCAAATCGGCTCGGGAAAGAAGGAGAGGACACCAGCTCAGTGCAAAAGAAAAGACAGGATGAAGAGTTAACAGTTTGGCGAATCCCTCAGGATCGAAGATCCTGAGGGATCGCTGCTTTATTTATCTTGTTGCTTGGACATCTCCGCCGTCGTCTTTATAAAAAGAGACAGCACTGTTAGTTTAATATAATGGAGAGATAGGATACGTTTTTATGTAATCTTCTGTAAGACATCAGCTTTTGTTATTAAGTTTCGTTGAGGACTGGTTCGATGTATTTTTTATCGATGCATTAATAAAGGCTTGGTGATTATTCCATCTTCGCGTCTGCATTAACTTAAAGCGGTGTATCCTTGGAGGCTAAGGGCCCGGCCTCGAAGGACACTTGCTTCTGTACCATTACAGCTTCACTTCTGTGTGGTTTGTGTATTATTGTTATTTGATAAATTGATATGCTTTACAAGTTCATATTATATGCTCTGTTCAAGTTTGAATCATTGAGGTTTCTACAGATAGAATTGTATGTTGACTCTGCATCAAGTTATTTATCCTTTCAAGAGTTAATCGCACATTCTTACTGTTATATTACAGAGCTGTTATACTAAAACGTTCGTGTGGTGTGCGTTCCTAATTTATCAGTACTGTTCTATAATTCATTCGTTGCTATTGCTGTTCCATTAGTGTGATCTGTGTGAATCGCCTTTAGAGTGACAAAATGTTCTTTGATTGCAAAGAGTGTATAGATTGATTTGGTTATAACCCGCGGGACTTAGTTATTCAATTGCTGTTCCATTTTAGAGTTGCTGTTCCATTCCCGAATTGCTGTTAATTCTTTATTTACTTTGCTGTTCTATTTATCTGCATTTGATGTTTTGGTGTGAGAGATGATCTAAGGCTGTAGTGAGTATTGGCAGTCACTGTCTAGCTCCCAGGCTCGTGATCTATGCTCTAGTTCCTTTTCCATCAGTTTCTGAAGGGATGGGTTATCATTGCCGAACCCTTGACTGATAAGTTATTGAGTTTTCTGAGTGTGTGATTTATTTCTTTAAAGTAATTTGATTTTAGTTAAGCATCCGTTTACTCTTGTATTTCTTAAGCACTGTACTACTAGCATTACTCTGACAAATGAGCCTCGGATTGAGTCACTCTTTGTAATGACAAAACGCTCTCGGGTTGACATATTAATGTGAGGTAATTAGAGGTGAAAGAGACCATTTTTATAGCTCCACAGCAGTAATTCAAAAAATCTATCTTCAATCTTCATCTCTACTGCGCTCTGTTCTTCAATACTTATACTCTTTAACTATGCTTTGAATAAAACAGTGTCTTGTCGATGTGCAGGGCTACGCAGGGCTCTTTATGGTATTGGCTCCCATGGAGCGTTGAACAAACGTGGATTAGAGCCCTTTTGATCGCTTTCCCTTTGACAACCAAAGGCTGAAAGATCGAGACCTTTGGCTTTCTTTTCCTTTGTAATATGAACAAAATCTTCAGAACCTGCAAAACAAGAAAAATGTTATGAAACCCTGCGTTTTTAGGTTAAACTGCGTTGGAGGCGTCGGGGAGAAGCGTGGCCGTTGGATGAAAGAATCCAACGGTGGGGATCTGCATAGAAGGGGAAAAAGGAGAGCGGGAGAAGAACAAGTGATAGTGATTTTGGACCATCCGATCTGGACACGTGGACGGTCCAGATTGAATCGGAGGATCGCAATCGGGCCTGACGGGCAAATGGAGTGATTGAAACATGTGATGCGATGAAGCACAGGCTATTGATCTACAGATTAGATCGACGGTGGAGAATAAATCGGGGGAGAGGCCAATCGGGGGAGGTAACAAATGTTTTCGATGTAAGATTACGATGTGATTCTGCGCGGACCGTTGATCTAAGAATCAGATCAACGGCGGAAAGTGAATCGGGGAATGGCTGATCGGCAAGAGTAACAAATGGACGTGATGCAAAAGTTGCGATGTGATGGAAAGCTCCGATGCGATGGAGCGTTGGCCGCTTGATCGGCTTTCGATCAACGGCGGGGATTTGTTTTGGAATGATCTGGCGGAAAAACCCTTACAATTTATGAAAACTCAAACTTTGGAATAAAACAAAGGTTTTTATGGATCGGGGGCAGAAAATATATATAAGGTGGACATGTGCCCAACTGTGTGGTCTTCAGTCTTTACGGAATGCAATATGCCCAGGGCGTATTTAAAACAAAGGCCAATCGAAATCGGGCCCTCGGGCCTGGTCTTTTCAATCAACCCATTTGAAACATTGCGATGCGATTAGCGCCCGGGATCTTTAACACTTAGTCCTGGTTGAAAGTCATATGAAATGAAAAGGCAGGGAGAGTTTATACATATAAGTCTTGATCGCATCGGAAAGTTTCGATTGGGCCTTTTCAATCAACCCATTAAAATATTTCAACATGTGACTTGGGTTTTTAAGTTAAAACTTTGAAAAAGTGGGTTTTTAAGACTTTACGAAGAAAAATAATGATCGGGAATAAAATATTTACAAGGTTTTAAGTGCCGAGGCAGGCCCAAGGGATATTTATACAAAGGTTTTAATCGCATCAGGTTTTATATGATGCAAAGCTAATCGCATCGGAACTTTCGAATATGGAAAAGACTTGCGTTCTTTGGATTTTTGCGATGCGATTAGCGCCGAAAGGTTTTTTCACTTGGTTTTAACGCATGGGCATGTGGGGGGAAGTGGTTAGGACTTAGCCCAAGGGGCTTAGGTCTATAGTAAATAAAACTTTTTTTTTATGAATTTTTCATAGTTTTTCAATGGAATTTGATGGTTCTGATAAGGTTAAAAAGTGAGTTTTTAACCTTGTAAAGATGATTTCATGAATGGAAGAAGGGAAATCGTGAAAAATAGAGGAATTTTATGGAAAAAGGGGGAGAAAATGAAGGTTAATTTTGGAAGAGGGGGAGGGGGGAAATGATGGTTTTTCAGCAGTTTCTTCTCATGAAATCAGCAAAATTTCTGAGTATAAAATGGAAATAGTAAATGAAGATTTTGAGACAGAGGCATGAGGCCTTCAAGAGTCTTCAGGAGCCAAAAATTTTTAGCAATGAAATTTTGTTCCTTGGAGACTCAAAAAGTCTTAGCCACCTTTTGCTATAATCAAATATTATAGGTGGCTAACAGTATCCTCAAGCTGGCCTGAAGCATACTGTGCAAGTACGGGAGAGGTGGACTGGTTTTGTTTAGTCTCGTACTCTCGAACTACTTCAAAAGAGGCACGGTAATGCTTGAGGCAGGGACAAAGATGGGTATAATGGCCATGGAGATCACACAAAGCATAGAGGTGGTTGGTGTGAACAGTCTTAGGGTTCTTGGCTATAGTCGAGGAAGAAACAGAGGCTTCAGGGACCTTAGACTCAAGAAACAAGACATTAACCATGGGCTTGATGCGATGCAATTCAGGGCAATGAAGGGTGGCATGACCGACGACATCACACAAAGCACACGAAGGGGGGTATGCATTGGAGGCTGAGGAGGAGCAGGGTTCATCGGGGCGGCCTTGATTTAGGTTCCTTCTTGCGAGCTTTTCCCCCCTCACTCGAATTTGTCACAACAGGAGTAGGTTTCTGTTGAGGTGGCTGAGGCATGGAAGCAAATGGAGTTTTCGTGAGGACCGGTTGAACCGGGATCAAATCAAGATAAGGTTTGCACTGACCGGGCAGGATAATGGATGGGGGATCAATGTACCATACTGGAATCCCCGGGGTCATGTTAGGAAGGGATAAGGTAGCCATAACAGGTACCAAAAATACTCTAGGAGGGGGAGCTAGGAACGATATCTGACCGGAGGGGTAATTTCCAGGTGGGACAACTCCAAGATGGTTAAGGCTAGGAGGAACTGTGTTGGGAGGGTAGATAGGCTCATGGATTCCAGCTGTAGGTGAGGGGCCTGGAGGAGTGGGTCATGAAGGTTGAGTCGAGGTGCTAGGAGCAGGCTATGGAGGGTGGGGCTGCTGACTAGTCGAACCAATCCGCTTGAGGTCAGACCGAGATGATTACATCATGAAAACATTTGACGAGCTGGGATCATAGACACAAGGAGAAATACCAAGGAATTAACCAAGCAAAGAGGATTCTTTGTAGACTGTAAGTGAAATACTGGTCAAAGGTTCGACTATTTGTTTATTGGCCACTGAAGAGATGATGGACTCAGGGGAGGTCTGAGACTTCGGTTCGTAATATGTCAACTGGTCGATGTTGACAATATTTCAGTTGTGAGGAAAGCATATCTTATAGTGAACCGCAGATGGGACAACAGACATCGCATACTTTTAGTTACGACCCAACAGAATGTTTTAATATAAGGGGGAATCAATGACTTCTACGTCAATACAAGCAGTCTTTCCCCCAAGAGTAATAGGAAAATTTCAGAACAAGCCGATGGGCTGGGAAGAGTGGCCATCCCATGCTCGGAGGGTGATAGTGGAAGGGGCCAACTCAGGAGATCTAAGTTGCTTCCAAACCAAAGAGGACATCACACAGGTGGATACTACCTCGTCAATGATACAATGGGAGACGTTGGCATTTCGGATCTTGACAGGGATTTGGAAGGCGACGGAAGTATAAAGGGGAGGATGTTATGACCAGTCAACATCGAAGATGATCAAACGATCATCTGAAGGATCCACAGCGGCCATGGCAGTTAGTAGATCTTTTCATTGTGAAGGGAACGACTGGAGTATTTCCAGCATTGAGATGGTAGTAGGGGATTTCTCCAAATCATCTACTATACTATACGAATGGGAAGCTTTACCAAAAGCAGCGTTTTAGTGTAATGGTCCCTTGGGGATCTTGGTATGAACCTCTGCCTTAGGCTGAGGGATCAGTAAAGGACCATTGGTTGTTGAAAGAGGCTCTGTGGGACCTGAAGAAGGGGGCTCGGGGGCAGACGTAGTGGGAATCTTGTTGTATTGACGGGACCAAGTCTAAAGGTTGAGGTTAACGGTAATGGTTTGGTCAGAGTTCATCATGAGAATCTGGTAGTCAGAGGTGCCAGATGGAGGAGGTTGAGTGGCCGCCTGACCCTCAGGTGGTTGGGTAGCCACAAATCCTTGCTTGGGGAAAGGATTGGTAAACATAGTTAGCTAGATAGGTGCAGCATGGGGAGGAACCGAAGGGGAGGCTTGTTGTCCTCAGGATGTTACTTGAGCTTCCCACATCTTCCGCATTTGAGGTAAAAGAGGAAAATCAAGGGTATAGTGACCATATACACCACAACAAGAACAACGTTTGTTCATGCGAACAAGCATGTCCTACTTGGGTGGAGTGCCCTGTTGCTGGTTAGTAGTGTTAGGTGTATTCCCTTGGGGATTAGGTCTTGGATTACCTAGGGAAGATTGGTTTTGGTTGCCTTTCCTCTTCTTTTTGGAAGTATCAGGATTAGTCACGCCCTGTTGTGCATACACTTGCCCCTGGGGGGGTGGTGGCTTCTGTTTTGGGGTTGAGAAGGAAAGGGAGGCTGAGGTGCTAATGCTGGAGGAGCTAGAGCACCAGGCTAGGGATACGGATAATAAGGAGGTTGGGTAACATTTTGGTAAATAGGTTGGGCAAAAGGGGAAGGCATGTCATATCCTGGATACATGCTACCAAGGGGGGAAGTGTTGGAGGAGCTGGCCCCTCCCTAAGGGAAATCATAACGCATGGGATGATGAGTGTACAGATGAGAAAGAGCTCCAACGATACCGTTGGAAGCATGGGATGCCCCCGGTGCATTGTCACCACCAGGTCTAGGGAGATTAGGTAAGACGATATAAACATAACTAGACTGTGCATAGATCAGGTCATATTTCAATGCAATCTAGAGAGTGGCTTCTTCAGTTTGAGGGAAACGAGATGCGACATATTTTCCAATAGCAGGAAAAAGGGATTTGAGAAACCAATCCATGTAGACACGGTCTTCGAAGTGAGGGGCTCGACATAGGGTCTTTATTCTCTGCCATTCCTGGACATGATCGGATAGGCGGGTCGCAGACGATTGACAGAAAGAGGTCAAAAGTTATATACCAGTGTCAAAATGAAGGGGAATCTAGAAGTAAGACAGAAAATCCCTGGAAAGAGTCACAAAAGTAGTATGAGAGGAGGAGGCCTGGTCAACATACCACTTGGAAGCTTCTCCGGTAAGCGTACACTTGAAAAACTGAAGACGAACAGAGTCATTGGTGATGGAGTTAGACGAACGCCACATGTGGAAAGATCAAACATGGTTTGTAGGATCTTCTCCAGAAAATACTTCAAACTTGGGGATGTCGGAAGGGAGCTTGGTTGGCATAGAAATCCAACCAAGATCATGGTGTATGGGTTCATTGATCAACTGGATAAAATCGGGAAGACTGAGGCCTGCCATATAAGGGAGCAAGGGAGCGGCCGGGATAGTTCCTGTTGCAGTCCCACAAATAGTATTCCCAGCATTAGGTCTGGGGCTACCACCAGTGTTAGGTTCTGAACTAGACATGGTGAAGGTGACAGGAGGAGAACCGAGGATAGAACCAGAAGGGGAACAAGATGAACCAGAAGTAGAGTCAGAATGGGGACTCGGTGGAGGACTAACTCGAAACCTACGCAGAGGACTAAGTATTCCTATCGGAAACTAAGAATGAAGGCCTAGAATTCTCCTAGATAAATGCCTTGGGGGCACAATGATGGAAAAATAGACACGAATGACAGAAGGAAGAGAGACTAACAAGGTCAAGGAGGTGCAAGATCAAATGATTACAATGTCGAAACAAGGGCGGGGAGATGTAGGATCAATTTTTAATGTTCCTTTCTCATAAATATCACAAGTCTGTGCTAGATATGGACTGCACGGGAATTTACCGACTATTTCACCTTCTAAATAAGGGTGAGATCCAGAGGCTTTTTGGCCCTTTGCACTCTGTCTACAGATATGTGAAATTTCCTAGTAGGAATGACTAGCATCCCAAGCCAGGAAAACGCATTTCCCAGAAATGGAGGCAGCGGGATTTGATCCCTGGTCTGGGATCCCTTGAGATATAACTTTCTGGAGCTGAAATCCTGAAGTGGACTCAAAACAAATCCTTCTAGGAACTTGAGACAAGCCTCCTTCACATGTATCTTCATAAAAAGGCCCAATGAAGAAGGCTGCAACAACACTTTTCTCAACAAAGGAAAGGATTGCATTATTTCTAATGAGCCATGTCATAAGAAGATGAAATCAGCCTTCAAATACATATGCAGCAGAAAATGTAGACAACTCCTAAGAAATCTATTACTCAAAACAAGTAAAGAGCCTCAATGAGACATGTGCATAGAAATGGAGAAAACACTGCTTGCATAATCTTATTCTCAACTAAGACTGCGCAGTCTATGGAGGTACTGATGTAGTAAATACATAAACATGAATGATACAGCAATGTATCTCAAATAAATAAGGGGGATCAAGGCTTCAACCCCTGAAAATACATTATAACAATCCCTTAAGGGGATTGGATGAAAACTAGACAAAATGTCATTTTTACCAAAATGTCAGAGTTGCTGGGCAGCTGCTGCAACTCAATAGAAACTAGAAATTAAAGGATCTTGTTGAGTATGATGCCTTTGCTGAAATAACTCCTTTATTCAATCTTCCAAATGAAATTTTGATCCTTTCATGGAAGACCTCATCACCCACTCAAATGTTGCAACCCTCACTGCAAATTCTCTTAGAAACTGCGCAGTCAAGGAAGAGGGATGCTCTTCTACTGATGGAAAATGATTGGCCTTATGCCAAAGATGATGGAATGAAGATCTGAAACTCCCTCACTTATCAAAGGAATGGATACTCCCTCCTCTGAAATACAATGCTGGAAGTGATGTTTAGAAACCCTCCCCTGCAACACCCAACAACACAACTCAACCACCAATGGAGACTGTGCTAGAGTTGAATGGAATGCTTTGGCCTCAAGCTAGAATATGGGGAAATCAATAACAAGCTCTTCCAAGAGCTACTCAATGGAAGATATGGGATTCCTGACTGGGAACACCCAGTGCTAGCAACACTGCATCTCAGCTAAACAGCCAGAGAATGCTCTCTGAGAAGACAAGCAAAATGATAATCAAAAGTGTGAATGAGAATGGTTGCTTCGTTCTTCTTTTAAACAAGTGATAGGTGCTTTGCCATGGGCCCCACACCTTAGGGTTTCCTCTCTAGAATGATCTCCTCCTCATGCAAACTGTGCTGGCCCACCAAGGGAATCTTATCTTCTCTATCTGCACAGTCACTTGGCTTCTTCTAGAATTATCCACCTGAAAATTGTCTTTTCACACATGGGGTGTGAAATCCAGTCCTTTATTGACCCCTTTTCACATTAAAAGGGTTCCTTATTCATATTTTTATTATCAATGGGTTTTCTTACCCATTTATTCACCTCTTGAAGCAAAAACAAAAGTTTTTAATGTTCCATAAAAATTTGGAACATTACAGTCCTCCCCTCCCAAATGTTGCTTGCCCTCAAGAAACTTGTAAGGATAGAACTAAAGGATGTCCTCTCCCTCCACTGTAGCATCTACTTATGATGAACTTCTCAAGAAGAATGAGATGTTGTATCAACAAAGAGTATCCATACTGCTCTTCTCAAGTAATGTAAACTAGCCAATGTGGCTATCATCATGAACATGGAATGTACTCAAGAAGTAAATAAGGTGTTGTCTAGAGGTCTCCTTGAGGCATTGTGTCAAAATTAATTGAGAAGAACATTCCCTCCATGTGAATCCTCCATACCCAAGCAATCATCCACAAGAATCTAGCCACCTTCAGATAAGGCAACTGCTGAACATCTTCCTCCACCTTGAGCTCCAATAAAGAAGGTGGGCTAAAAATCTGAAAGTGGTAGGCATCATAGCCTACCCCACACTGTTCACCTCTCCACTCATGAAAAGTGTAGAGTGAAGGATGCTCTTGGGCTGCAGAAATGTTGCCCTCAAATGGCAAGATGAAGTTTGGATCTCCAAAGATCTTCCCTCCTCCATTGTGAATCAATCTGGCCCAATGTCTCTCCTTTGTGATGGGAAGGAGATCAACACCATTATATGACTCCCCATCACTCTCATGGCTCACCTCAAGAATAAATAAGTGTTGCACCATGGTGGCCACATCATCTCTCATGCTCCACTTAGAGCATGCCTTGCAAAAAATGTGGGGATCTTCTCCCCCCAAGGACACATCCATCCTATATGTCCTCCTTCAAATCATGCTCCCAACCAAATTGTGATCTATAGCAGCATAGAGAGCCATAATTAAAGTCATGTTGGCTGCCATATGTAGTGAGTAAGTCGGGAAATGATCCCTCATATGCAACCAGCGCAGCTTGAGCATAAGCTGCAATAAAGAATGACAAAAGATGTCGTTCCCCAACCACTGGTTTACTGCTACATTCTCCTCATGCATTTGTAGAAAATGAGTGATGTATGATGCATGGTGAGCATATCCTCAAAAATACAAATCTCCCCCAAGTCCATCAAGGGGATGATCATCAACTATGCTCTTGGCCCCAAGTAGACCAAAAAGCCTTTGACAAAGAATGCTCCTCCTTGGAGCATCATCCTACATATAAATGAAAAATATCCTTACCATGTTTTCTGCTCATGCAAAGGGAGCAACTCATAGATGAATCTCTCCTCTTCCTCCCAAGGAAAAGAAGTGACTATGCCCACTCTTCCAAAGAGTGGTGTGCATATACTGCTCCCAAGCCAACTATACAAGTGGGAAGGTTGATGTCCCTCCCTTGCTTCTCCTGCCACAACGCAGGTACTAAAAGGAGAGTGGGTAAGAGTGATAGTGAGGGGATGCCACCCTCTGCTTTGGTTTTACCCAAAACCCCCAGCGCTGCAACAAGCTGTCCCAAGGCCTCCACATTGCTGAAATCATTGATTGATGCCTCACTGTCTGAAGCATTTATCCTCCTCTTCTGAACTAGTGGCCTCCTTGGTGTGATGTCCCTACTCAATGAGACATTCTCATTTGAAGATGACTGTATGCATGGATGAACAAACCTATCCATGCTTCCACTACGCAGCTCAATCACCTTCCTAGGTGTAATGACCTCCAAAAATGAATAGAGATGGGCCCACCTCATCACATGGTGCTAGGTCTCTCCTCTATCTTCTTCCTGAATCTTTATGGTTTTACACCTCATCTGCCATGGCATATGTTAAGTCCCTATATTAATAGTGTAGCCCCTTATTATGTTAGTGTAGCCCCCCTTATTTTTATTATTGTACCCCTGTAACCCCCATATTGTTATTATTGTGCCCTTACATTATTATTGTTAGGTCGGATAGGATTACATTGTGGCCCCACTAGGATTATATTGTAGCCCCATGGACTCCTATATATAGAAGGAGGTTTTGTTCATTTGTATCATCCAAGAATTGTTCATTTATGTAATGTATTGGAGGTTTCCCCCTCGAAGTGGCTTATTTCTAAGGCGTTCATATCTTTTTTCTTCTATTTTTGGAGCTGGTTACACAACATTTGGTATCGGAGCTTGGGATTCTAGGGTTTCGCTGCTCCAAACAGGTCACCGTGGCATGTTCACTATAACTTTTTTTCTACGAAGTTTCAGAAGCTGAAATTTTTAGGGTACGAAGCTGAAATCCTGAGGAAGAGTGTCTAAAACTTTCAGAGCTTAGTTCGCAATATTTTCGGAGATATCATCTGTGGAAGTCAGGTCTTTTTTCAAGCTCCTAAACAGGTCATCGTGGAATTTTCGCTATAAATTTTTTTCTACGAAGTTTTAGAATCTGAAATTCATATGGTGCGAAGCTGAAATCCTGGGGAAATTTTTCAAAAACTTTCAGAGCTTGGTTCGCAATATTTTTGGAGATATGATCTGTGGAAGGTAGTGCTTTTTCAGGCTCCTGAATTGCATCTCAAAGAGGTGATCGTAGGAAAAGTTCAATAACTCTCTCTCTGGGTAGTGGATTTGAGTACCGTAAAAAGTGATCGCAAGTACACGGACTTTAGTGTCTTGGCTATCAATTTAAGAGACAAAGGACAAAACAGTGACACGTGGCAAGTCCTACAAGTGTGCTCTACTAAACCAGTCCAAAATTAGGTCATTGTGGGAGATTGGACACAACTTTGTCTTGGGGAATCCAAATTAGATAAGACTTGTGGCATTTGAAAGAAGCGTCAGAGGGCTACTACAGAGCTGAATTTCAGATATTTAAGATTTTCAATTACATATATAATTCAATTTCAATATCGAGCTCCTCAAAGCAAGAAAAAGGTGTGTATTTTTCCGAATTGCATAAGTCTTGTTTGAAGAATCAATTTGAATTGATTCCAAGGGCATATTTTAGAATTTTTATCAGTATTGGGTTCTATAATGCCTCCAAAAAATAATTCCATACCAATTAATCCCTCAAAAAGCTATACTATGACGCATGAAGAGGAAGAGTTGCAGTATGAGATATCAAAATTACGGTACCAAGTGCAACAAGTTTCAATCTTACGAAGAGCAATTGAAGATGAAATAGATGGTTTAAAAGCAGAAATAGAGGCTAAGTTGGATGGTTTTAAGGATCAAATAATAGCAAATATGGATGATAAATTAATGGAAGATCACATCGAGCATCAACAACAAGTTCTCCAACTCTCAAAGGATAACCCAACTTTGGTGCAGAATCTAATGAAACAACGGGAAGATCAACATCACATCGAAAGAAGTTATGAAGCAGTCATAGAAACAAGAACTCGAAAAGTACGATCAATTTCAGAGTATCTCAGCAAGTGGAAGAACTTTCTTGTAAAATATTTCACATGGGAGGATGAGAATTTTATACAGAAGCATCAAGAAATAATCAAGCGTTGAGGACAACACTTGTTTGAAGGAGAGGGGCATGTTAAGTCCCTATATTAATAGTATAGCCCCTTATTATGTTAGTGTAGCCCCCCTTATTGTTGTTATTGTACCCCTGTAACCCCCATATTGTTATTATTGTGCCCTTAAATTATTATTGTTAGGTCGGCTAGGATTACATTGTGGCCCACTAGGATTACATTATGGCCCCATGGACTCCTATATATAGAAAGGAGTTTTTGTAAATTGTATCATCCAAGAATTGTGCATTTATGTAATGTATTGGAGGTTTCCCCCTCGAAGTGGCTTATTTCTAAGGCGCTGATATCTCTTTTCTTCTATTTTTGAAGCTGGTTACACAACATTTGGTATCAGAGCTTTGGATTCTAGGGTTTCGCTGCTCCAAACAGGTCATCGTGGCATTTTCGCTATAAATTTTTTTCTACAAAGCTTCAGAAGCTGAAATTTTTAGGGTGCGAAGCTGAAATCTTGAGGAAGGTTTTCTAAAACTTTCAGATCTTGGTTCGCAATATTTGAGGAGATATCATCTGTGGAAGTTAGGTATTTTTTCAGGCTCATAAACAGGTCATCGTGGAAATTGCGCTATAATTTTTTTTGTACGAAGTTTCAGAGTCTGAAATTCATATGGTGTGAAGCTGAAATCCTGAGGAAATTCGTCAAAAAATTTCAGAGCTTGGTTCGCAATATTTTTGGAGATATGATCTGTGGAAGGTAGTGATTTTTCAGGCTCCTGAATTGCATCTCAAAGAGGTGATCGTGGGAAAAGTTCAATAACTCTCTCTCTGGGCATCGGATTGGAGTGCCATAAAAAGTGGTCACAATTACATAGACTGTAGTTTATTGGCTATCAATTTCATAGACAAAGGATGAAACAATGACACGTGGTAAGTCGTACAAGTTCGCTCTACTGAACCAGTCGATAATTAGGTCATTGTGGGAGATTGGACACAACTTTGTCTTGGAGAATCCAAATTAGGTCATACCTGTGGCATTCAAAATAAAATTCAGAGGGCTACTACAGTGCTGAATTTCAGATATTGAAGATCTACAATCACAAAGATAATACAATTTCAATATCGAGCTCCTCAAAGCAAGAAAAAGGTGTGTATTGTTTTTTCCGAATTGCATAAGTCTTGTTTGAAGAATCAAGTTGAATTGATTCCAAGGGCATATTGAAGAATTTTTGTCAGTAATGGGTTCTATTATGCCTCAAAAAAATAATTCCATACCCATTAAGCCCTCAGAAAGCTATACTATGACGCATGAGGAGGAAGAATTGCAATATGAGATATCAAAATTACGGTACCAAGTGCAACAAATTTCGATCTTACGAAGAGCAACCGAAGATGAAATAGATGGTTTAAAAGCAGAAATGGAGGCTAAGTTGGATGGCTTGAAGGATCAAATAATAGCTAATATGGATGATAAATTAGTGGAAGATCACAACGAGCATCAACAACAAGTTCTCCAACTCTCAAAGGATAACCCAACTTTGGTGCAGAATCTAATGAAACAACAGGAAGATCAACATCATATCGAAAGAAGTTATGAAGCAGTCATAGAAACAAGAACTCAACAAATACGATCAATTTTAGAGTATCTCAGCAAGTGGAAGAACTTTCCTATAGAATATTTCACATGGGAGGATGAGAATTTTATACAGAAGCATCAAGAAATAATCAAGCGTTGAGGACAACACTTGTTGAAGGAGAGGGGCATGTTAAGTACCTATATTAATAGTGTAGCCCCTTATTATGTTAGTGTAGCCCCCCTTATTGTTATTATTGTACCCCTGTAACCCCCATATTGTTATTATTGTGCCCTTACATTATTATTGTTAGGTCGGCTAGGATTACATTTTGGCCCCACTAGGATTATATTGTGGCCCCATGGACTCCTATATATAGAAGGAGGTTTTGTTCATTTGTATCATCCAAGAATTGTTCATTTATGTAATGTATTGGAGGTTTCCCCCTCGAAGTGGCTTATTTCTAAGGCGTTCATATATTTTTTCTTCTATTTTTGGAGCTGGTTACACAACAGCATATGTGAATCATGAAGTATGCCTTGATCTCCATGTATGAGATCCTAGGGACCTTCTTGCAAAGACACAAGAATCCCTCTACTTGGAGCAAAAGCTTCTTCCTCCTCTACATGAGGCACTAGATGATCTCTAGATTTGGCAGTGTTGTGGCCTTCTGTCTCTACGATAAAGTTGGGAACCATCCCAATAATTTGATCCACCTTTAAAAAAGAGAGCCCTCTATTTTGTTGTTCAAAGGTGTGGGATGAAAGTTTAGCCTTCAACAAGGCTTGATGCAAGTTTTCAGCTCCTCTAATGGTTTCTTGAGGTGGTACTGCATTTCTATGCAAGGGTTTTGTTTGAGCCCCTTGGTTTAACTCCATCTCATGAGTTCCAAGAATGTTCTGATCAAATCCTTTCACCAATGACTTAGTGAAATTCACATAAGATGAGGCTTTAACATTCTCAAAAGAAATGGACTGAAGTTTCCACCATGCAGGAGCCTTACCTCTAAAATGCAGCACTGCAACCTTGTTGATTTCTCCTTCTGAAGTGTGGTGCTGCTATTGGAAGGTGTTTGGCTCCTCCACCCAATATTTGGCTGAATACGAAGGTGAACCTCCAAAAGTGGATAGATGAAATCTATCTTGCTGCTCCTTCCCTTTCACCTTGCTCTTGCAAAACTCAGAAAAAGTGGGCTGATTTCTGAATCCATGAGTGTGAGACTCATACTCCTTCAAGAAATCACTAAGGGTTTCCTCCTTAGTCACCTTTCCTCCTTCTTTCATTTCCCTCATAGAAATGTTGGGCCTTTGACTGCGTTGTTCACCATGGTGTGTGGATGCATGCTTACCCTCACCATGTGCAAATCTAGGGCTTCCTTCAGTTTCAAACCCTCTTTGAGATTCTCCATCGATCTCCTTCCTAACCTTTCTGAAATCTTCGAGTGCCTTGCATAGATTTGGGAAGAATACTTGTGAGTATTTTCTTCTCCTTTCTTCCAAGAGATGGAGTCTCTCTCCTGCTCAACTCCTTGTTTCCTTCTAGATGAGAATAGGAAGTGCATGGGTCTTCCTTTTTTGTTTGCTCTTCCTCCTTGGGGAGGTTCTTCTTCTTCTAAAAAATGGATGAGATCAATCTCATTCTCTTCATCTTCTGTTCTCTTTCTTGGGCTTTGAAGGCCATAAGCTAAGCCAAGAAAGATGATCTGATACCACTATGATGTTCCTTTTTCAGAAATATCACAAGTCTGTGCTAGAGATGGACTGCGGTGGCATTTACCAGATATGTCACCTTCTAAACAAGGGTGAGATCCGGAGGCTTTCTAGCCATTTGCAGACTCTGTCTACAGATATGTGAAATTTCCTAGTAGGAATGAATAGCATCCCAAGCCTGGAAAACACATTTCCCAGAAATGGAGGCAGTAGGATTTGATCCCTGGTCTAGGATCCCTTGAGATATAACTATCTAGAGCTGAAATCCTGAATTAGACTCAAAAAAAATACTTCTAGGAGCTTGATACAAGCCTCATTCACCTGTATCTTCAGAAAAATGCCCAATGAAGAGGGCTGCAACAACACTTTGCTCAACAAAGGAAATGAATGCGTTATTTCTAATGAGCCATGTCATAAGAAGATGAAATCAGCCTTCAAATACATATGCGGCAGAAAATGTAGAAAACTCTTGAGAAATCTATTACTCAAAACAAGTAAAGGGCCTCAATGAGACATGTGCATAGAAATGGAGAAAACACTGCTTGCATAATCTTAATCTCAACTAAGACTGCGCAGTCTATGGAGGTACTGCCGCAGTAAATACATAAACATGAATGATACAGCAATTTAGCTCAAATAAAGAAGGGGGAACAAGGCTTCAACCCCTGAAAATACAATATAAAAATCCCTTAAGGGGATTGGATGAAAACTAGACAAAATGGCATTTTTACCAAAATGCCGGAGTTGCTGGGCAGCTACTGCAACTCAATAGAAACTAGAAATGAAAGGAGCTTGTTGAATATGATGCCTTTGCTGAAATAACTCCTTTATTCAATCTTCCAAATGAAAGGCTAATCCTTTCATGGAAGACCTCATCACCCACTCAAATGCTGCGACCCTCACTGCAAATTCTCTCTAGAAACTGCACAGTCAAGGAAGAGGGATGCTCTTCTACTGATGGAAAATGATTGGCCTTATGCCAAATATGATGGAATGAATATCTAAAACTCCCTCACTGATCTCCCAAAGGAATGGAGACTCCCTCCTCTGAAATACAATGCTGGAAGTGATGTTGAGAAACCCTCCCCTGCAACACCTAGCAACACAACTCAACCACCAATGGAGACTGTGCTAGAGCTGAATGGAATGCTTTGGCCTCAAGCCAGAATATGGGGAAATGAAGAAAAATCTCTTCCAAGAGCTACTCAATGGAAGATATGGGATTCCCGAACGAGAACACCCAGTGCTAGGAGCACTGGATCTCTGCTAAACATCCAGAGAATGCTCTTGTCTGAGAAGACAAGCAAAATGATAATCAAAAGCATGAATGAGAATGGCTGCTTCATTCTTCTTTTTAACAAGTGAAAGGTGCTTTTCCATGGGCCCCACACCTTAGGGTTTCCTCTCTAGAATTATCTCCTCATGCAAACTGTGCTAGCCCACTAAGGGAATCTTATCTTCTCTATCTGCGTAGTCACTTGGCTTCTTCTAGAATTATGCACCTGCAAATTGTCTCTTTTCACACATGGGGTGTGAAATCCAGTCCTTTATTGACCCCTTTTCACATTACAATGGTTCCTTATTCAGAGTTTTATTATCAATGGGTTTTCTTACCCATTTATTCACCTCCTGAAGCAAAAACAAAAGTTTTTAATGTTCCATAAAAATTTGGAACATTACACAATTGATTACAATGTTATATTCTTGGCCTGGTGGTGTAAACCAGGCACTCTTCACTTAGGGTGTGCATGTATGTGATAAGCATGTTAAGTTTAATTAAACCCAAACGTGTGTAGAGAAAAAATAAAAAATGTGTTGTATAACTGTAAATAAATCTGAAAATAACAGTAAAGTAAACTGAAATATGATAGAAAATAAACATCTAAAGATGCATCAACTTAAACCCAAGGAGGAGGCCTTCCCAAAAACTAGTCTATGGGTGGGAAAAATATAGTCAAAACACACAAAAAATGGCCAATGGATATAAAGTCGAGAGGGACAGAGATCTAGAGGTCAGAACTGCTGGAAATAGGTGCATAAAACAACAACAACCCAGAGGGAAAAGTGCTGCAAATGAGGTGGTGAAAGGCTACAACCTAAAGGGAAATGAAGGGGGCCCTAGAGGAGGACCCAAAAAAACTGAAAAGATGTGTTTTGGATGGATGAATAACCAATCTGAAATGGATCTGAAGGTACAAGATCAGATCTAAAAAATGGCTGAACACACTAAAATCTCAGACGGCCTGCTTCAACTAAACTCCTCCTAGAAAGGTGGAAGCATACTGAAGCCCTAGGGGGCTAGGTTCCTACTTCAACGAGTAAAATAGATAAATTGCATGTCAAAAACGGGTGGAGACAGAGGTCAAAAAACCCTGAACAGTAACCCAGAAAAACCCAGAAAAAATCACAGAAAAAATCCCGCAAAAAGTACAGGTCGCAATTTATGACTTGTTTTCAGCAGAGGTCGCAGGTTTTAGGCTGTTTTCTGCATCCTGAAGGTTGAGGTCACAGGTTTTGGCCCAAAAAGTGTGACCTGCACTTCTAGCACTCTTGGGAGTAGTATTCAAAAACAAATTTTTCCTCAGCTACGGCTGATACCTGTCACCTAGAGCAATAGGCCCAGAAACACACGTAAGTTAGAATTTTTATTGTGTTATGGTTTTAAAGGTTAAAAACAACATCAAGAAAATAAAAACAAGAAGCTGAAGAAAAACCCTAGGGTTTGAAGCAGCTGGTCATGCAGGGATCTGAAAAACAAAAATGGTCATAATTATAAACCCTTATGGAGTCACAAGTTGTTACTGTGAAATCAAATCGCAGGCGTACGAAAAAAGCTCACTTTAGTTGTGCATAACAAACAACCCTAACATCAAAGATGGCTACCAATTTCCTTAGATCTGCAGTTAGTTTACCAAGATAAATGCTACAAAATCCAGATATATGCAGTTAAAGACATTAAATAGCAAATAAAAGCAATAGTTGCTCCATGCATCCAATAGACAAGGCAATAATATTTTTAAACAATTTTATATTTATGACACCTGGGAAGGGAACATAGAAATATGTTACTAGTCCCCCTCAATGGGATGGTGTAATGTTCCAAAATTTTCCTACAATAATTTGGAACATTAATTTTTGCTGATTTCACCTAGGAGGAGAATAAATGGGTAAAGAAGCCCATGCATAATGATATTCTCAATATAATCCCTCATAGTATGAGAGGGGATCATCATTGGAGCTGGTTTTCACACCCTCATGTGTGAACAGGGTTATTTGCAAGTGGACAAGGTCAATTTTGACCAAGTCAACATTGCTGCCATAGGAGGAGTTGCTTACTTAGGAAGCCAACACAGTGTGAATGAGGAAGAGGATATTTGGTGGAGGAAACCCTAATGAATGGGGCCCATGGATAAAGAGCTTTCACTTGTTTAAAAGGAGGGCAAGGAAACCATTGTTTCTCATGCTTGTATTAGTCATCTCATTGTCTATTCAGACAATTGTGCATCCTTTGCTATTTAGCAAGAGTTGCCGAGGGAATTCCTGTTTAGGATTCCTTCTCCTTCTCAAGAGGTCTCTTCATGAGGGATTGCACTGATTTTCCTCACATCTAGGCTTGAGGCCAAGCATCCTCCATCAAGACAACGTTATTTCTGTAGCAGAATAATGTTGTGTTGTTGGGTGTTGCAGTGAGGGTTCACTACACCACCTCCATCAACTATTTTCAGAGGAGGAGTCTCTCTTATCTTTGGGATATCAGATTGGAGGCATTCCAGAGCTTATTGTAGACTTTAGCATCAAGGCTAACTCATTCCCTAGCCCTACAATGCAGTTTCATCCAGTGACTGCGTTATTTTGAGTGGAGCATTTGCAGTGGGGCTCTTGCAGATTGTTGGAGGGTGAGATCTTTGGTGAGAGGATCATCCTTTCACTCTAAAGATCCATTGGAGGAGGCATATTTAGTTTGGGCATCATCTATAGCCTCTCCATCCAGTTCTATTTCTAAGTTGCTGCTGCTACCCAGCAACTCCGGCATTTCTGTAGAATTGCCATTTTGTATGTTTTGCAGCCAATCCTTCTAAGGATTGTGCATTATTGTTTCCATGGGTTAAGATCTTGCTCCCCCTATTGTATTTGAGCAACATATTGACATATTTGTGTATTGACACTATTATGCAACAGTTTCCCTTCATGGACTGCGTTGTCATAGCTTGAGCACACTTGTATAGTAGTGGTTTTGTCAGGGTTTATGTACTTGTCTCTTGGGGTTGAGTATTGCTTATCTTGAGTAGCATTTTCCTCAAGATCTTGTATCTATTTGTTGCTGCTATTATTTAATGAGATGGATATGGATTTCTCTCACATTTCTATGAGTTGAGTGTTGCTACTGCTCCAATATTATGTTTGCATATTGTTGGGTCTCCAACTTTAGAATATATTGAGATATTCTCATTGTTGTAGCAATTTTCTTATTTGGAATATTATAGATGGGTTCTTGTATGTCCTCAGCACTTCAAATCTAATATCTCTCTCTCTTGATGGTGTAGAAAAACCAGACAAAAAATGGAACTGAAGGGGAGTTCACAAGCAAAAAGATAGAAAAATATGACAATGATGGAGGATCAAAATCAGAGCAAAAGTATAGATCCAGAATGATCTTTAGGCAACAAAAGGTAGTGAATGAATGGAAAAACCCTTCTATTTATAACAAAATATTGAGTTAGTCTAGATATTGGTGCATAATTAAAATATTATTAACCAAATCTAGATCTAACTTTTATGGAATATTTTATTATTTTATTTGGAGGGAAAAAGAATTTGAATTTGGTCAAATCCCTATATTTATAAATAATACATAAATAAATGATTTATTTTTTAAGAATATGGTTGAGTAATAATTAAATAAATAGTGATTTATTCAATTATTTATAAATTATTTAGTCAAATTTAACAAGGGAATATTATTTAAATAAGGTTTAAATAATTATTCCTAGAAAATAATAAGATAAATAGTGATTTATCTAATTAATTTTCCTGTTTTGGGTTAAATATGACCAGGAATATTAATTAAACTGATGTTTAATTAATTATCCCTTGAGGAAAATCAAACAAATAGAGATTTATTCAATATTTCCTCACGGGGTTTCTTATTTAGACCATAAACAACTTAGTAAATTATGGATTACTAAGTTATTTTTCATAGTGAAAGAAATTTTACTTTGGGTAAAATTGGTCTTACATGGTGTACTTTGGTCCATCTAATAGTAACAAGTTAGATGACGAAACATTGGTGTAACACTTGTACTTTTTATTATGTTGATTTTATGGTTGATTTTTCATGGTTAATATTTTGGTCATATGTGGGTTATAAGCATGGTTCTATGATGTGCTCTAGTTATGGCTCGTCTTCATGATTTCATGAGTATTTAAATGGTTGATGAATGCATGGGATAAAAAGTTTTGTTGAAAATAGAGGGGGGATTAGATCTTCTCAATGATTCTCAGATGAATTTTAGAGATCCAATATCATATATACATTCATGACTAGTAATTTATATGTTTACCATATGTTTGAAAAAATGTCTATCATGTTCTAGGAAATATAGGTCAAGTTTTGGCTTCAATTTTGAATGTCTTGCATTTTCATCATGGTCATTATGATTATGGAAAGTTACATGAAGTTATGGATAATAGCCTAGAATCTAGCTTGAAAAAGTGGCTCATATCTCGGAACTGTATGCACAAAACTGAAGGATTTAGGTCATATCTTCATGGAAGCAGGCTTGTGCATGCGAGGGGGGCCTCATAACCACACTCTTGCCTTGTTTTTCATGTATTTTGGGTGTTAGGTCAGTGATAAAAGGTTCCAACTCAGGGATTGATCACCTGGGGTGGTCGTTCAGCTCCTGGGTGATATGTAGTCCTTGTAGGATATGAATAAGTGTTCATTTTGTAGACCCCACGTCCTTCACTAGAACTTGGAGGTTGGGTCATGTCATAGTGACACTCATCTCATGTTTACATAGGAAATCTTGTGAATTTGGGTAAATTTGGGAGGATGCGGTTACATATTGGTATCAAAGCTTCCAGGTTCAAACACTTGGAATAGATGGGCTAGATGTGATTATTATGCATGCATGTCAGTGATATGCATGCATTGCAGTGGCTATGGTTTTCATGTATATATTCGGTGTTACATTTTGAGTTAGCATGCATGATGTCTAGAGGTTGATATGTTGGTTTCATTATATATATGTACATGTATATCGTGATAAACTATACTTATTTTTGCAGACGAGATAGCCTCCCCTAAAATTCACTAAGTTATGTTTGATTATGTTTATATTTGGTTTATCTAACATGGTATGTTTTTAGGAAGAAGAAGATCATAGATGAAGAGAAAAAATGTGGATTTTATTTCACGTAAATCTTCTTATATATTAGCTGAGTAGCAAGGAGATGAGTACTCTCTTAATATAACAGATACACTCAGAATTCTGAAGGCAAAGATCAGAAGTTGTAAGGAAAATAATGATAGTATAATTCAGTCACATGAAATACTTTCTAGAGCTCAGGAAAAGCAAGTCGAGGTTAATGCAGTGGCCCTTCATAGATTATCATATTTGAAAAGACAGGGAAAACCATGAATCAGTGATGGATAAGAGGAAATTACTAATGGGGCATATGGAAGCAAGTATCAATCAGGATACAAGTTGGACAGGGATGACGCAATCAGAGGTGGTAGATGGTTAGATACACCTGATAGGAGAGGTAGTGTGCATGGATTCTATTCTATTTTTGGTTTGGAGATACATCATTGGCAGCAGCACCATCATATTTATAGTAGGAGTGAGAAGCGTTACTTTCCATATGAGTTCAATAAATCCAAGCCTCCTACATTTGATGGAGTGATGAAGAAATCGAAAGATGCAGAAGCACGGTTGCTTGGGATGAAGAAGTTATTCGAATTGCATGATTATACATAGAATATGAAAGCTAGGATAGTCATTTTCAGTCTCAAAGGAAAATCAGATGTCTGGTGGGTAGACGTGAAGTGTATAAGAGGCATCAAGGTGGAAGTGTTGAGTTGGCATGAATTTAAAATACTCTTCTGAAAGAAGTACATGTCTGAGAGATACTATGATGCAAAGGCTAAGTACTTATATGAGTTCAATATGGGATCTATGACACATGAAGAGTGCGCTACTAAGGTTCTAGAGTTGGTGATGTATGGGACTTACCTCAAGGATGAGAATATGAATGTTCAAAGTTTCATCAATGTATTTCCTTTAACATTCAAGGATTGAATTGAGTATGATGAGCCTTGTTCATTGGAGGAAGTCATCAGGAAATTGATACATTGTTATGAGCAGTTGAAGAGTAAGTCTAAGAATAATCGTGATTGGAAATGGAATGAGAAGGCTAAACTAAAATGGCCTCTGAAGTGTGAAATACCTCAGGATGCAAGTGGGAAAGAAAATGTGGCTCATTGCAAGAATTTTAATTCAATTGAGAATGGGCATAGGTTTCATCCTGGAGAGCAGAAGAATAAAGGCAGTGGTAGAGAACCATTGAAATGTTGGATTTGTGGCAAGGATCATTGTAAGAAGGATTTTTTGTTGTACCTAGATGGCATACCTCAGATATATAGTGCCCATGATCCATATACAGTTCGGGATTTTGGTCATAGCATTCCTCGGATCTATGCAACACTTGATAACAGGCAGGCGGATCATCATACATCCATTATTAAGATGGAAGGTAAGCTATGTGATTGAGTTGTTTCCATTTTTATTTATCTTGACCTAATTATAGTTATGTTAGTCCTAACCTGGTGCATAAGTGTGACTTGAATAAAGAAGTGCATGCAGAGTCTTGGTTGGTGCACTTGGTTACAAGGACCAAGAAAATAGTTCATCATTGGGTGAGAGCTCGTGAAATTGAGCTGAATGATATGCCTACATTAGCACCTCTAAATTTTCTTCCTTTGGGATCATAAAATATGCTTTTGGGCATGGATTGGTTGTTTACTCACAGGGCCAAGGTAGATTATTATGATAAGACTATTGAGTTCTTAGATGATGATGGAAAAAAGAGAATCTTGCAAGGAAATAATAATTGTATGTCAGTGAGAATGGTTACCGCTATGCATGCAAAGTGCAGTTGCAGGAAGGGGTGTGTATTATTTATAGTGTTGTTTCCAATGACAAGCAAAAGGATGTTGAGGATGATAAAGTCTTGAAGAGGTATCATGTTTTGCAGTAGTTTCGGGATGTGTTTACTATAGAGATTTCATAGTTATTTCTTCATAGAGAAGTGGATTTCTCTACTGATTTAGAACTAGGAGAAACACCAACATCAAAGGCATCTTACATGACGAGCACTCCAAAGTTGGTGGAATTGACATTGCAGCTTTAGGAAATTCTTGATAAGGGATACATAAGGCCAAGTGTTTCCTTGGGGTGCACCAGTGTTGTTTGTGAAGAAGAAGGATGGTAATCTCAGGTTGTGCATTGATTACAGGAAGTTGAACAAGGTAACCATCAAGAATAGGTATCCATTTCCACATATTGATTATTTGTTTGATCAACTGAAGGGATCAGTGGTGTTCTCAAAAATTTACTTGAGATCAGGATATCATCAAGTGAAGAAGAAGATATCTACAAGACTACATTTTGTACCAAGTATGGGCATTATGAGTTTGTGGTGGTTCCTTTCGATCATACTAACGCTCCAACTAATTTCTCATGTTTGATGAACAATGTGTTGCATCCTTATTTGGATAATTTTGTGATAATATTCATTGATGATATATTGATATATTCTAAGAATGAGGAAGAACATGCAGAGCACTTGGAAGCAGTATTAATATTGTTGAGAGAACATCAGTTGTATGCCAAGCTTAGCAAGTGCATTTTATTTCATACTTGGGTTCATTACTTAGGACATGTTGTTTCCAAGGACGGTATAACAGTGGACCCAAAAATGATTAGAGCTATCATGGAGTGACCAATTCCTATGAATTTGGATGAGCTTGGATCATTCATGGGATTAGTAGGATATTACAGGAGGTTCATCAAGAATTTCTCATGGATTTCCAATAATATTACATCTTTGCAAAGAAAAGGAAATAATTTTGAATGGACTGAGGAATGTGCAACTAGCTTTGAGAAGCTGAAGCATTTGCTTACAAATTCTTAGTTCATGAAGATTGCAAATCCTGATAAGGAGTTTGTGGTATGTACAAATTCTTACAAGAGAGGATGTGGAGTCCCAATGTAGGAAATATAGGTGGTATTCTATGAGTTAAGGAAGCTGAATGAGCACGAGTGTAATATTCCTAAATTAGCATGCAGCTAATAGGAATATTAATTTTTCCTTTTAAATCCAGTTGAATAAATAAATGGGCAAGGAGGCTCATAAGTTGCTTAAGAAAGAATAAAAATACCTCATAATGTGAAAAGGGATCATGAAATAACCAAATCAAGCATCCACATGTGTGAACAAGGTCTAAAATATGTGGACAAGGTCAATTTTGACCAATTCAACATGATTTATTCTCAAGGAGCGAATCCTAAACAAAGCCAACTCAATGTGAATGAAAATCAAGCAAGCTAGCCAAAATGAAGACACCTTGAGTGTGAAAGGAGACAAGGCATGAAGACTTAGTCAAGGATGACCCTATCAAGATTGATCCAATCAAGCTTGACTAAATCAAACTGCATTGTAAAAGGATTACCCTCACTAATGGAGACAGTGTAATTGTGACGGAGGAACAATTGCATGGAAGCAACCTCATAGTGGGTGGGACCCTTGGTGAGGAAGCTCAACGATTATATAATGGAGGATATGGAAAGCATATGGACATATTGGAGATTATATTTTTATGTGGTCTGCTTATAATTCCAGCATACTTGGTTGTTTAGCTAAGTTGCTGCACTGCTTAGTGCAAGGGTTTTCCTAGGTGGGGATTCCCTACTCTTTCTTGGAGATCTTGTTTAATAAATCTAAGAGGAGACTTATAATATAAATTTTCCACTACCTATTGTTGGTCCAAGCACCTACCTTCAGAAAAAACACAGTCCCTTCAGAAAAATACATTACTTATTAAGGTGTGTAGTGGGAGGGGTCAAAACCCCATTTTGAGGAGCTAGTTTCCCAAGAGGAGGATTAGCCTTTCTTTGGGAAAGCTAGAGGAAGAATCTATGGCAATTTATTTGCATTTTCAGCCATTTTTATACAGAGCTTCAGCTACACAATGTGATTCAGCCACAGATCTGCAATAGTTCTTTCATGTATATCATTTTTGTCAAGAAACCCTTGCCGGGTCTTCTTGGATCTGTATAAAAGAGATTAGATCTCTGTTTTTATGCCTCATTGAGTATTATAATAATAATATCTGATTTATTTCTCCATTTTCTGAGTTTTACCTTCATTAGACTGTGCAGTCTCTGATGCAGCAATTTCTGTATGTTGCAGTCTTGGGGTTTTGTCAATTTTAAGCTGTTTTGAGCATGGGAGGCATGTTTAACTAGGATAGAGGCATTTTTTTCTGAAAATATTTTGCAAGCATGTCCTATAATTCCTATTTTAAGGGACACAACCGTTATTTTTCACTAATATAACTCAATCTTCAGAAAATAACGTTTTTGAGGCAGAAATTGCTACTTTTCCCCACTTGATGATTTGTATGAAGGCATAGTTTGTTGTTGTGGTTGTTCTATGACGGCTATGTGTTTAAATACACTACATGATTTGATTACTTGGTGCTCTCAGACTTTGGAATACCTTAAGTTATTCTTATTGTTGTAGAAAATTCCAATTTTGGAATATTACAGTGGTATCAGAGCTCCAATCTTGGCTCAGCCTGTGTTCTTCATTATGGAGTCTTCTCATGGGGAGGAGAAGATCTGCAAGAGAGATCAAAACAAATCCTTTTTTCCTGGAGAAAATAGGCTCTCAAGACTTCTCTTTTCGAATCTGCAGGGTAGCAACAAGGGCATCAAAGAAATGAGGAGGGAAAGACATGAAGATCCCTCAACAAGATTTATACAAGAGGAAGGTTCTAAGTCCTCATATTATGGATATGAGCACTCATCCATATCATCATATCTACCATGTTATATCAGCAATTTCTTCATGAAGAGGAAGAAAGGATATGTGCCAAACAGAGATACTCTTGGTGATTATTTGCAGGAATATGAAGCTCAATCTAAGGAGTTCAAAGGTTACTTGAATTTCCAATGGTTTTTCCAAATGAAGGAGGAAAGGAGCACAAAGAGCAAGAAGTAGGGTGAGGGTAGATTTTTCCTATCTACTTTTGATGGATCACCTCTATGTCCAGCTAGGGCTTGGGTGAAGGAGCTATACACCCTTGTGCAACAACATCAAGTTTCAGAAATTGAAGCCATCAAAGTAGCAGTGCTGCATTTTGAGGGTAAGGCCTATGCTTGGTGGTTGTTTGAATCATTTTCCTTAAATAATAAAAATACATCTACTTATGCAAGGTTCATTAAAATATTAGTAGAGAGGTTTGATGAAATTTCATGTGAAACATCTTCTCTTGAAACTATCCTACCATATTAAACAAAGCTTTTGCATGAGTTGGGAGGGTCTATAAATCCAACTCCGTTTCTGAAAACCACTGAAGAGGATGTGAGCTTGTTTGATACTTTTCCAAGGGAAATATCTCTTTTGGATGAGAGGCTTTCTTCTCAAAAGGAAGACATGAAGGTTCCTTCTTCAAAAGAAGACCAAGATCTAAGGTCTCTTATTAGAGAGAAGGAAACTTCAACTATTGAAGAGGAGAAAGGGAAGGCAGGAGATCATAACGCAGTCATGAAAATAGCACCCCAAGCACCTCATGAAGAGGAGGATGGAGCACTTGCTCCAAGAAAAGAAACTCTTGCACTCTTGCAAGGATTTCTAAAAGGTCTCACACATAGAGCTCTTGGCATAACACATGATCAGCATGTACCATCATTGTCAAATGATGAGATCTTGAGTATAGAAGGAGGAAAAGAAGAGGAAGGGCATCACAATATGAAGAGCATGTACATTTCTCTATTTCAAAGCTTGAAATAACAAAGAAGGCAAGAGGACCTATGCAATAAAGGTGGGGGCAAATCTATCCACCTACATCCACATCCTACTATATGCCTTGATGCCTCTTTGCAAGGGGGAATTTCACGAGGAAGACCTCCTGATTGGAGGAAAACTAAAGTGTTCTCTCAACTATATGCAGCAGCAACATATTTTTCTAGAGAGGGAGCCTTGAAATGAGCCACTACAGCGCTGAGAATAATTGATGGAAGGCTAAGCAAATTTCTAAAATTGACCTTGCTATCTTCCATTCATCTATTTGCGTTGGAAAGGATAGATTCAGAAATCTGTGTTGATAGGAGCATAGTATTAAAAGGCCACTCCATAGATTTGGAGCAGCAAGGGATACTCCAATATATAATAAAAATTTCTGAACATAACAAAGAGATATTTTCCTTTTTGTATGTACGAGAAAAATTGTGGAAGTTTTGGAGAAAGAGAACCTTTAAAAAGGAGGGTAACTCTCCTAAACTTCAATCTTGTATTCAATAAAATCAGCTACAAGAGAGGCAGCAAAGGAAAGCTGGGAATGCTCCAACATGTGACCTTGACATCCATCATGTTAAGGAGGAGAGCCATCATATGACAGATACCTCATTTCATACTTCTACAGCGTTGTCAATGTTGGGAAGCCTAGACCCTTATTGGGAGTCCCAACTCCTGATGGAATATTCTAAGGACCTATTCACATGTAAGGTTCTTGATGGGCAAGAAATGGATGGAAAGTATAAGGTATTTAATGGAATCATTTATGTTCATGACCAGATCTACTTAACTAAAGGTTCCAAGCTCAAGAAAAAACTACTTAACACAACCTATGAGGTCTTGCTTTCAAAACCCACTAGTTTCATTAAAGCATATCATACTATCTTAGATGGATTCATGTGGGAGAGCTTCAAAGAGGATGTGCACTCTCATATGAGGGAGTGCATGGATAATTTTCTAGTTGAGGAGGAACATAGCTCTTAGGGAGAGTTATCATTACCACCTCCTTATTCATTGAGTGTGAGAGGGAGCTCATCCATGAGCTACCTTGCTGATTTGAAACAAATGTATGATAAAAATTGTATTGTTGAATCTCATGATGAATTTATTGTATACTTGTATTTTCTTAACACTCATGTGCAGGTCTTGGCTCCAAGAGGGGGCAATTTTTCTGATGGGCTTCATGAGCCACTTTGGGCCATGAACAATGGTGATGCTGGCCATTCCTTGGGAGATCTTGGAGAGATGATGTACTTTTCATGGTGTGATTCATCAACACCAACCATCATACACCTTCTCCAAACATGCAAGAAGGATGAGGCAGCAAGCAAGTGTTTGGGAAAACACTTTTCATATCATATCCTATGGCAGTTAGGAGTAAAACTGCACTGTTTGCACTTGAGGGACCATTGTCCTTCTCCATTATTGCATATGGCAGCTAGCATGACTCTAATTCTGATACCATTGGCTGAAGATGTTCTTATCTTTGTTGGGAACATGGTTGGAGGAGAGGCAAATTTTTTGGGTGTGTCCTTGGGGGAAGAAAGTCCCTACGTTTTCTGCACTACATGTTCTAAGGGGAGCATGAAAAACTATATGGCCACTATTGTACACCACTTGTTTCTTTATTATGTGGACCATATGTTTGGTTGGAGCACTTGGGGCATGCCTCTCATGAGCCATTGGGAGGAGCTTTTCTATGAATTACCAAGCTGGGAGGTAGTTCATTTCCTTTGGATGATAGCATGGAGGTGGAAAGCCCTCATTGATTATGAAATTCCCCATTATTTTCATTTCTTCTGTCTTGAGAAAGCCACAATGAGAAGAGGGGATATTTTGCAGCACCCTTGCAGTTGCTTGAGGACAAGCAACATTTGGGAGGGGGAGACTATAATATTCCTAAATTAACATGCAGCTAATAGGAATATTAACTTTTCCTTTTAAATCCAGTTGAATGAATAAATGGGCAAGGAGGCTCATAAGTTGCTTAAGAAAGAATAACAATCCCTCATAGTGTGAAACGGGATCATGAAATAACTAGATCAAGCATCCACATGTGTGAAAAAGGTCTAAAATATGTGGACAAGGTCAATTTGACCAATTCAACATGATTTATTCTCAAGGAGTGGATCCTTCATAAAGCCAGCTCAATGTGAATGAAAATCAAGCAAGCTAGCCAAAATGAAGACACCTTGAGTGTGAAAGGAGACAAGGCATGAAGACTCAGTGAAGGATGACCCTATCAATATTGATCCAGTCAAGCTTGACTAAATCAAACTGCGATGTAAAAGGATTACCCTCACTAATGGAGACAATGTAATTGTGATGGAGGAACCTTTGCATGGAAGCAACCTCATAGTGGGTGGGACCCTTGGTGAGGAAGCTCAACAATTATATAATGGAGGAGATGGAAAGAATATGGAGATATTGGAGATTATATTTTTATGTGGTCTACTTAGACTTCCTGCATACTTGGCTGTTTAGCTAAGTTTTTGCACTGCTTAGTGCAAGGGTTTTCCCAGGTGGGGATTCCCTACTCTTTCTTAGAGATCTTGTTTAAGAAATCTAAGAGGAGACTTCTAATCTAAATTTTCCACTACCTGATGTTGAGCCAAGCACCTACCTTTAGCAAAAACACAGTCCCTTTAGAAAACTGTGTTATTTCTTAAGGTGTGCAGTGGGAGGGGTCGAAACCTCATTTTGAGGAGCTAGTTTCCCAAGAGGAGGATCAACATTTCTTTGGGAAAGCTAGAGGAAGAATCTACAGCCATTTCTTTGCATGTTCAGCCATTTTTATACAGATATTCAGCTACACAGCATGATTCAGCCACAGATCTGCAGCAGTTCTTTCATGTATATCATTTCTGTCAAGAAACCCTTGCCGGGTCTTCTTGGATCTGTATAAGAGAGATTAGATGTTTGTTTTTATGCCTAATTGAGTATTCTAATAAGAAGATCTGATTTATTTCTCCATTTTCTGAGTTTGACCTCCATTAGACTGCACAGTCTCTTATGCAGGAATTTATGTGTGTTGCAGTCTTGGGGTTTTGTCAATTTTAAGTTGTTTTGAGCATGGGAGGCATGTTTAACTAGGCTAGAGGCATTTGTTTATAAAAATATTTTTCCTATTGTATGTCCTATACTACCTATTTTAAGGGACACAGCCGTTTTTTTTCATTGTTATAACTCAATCTTCAGAAAATAACATTTTTGAGGCAAAAATTGTTGCTTTTCCCCACTTTATGATTTGTATAAAGGCATAGTTTGTTGTTGTGATTTTTCTATGATGGATATGTGTTTCAATACACTACATGGTTTGATTAATTTTTGCTTTCCAACTTTGGAATACCTTAAGTTATTCTTATTTTTGTAGAAAATTCCAATTTTGGAATATTACAACGAGCTTAACTATGTGGCTCATCATCTTGAGTTGGAATATATCATTCATGATTTAAAGATGTGGATGTGTTATTTTCTTAGTAGGAGGTTTATTCTGATGAGGGATCATAGTGGACTGAGTTAATTGTTTGACAAACCCAATTTGAATGTCAGGCAAGCTATATTGTTAGTTACCCTTAGTGAGTTTGACTTCTAGATCAGACAAATAAAGGGAAAGGAGAATCGGGCTGCAGATGCTCTCAATAAAAGAGTGAAGGTGGATCATATTGCAATAGTGAGTTCTCATGAGACAAATTTGCAGGAGCGGATCTTGCAGGCAGGGAAACATGATAACATGTACTAGCATTGAAGGCATGGGTTGTAGTAGTAGGGTGAAGGTGACAGGGATGAGGAGTATCACCTCAAGAAAAATGGTTTGGTCGGATTTAAGAACATGATTTATGTGACGAATAACAGTGAGCTCAAGAAGCTTATCTTGAGGTATTTTCATGTTAAGTCGTGTTAATGTCACCCAGTATATCATAAGACATTGAAAACAGTTAAGAAGTTCTATTATTGTTTGAACTTGAAGAAAGAGGTGGTTGAGTTTATTTCAAGATGTATGGATTTCCAGTGGGTACAAGCTGAGTGTAAGCATCTAGCAAGTTTATCACAACCTATTCTTAATCCGAAGCGGAAATGGTAGGTCATTTCCATGGACTTCATCACAATTTTTTCAAGGAAATTGAAGTAGCATGATTCCATCATGGTTGTGGTTGATAGGTCAAGTAAGTTAGCTCACTTCATTATAGTTGGCTCTACTAATTCAGCTAGTGAGTTAGCTCATATTTTCATCAGGGAGATAGTGATATTGTATGGTGTTCCCAATAATATCATATCAGATAGATATGCCAAGTTCTCTTCCAGGTTTTGGAAGGAGTTGTTTGTAGGATTGGGAATAGAGTTGGATTTCAATATGACTTATCATACATAGATAGATGGACAGAAATATATGGTCAAAATAATTATTCAGGACATGTTGAGGATGTATGCCATACATCAGCAGAGGAAGTGGGAGGAGTATCTTCCACTCGTGGAGTTTGCATATAATAATTCATATCAAGAATCCTTGACGATGATTCCATTTGAGGCTCTTTTTGGGTGGAGTTTTAATATTATTATAAGCTAGAGTAATTCAGTGAATATGATGTTGATTAGACCAAACATGTTGGTTGAGATGGAACAAGAAATGTAGGTTATTAAGAAGAAATTTAAGGCAGCATATGACAGGTGGAAGAGTTATGAATATCATCACAAGGAATTTAAGGAGTTTTAGGTTAGGGAGCATGTGTACCTGCCCTGCATGTTCATCCCAAGAGGAGCTCCTTGAGGATTGGGTCATTTTCCAAGATAGCACCTTGGTATTATGGGCCTTTTGAGATCCTTGAGAGGATTGGACGATTGGCCTACCGACTTTCATTGACGCCAATAATGAAAGTCCATGATGTTTTTAATGTTTCATTACTTAAGAGATATGTGCAGTAGGTTGATCATGTGATTGATTAGTATGTACTGTAGGTGGAATCAAATGGATAATTCTAGCTAAAACCTCAATTCATATTGCAGTGGAAACAACTCATGCTCTGGAACTAAGAAATAGAGCAAGTTAAAGTGCAGTGGAAGCACTTTGGGCCTAATGAAGCTACATGGGCGATGGTTGATCAAATGTGGGATTTGTATCCTTAATTATTTATTGGTTAAAACAAATGAGTTTTTGGTACATGTATGTATATATGTATAGTTTTTGATACAACAATGGGTTGTGTTATAAAGCTCCAGTAAGTGGTATGTTTGTTTTTCTTTCAATAGGATGTCATTGTAAATATTGCATCGAGTTATGTTATAAAGCTCCATAGGCAGCATGTTTTTGTTTTCAACATTGTTTTGGTCATAAGTGTCATAGAACACCAAGTACATTGTTACCCTAAGGGGGAGGGGTATATAACAACCCCGATTTAAAGTTTTATGTAATAAAGGATAATAAAGGCAACACAAGACCAAGTTCATGGGACATGTATTCCAAGCTGGATGTTGGGAAAGCACAATAGTGGGCATAACTTTTGGTTTATTAATGGCTATGGAAATTTGCAAAGGCATTGGCAAAGGAAAAGAGGAAATAATTGACATTTATTTATGAAATAAATGAAAATGGGAGAAAAGGAAGGTGAAGGGACACAAAATTCCATGCTAAGGAAATTAGAGGGAAAATGAAGGAAAATGAATAAAAATAAGACATCAATAATAAAAAGGCATCAGAGGATCAATTCACAGATTTTGCCAGTTCAGTTTGGCTCTCTTCTTCCAATATCTCTCTCTCATACACTCTTGCACACTTAGAGTATTCTTGGAGCATTTTGAAATTTACTTATAGTTGGAGAAAGGAAAGTGAAGGAAAAGCAAAGGAAAACATGGAGAATTTTGGATTAGCAGCTTCAGCGGGAGGATTTTGCAGGTAACAGGTTGCATGTGTGCTTTCCTAGCTGAGGTTTGAATGCATGGTACATTCATTTGTTTATTCAGATTATTTTTTTCATTTCCATGGGTTTTTCCTCACTTCACAGTGGTTCCAACCTTGCCTTACCATTTCTAGGATAGCCATGGTGTGATGGGATTCATTCTAGGTTGAGCTTTGGATTTCCAAAATGTTTTGAAACTGGGTGAGGTGGTCTCAAAAAAATTCCCAAGGGTTGGGGGTGGATATAGTTTTTCTCCAAGAATCCCTCGACGGGTGGGTGGAGACGAGAAAATTACTCAAGGTATGGTGAAGAAAATATGAGGCATCCAATATTGGTTTGGTTTTGTGATCTTGAGGCCAATTTAGGTGAGATCGCGATAGCTTGAGGGTGGAGGTGGTTTAACCTTTGGACTCCCTAGTTGTTATGTCTTGGTTTATCCCAAGATATCCCACATTCATGCTTGGAATATGGCATGGGGTTGATTGGCTGAAAGAAATATTTGGTTCAAACCAATCTATGGTCGGGTGGTACGTGAAAGTCCCTGACTTGGTTGGCTTTTGCATATGCTAATAAGATCTATTTTCCTATTGTGATCTATGAGAACTTTTACTTGTTATTATATTGATTTGATGGTTTATTTATCATGATTAATATTCTAGTTATATGTTGGTTATAAGCATGGTTCTATGATGTGCTCTAGTTACGGCTCTTGTTCGTGGTTTGATGAGTATTTGAATGGTTGATGAATGCATGGGCTAACAAGTATTGTTACATCTACTTGAGAGGGAATTATACGTTCTTGTTTATTCTTATATGAAGTTTAGAGATTTAAGATTAGATATGCAATCATGACCTGTAACTTATATTTTTACCATATGTTTGATGAAATGACTATCATGTTCTAGGAAATCTAGGTCAAGTTATGGCTTCAAGTTTGAATGTTTGGCATTATTGTCATGTTCATTATGGTTCTATAAATTATAGGAAGTGGTTTGGAGGCTAACCTGAAAAGTGGCTCAGATCTCGAAACCATTGGCATAGAACTGAAAGATTTAGGTCATAACCACATGGAAGTAGGCTTGTGTGTGTGGTTGGGGCCTCATAGCCACACTCTTTCCTTATTATGTGTGCGGTTGATGTGTTAGGTCAGTCAAAAAAGGTTCCAACTAATGGATTGATCACCTAGGGTGGTTGTTCAACTCCTGAGTGATATGTAGTCTATGTAGGATGTCAGTAAGTATTCAGTTTGTAGGCCCCAATTCCTTATTTAATATTCCCAAACGAGAAAAGCAGGAATATAGTGCATAAACAAGGAAATAGAAATGAATAAATCAATACACCATTATATGATACAAATGTAAAACCATATTATTAAACATATCATCAAATAATAGGCACAATATCTTGAGGATCAAGTCACTCAAGCAATAAAAAACAAGCCTCTACAAAGCAAACATGTCAATACATGAGAAATAGCTGCCATGCAAATTCCATGAGCCAAGACAGCATAGTTTTAGGGCATAAAATGCTACAAAAATTATATAAAAATGTAGGTATATTGTTATATAGCTCAAAAGGTGTTGGGGCTATAGATCTATGCTCCCAAACACATTTCCAAGACAACCAGGGAAGGGTTTCCTGAAATACCCAAAATGAAAAAAATGTCGGAATGCAACCCTAGGGCTGAATAGCAACTGAAAAATGAATACTGGAAGGAGCTAGCTGAACTGATAAATAAATGAATAGAACTCCTCCAATAGGACCTCCAATTCAAAGGCTGATCCCCTCACTGAAGACCTCACCCTCCAAATGAATCGCTGAATGCTCCTTTGAAAATACACAATAGAATAACGCAGTCCTTGAGGGAAACTATGCTGTAGGAGGTGGGAATAGCCGGGCATGATGCAAAATAATGAAATTAAGCTCCATGACATTCCTTGTTAGCCTCCCAATGGAAATTATACCTCTCCACTAAAAAAAAAACATTGAAAGTGGCCCTCAACATCCTCCACTACTTCTACCCTGCAACACAACACAACTCCACCAGAGACTTCACTGTAGCTGAAGACTGAAGCTTGGCTAGAATCTCGAAATGTGTAAATGTAGTGCAATAATATTCTTATAGGCTCCTCTAGGAGAAAGGTGGGATTCCCGCTCGTAAACACCCTGTGCTAAAAAGCACAGCAATCTCAGCTAAACAGTTGGAGAGTGCAAGAAGTCATATAGACCACAAAATCAAAATCAACAACATAACCATCTATGGTTCCCTTTCCCTCATTATAAACAATGTCATCCTTCTCACCTTGGGTCCCACTCATTAAATTCACTACTATCATGGAGATTTTCTCCATTCACACTGCACTGTCTCTCATTGATGATCCACTCCCTCCATACCAGCATTGTTGATTGGGTCAAACTTGACCTTGTCCACATGCATTAGCCCTTGTTCACACATGAGGGTGCTTTATCCAGCTATTAAGATGATCCCTCTTCACATTAAGAGGGGTTTTATTCCTACTAAATAGATTTATGGCTCTCCCTACCCACTTATTCATCTATCTAAATGCCAAAATCAAAAATTAATATTCCAATTAGCTACATGCTAATTTAGGAATATTACAGTCCTCCCCTCCCAAATGTTTCTTGTACTCAAGAAACTATAAGGATAGAACTGAAGGGCCTCATCTCCTCCTCCTGTAGCATCCTCATATGATAAGCTTCTCCAATGAACAAGATTTTGTCTCATCAATAAGTCTCAAATTTTCCCCTCCCAAGTGTGCAAGTTAGCTTTTGGTGACAAATCTAAATAGATATCATCATGAAGAAGTGAAATATCCATGGAGGAAACAATATGTTGTCTAGAGTCCTTCTTGAGGCATGGAATCTAAAATATATTGGGAATCATCATTCCCATGTGAAGCTTCCATCCCTAAGCTATCATCCACACAAAATGAGTCACTCTCTAAAATGGTAACTCATGGAAAAACTCCTCCACCTTTGGCTCCTGCAATGTAGGTGGGATGCATATATGAACATGATAGACCAAATGGCCTATCCCACATTGTCTTTCTCTCCACTTATAGAAAGTGTAGATCTGCTGCTGAATTTGGGCTGCAATAGTGTCGTGTAATATTCCAAAATTTTAGCCTCCAAGCTAAATGGAATATTAGAGTTATTTTATCACTGGGTAGGTGAATAAATGAGTAGGGAGGCCCACTAACCTATTTATAAGGATCAATAACACTCCTAATGTGAAAGGAGTAAGAATAAGCAGCTTATTTGAGCACTCTTGGGTGTGAACAGAGATGGGATCATGTTGATTCAGTCAACTTTGACCAAGTCAACAAAGCTGTCTAGATACATTGAACCACCTTGATGGGCAACGCAACGTTTGGTGGAGGACAACTTGCATGAGCTTGATGGCACATGTGGATGGGACCCAATGTGGAGAAGTTCACTTGCTATATATGGAGAGGATGGAAGCCTTTTTTATGCATGCTTTGTATTTGATTATTTGATCTTGTCTATTTAGACTTGGCATCCTCTTGTTGTTTAGCAGGGTTGCAGTGCTGCTGAGCACAGGGTGTTCCCGAGAAGGAATCCCACCTCTTCCCTTGAGAGGAATCTTGGGAGAGCTTTTCCTGTATTTCTCCACATCTAGGCTTAAGGCCAAGCATCATTCGTCAGTCCCAACATTATTTCTGTAGCAGGATATTACTGAGTTGCAGGGTGTTGCAGTGGGGAATTCTTACACCACTTCCGAGTTTGTTTCTCAGTAGAGGGTGCCTTCCTTCCCTTGAGAGATCAGCTAGGAATATTTTTGAGCACATCTCATATCTTGGCAGTAGGCCAAAGTGTTTCTCATCTCCTATAGCGCAGTCCCTTACAGGAACTGCGTCATTTTGCATAGAGTTGTTGTAGCATGGTTAAGACCCTTGTTTCTGAGCTAGTTTCCTAGGGAAAGGGCCAACCCTTCTCCCGGAAAGCTAGAGGAAGGGATTCTCATCCCTATTTTGTATTATTTATCTATATTTTTATAATTTTGTAGTAATATTTCATTTTTCTCAGCTTAATATTCATATCTGCTCTTTTTGTACTCATGCTTTCAAGAAACCCTTGTCAGGTATTTATAATGAAATAAGGAGGTCAGATCTTCATTTTCTTGGCATATTGTTCCATAAAGTTCCAGATCCATGTTATTTTATCATTATACTATAGAAACCCTCATAAAATAACGTTTTACATGCTTCAGTCTTTTTCTGCATAACATAAGTCATGGGATTTGGTTATTTTTGAGCTGATATGAAGCCGGGAGGTCTGTTTAACATATCAAAAGGGATTTATTTCTAATCCCATCTTGTATGTGAGGGAATAACATCATATTCTAAGGGAACCAAGCATTATTTCACCCAGTAAAAATGTAGATATTCAGAAATAACGTTTTCAGGGTCTAATTGCTGCATTTTCCCCACTTGGGAATGTGTATAAGTTCTTATTTTGTTGTTGTTTCACTCATTTCATGGCTATGTGTTTTTTAACACATCATATGAGTATATTTTTCACTGAACATCCATTATTATGTTCATGATTTTTTGTATCTCCAACTTTATAATATCTTAAGATATTATTATTGTTGTAGATATTCCCTATTTTGGGATATTACATGTCACCCACAAGAAACAAAGGGACAATTGGATCTTCAAATACCCCTTCTCTAGTATCATGAACCTTGGTAACCCAAGCCATCTCATATAAAGTGAATAGCACATCATCACCATATGGCATCCAATTCATAAATATGTTGAGTGTTATGTGTAATGTTGGATGGTACCAATGGTTTCTCCATTGGATACAACGCAGTTTTGATAACCGTTGTTTCAAAACATCATGTGGCAAGTTTTCCTCCATCAATTTTGCTAGTTTTGCATGTTTTCTCATCTACTAAGAAGTAGTAAATGGCATTCTATATCATCTGAGCATAACAAGAATAGCACAACACATTCTCAAAGCCATCCAAGGAAGGGCTTCCTCTATCACTGATATTGGTCTTAGAAAGGCCATGTAGCAAAAATAGAAACTTGCCCTCTTATGGAGCAATGCACTGTACATATATGGAAAGAGAATGAAAATATTTTGTTAGATGAACCATAAGTACAAACATACCATTATTACCATTCATTGTGAGTAGGAAAAAGATGAGGTCCATGGATGAGCCCTCCCATGAAAATCTCCTCATAATGGTCTGAAATGTAAAGTGATGCATACTCCCAAGTGACAACGTTTTTGGCCTTAGTGATAAGGCTCTTATCACCCCATGACTCCATTCTTTGAAATGCCACATGTGAAATTCATCAACCTTGATGTTAATATAAGTGGGAGATTCCTCCTTATGTGGCAGCACCTCCTGATTTTTCAAAACTAAGGAGTAGCCCCTTTGCACCATGATTGTGCCCCCATCTACTCTTGCAATAACATACAAACTATCGGAGAAAATCAGCCCATACTCTCCCAAGAGAAACAATAGCTCTTGCTACCTCCCCACATCTCCATTATATAGACCATGGAGTGAAAACATGCTTATTGACAAAAAAAAATTCATATCACCCCAATGCAACCAAACTCCTTGCTGCCATATAATTCAAATGTCATGCCAAGTCCCAACTACTAACACACCCTCAAAGATAGGATATGTTACGTGATGGCCAAACTCTTTCAATAGTAGCCAGCGCAGCCATGCCTCCTGCTTACCCGTGTCATAGATATGAAAGTGGCTCACCAACCTCATGCTCACCATCCACACCCTCTCATCCAAATGTGGGTGCCTCCTTCCATGCTCAACATTGGTATCCCTCCAACGGAGAATACCATCCTCCCAAATCAAATCAATATCTCGACACTTCATGGGATGTTGAAGTGCAGCCTCCTAGAGATTTCCATATGAATACCACTCATCAATGACCAGGTTGAATCCATAAGGATCCAAGTATATAGAAGGAAAAATCTTCTCATTGAGCTGTGAAGTGCTCATCAAGAAGGATCCATCATAATAATGGGAGATAAGATGTCTCTCATCAATCATTTTCCTATCCCTTGTTACACATGTAGAATGGTCATTGGAATGCTCCAATAGTGGTTGGGCCCCCAACTCATCACTGCTACCCCATGACAGCATTGTTGATTTCCATGATGGTGCATCTGCTGTCTCCAGATCATGCCCAATGTTGAACATATAGTTCTACATCGGATTGTTTAGGACAATGCTCATCCTATCCTCCAAAAATCTACACTCCAACCCCAAGAGTTGTCTGCAGCTCAACAATGACATACTAGGATGACTATATATCTCCTCCTTGAACAAATCAAGGGTCCTCTACGCAGTGATAGTCTGCTGCTCCAAATCAGCAATGTGCATTGACCCTAGGTCATGTATTTTCCCTAATGGCATGTTCCCACAATCCTCCATATGATGTGCTAAGATAATAGGAAGTAGAAATATGTGCATACCTTGGTAAAGCTTGGGAACATCTTGTACTGCTACAAGGGTTCCTTCCTCCGGTGTGATGACTTCCCCAACTATTGATGATGATGGTTGCTCCTCTATGGCTGCATCAACACTACTATAAGTCTCCTCCTCCTCATGCATCTCCAGAATAGTGCATGGGACTCTAAATGTCAAGAGGTCAAGTCCACTTTGCAAAGGTGCAAGTGCTCTTTCTCCTGATGCAAGTTCTCCTGCAGCAAGTGGTGGTGGAAGTTTCTTCTCCTCTAATTTCTTCTTGTCAAACTTCTTGATCGAATAAGTCCAAAATCACCCGGATTTAATAAGATTCTTCATCATTAATCTACATGACAAGAAGGTCAACCTTGCTGGGATTACTTTTGAAATTTCAACCAATGCCATTGCAGCTACTACAGGGATACCTAGTGTAGGAAAGAAGTGGTTTAAACAAGCAAACCTAGACATGATTTGTTTTGAACCATACCTCAAACCTAGGTATAAATATCACAACAAGTCCATTTTCCCTTTTTTTTCATCTCCTTGACCGGTATGTGCCCATGATGAGGAAAATAATGAAATAATTCACTTGTGAGGGAAGTTTTTCTCTCCTATATTCATACCATATTCGTCTTCTTATGCATTTCACTAAAGTGAGAATGCTACATTTGCCTTATAATCTTTTCCATAGCATTGATAAGATGGCTTACATTATGCAAAAGAGGGATTACAATTAGCAAATGTAGAGCCTATTTCATCATTCACTCATCAAAATGGTGGTCATGCATCATCTTCAGCAGAAAAACATTTCATGGGATGCATTCATCACAAATGAGGTTTTCACTACCGCACCTATTCATCATGAGCAGAATATTCCTTCATCATCTCATCCTCTCGTATCCACTTCTCCATCACATCACGTTGTTCATACATCTCCATCCACTCACATCCATTCACCTCATGTTGATCCTACCTCATCACCTTTCTACAACCCTTCACCATTACATCATGATACCAGAGCATCAAGCAGTGAAAGGGACATTGAGGCAGCTGGCACTAAATTGATTGATACTGATCCATTTTCCTTGACATATTGGAGAGCCCACAAGCATGTGTTTGCTTCACTTGGTGTGAAAGGGGCCATGCCTTCTTCATCAGAAAAACAGGTAGACAAGGGCAAGGAAAAGGCTATAGAGCCTATCACTGTTCAGGAGGAGGAAAAACATGCAACTGAGTAGGAGTTTCAGCTGATTGACCTTGATGATGAGGATGAGGTTAGAATCACCAATGCATTGATTAGAGGCAAGGATGCGAAGATTAGTGAGCTTCAAGCTAATCTTGGTAGAGAAAGGAATGTGATTAATTTTCTTGAACTAGAGAATCAACAGCTGAAGACAAAGCAAACCATCAGTGAGGTCAGGGAAATTAGAGCCCAAAGAGAGGACGGAAAGGCCAAGGCCTTGATGGATGAGACCTTGGGAATTTTTTATGGCAGTGATGATGAGGAATATCAACTTCCTAGACAGAGACCGAGGACCATTGGACTAAAGAGGGCTTTAGCCCAGAAAAGGCAGAAAGAGGCAGAATTGGTAGAGCATCTTAATCAAAATGAGTTTCTTTCCATAGATATTGACGGAGACAGAGAATATTGGCTTGAAAGAGCCAATTTTCATCTATAGGGAATACTGTATAAGGCAAATAAATACACTGACATTTAGAGGGAGATGGCAAAACATTATGCCATGAGAAACAGGATTGCAAGGGCCAAGCTCAAACGAGCCCATGCAAAGATTCGACCTTTGACTGAGTCAAAGGAGAAGGAGAAGTTTAATATTCTTGCTTAGGTGTCTCACCATGCCTCTAACCTATAAATCAGCAAGAAAAATCATAATTTTTGCACATGTGGCACTTTTGTGAAAATTTTTATTTTTGGGATAGTTTAGTATGCAAAAAATGTGCTAAATGCACAGCGCCACTGGCACTGCGCTCTTTTTGGGCCATATAAATGGAAAATGGTCAGAATATTAAGGCTCCTAGTAATGAGTACATCAACCTCAGAAATTTTAAGGAGATTTGGAGCAAAACTGGTCCCTCAAAAAGGCCAAAACCACCAAAAATCATGTGAGTCTACCCTCTTTTTGACCTTGATATTGCGCGTTTACTAGTCTTGGGAGAATAGGTTTTTTACATGGCATATGGACACCATTTTTGAAATTGAAAGAATATTTGGAAACTAAACTTAGATACCTTTCCAATGAGCTATCATGGAGCTGATTTGGACAAGGGGAAGGCCTCCAAAAGTGGCTTACAAAACAGGTCAAATTTTCTGTCATGGCGATGCGCGTTTACCAAGGAATTTACAGTTTTACCAGTGTACTCAAATTTTGAAGTTTCACCTCTGTTTCACTTTTTAATTTGGGTAAATGAGAATTTACAAATGTAAATATCATGTTTTACTTTTACATAAGGTATATACATTATGTAAATCATTAGTTTGAAGTCAAATGTATCTGTTCTAAAAGATAGGAATGAGTCACTTTCCTCATCCTAGTCTCTAGCATTCAGTTCAACTTTTGGTGTAACAACTCCCTCACCTCATGGATTTGATCCGTCACGATGAGAGGAAGTGGTTTTTAAGTCTATAAGTGATATTTTTTCATTCTTTGTAATGTTTGGCATTAGTTGGAGAGATTTTATTGATAAAGTATCATTCTGGCTTGGACATTAATGGAAAATTGCAGTTATTTTCTTGGGATCCCTGTGGTATGAGTTTTAAACATTGTTTCTTCTCTATGATTGATTTGTTTCAATGTATTTTTAATTCATAAACCATTTCACATATTTAATATATTTTATTTTAAGTTTTAAAGATAGAATTCATATTTAGTTATGCTCTGTTTTGGGAAATTAAGTATAATGTGTTCAATTTATTCAGTTTAAGGAAAATACATTTCAAATGCTTTCTTTAGCTCCTCACCAGTATATTCACCTCGTTTAATCCTCTTTGAATTTTTAAATCTTTTACCTACCTTTCCTCATCAATAATACTGCAATTTCATCCTTCTCGCCCTATTTTATCCTCTTGACCTAATTCCGGTTCAGTGAGCCCAACCCTAAAATAAAAATCAAAACCCCTTGTTTTCCTTAGCTAGCTTAAAATCCTTTCAATCTAGCCCTCTTGGTTTTGATTCTATCGAGAGATATCTCTCTTACTTTGTAGGGCTAGATACCGAGTCCAAAGTTTGGTTTTAGGTTACCTCAGGATTGCCTACTTCAGCCTTAGTATCAATCCGAGTGATAACATTTTGGCAACCATACTGGGGAATAAAAAGTAAGAACATATCTTCCCTAGGAAAGCTAATCAAAGTTTAGATCTTATTTTTTATGGTGGACAGCAGTTAGATGCATATGAAGGCTGAAATCATCCACCTGGCGACTCCACATATTTCAGGTTGATCAACGACTCGTCTAGCACAAGAATCCAAAACCAACACTTCATGGTGACTCCACTGCATGAATATCAATAGCTTCAAGAATTTAAAAGATGGAAAATGTTCCAAGAAGGTATGCTCCCATGAGCCGAGATCACATTCCAGGTTTTCCAAATAAAATTCCTAAGGTAGATTGGCAAAGGAATTTTCCTATGTTCAAAAATGTGAAAGGTAATGATGTTGCTCTTCATCTAGTGAGATTTCACATGCATGTGCATAGATTAAAGATTCTTGAAGACTGCATGATGAAGATATTCATGGCCACTTCGAAAGATGAAGCTCGATCTTGGTATGAAATTTTGTTGCCTGCTTGTACTTACTGCTTAGAGGATTTTCATACCATATTATTTGAAAGGTATAAAGAATCATGTCCATCCTTAATATTAGTTCAAAACTGTTGTAAAGATGTTGATAGTTTTATTGAAAATCTTGAGAATTTTTATGGAGATGATGAATTCATGGACGATGAGATCATGGAAGCCCTGTATGAGGAACCATTTTAGCAGCATAAAGAAATCTTAGAGGATAATTATCAAGATGCTCAGGATATTTTACAGCAGGTTGAAGATCTTTGTATAGTTGAAAATGATGGAAGACAATGTCTTATTTCAGATCTGATTGCAGCAAAAGATGGTATGCAGGAAAATGAGGTTCCAATCTTAGATTGTGGTAAAGTCAATATTGTTGATCCAGATCTAGATTCAAATTGTGATGATGAAGAGTATGTTATTCTGGATCGCATGAAGGAGAGGTCTATTGTTGAAGTCACCTCGAATGAAGAAAACATAGTTATAGACCTAAGTGTTCTCAACCCATCAGAACAAAGTCTTCACGAGGAGGTAATCCATTCCCTTTATGAAAAACAAGATGAGATCTTTGTTCAAGTAAGTGAAAAATGTTCTTTGGATGAATCTGTGGTAGATGATAGAAATGTCATTTTTTGGTTTCAAGAACAATCTAAAGTTTTCCCTCTTATGGCTGATGAGTATGATAACAAAAATGACAATCTGATTGCCATGTCATATGAATATGATCAACAATATATTCAAATTGCAGAGGACCAGAGCATTGAGGACTGTCATTCAAATTTTTCTTCCCATGTCTCATTCTTTGAATTGTTTTTTCAAGAAGAAATATTCTCACCTACTTGTTCAGAATTTTTTGAAGACTAGGAACACACTCTTGTTGAGGTACATTATGAAAAGAGATCATATTTAAGAGAAAAGCTACCTTGTTTATTCCAGATCAGTAAGAGGTAAATTTTCTTGATTTTCAAGATCCCTTCGACAGTCTTTTGCAAGCACTAGAGAAGATGAATTTTGTCTTGTTTGTCAACATAAGTCTTGCTTTCGGTTTTTATTGTGAGTTGCCTATATGTACATCCTTCTGCTTGCTTGAGGAAAGTGAGATCAGAATTCAAGAAAATAACCATCTACTGGATTGGTTACACTAGAAGGATCACTTCACATGATTGTATATATGTCTTCAGCAGGTCGGTGGTTGTCATCAGGATTTTAAGCCCTCGGGTCTTGGTGATGTACTGCCATCAATAAGTAGGGTAAGTTCAATTTTTAATTTTTGTTTCAGTCAGTCTTGAGTTAGTTTTGAGTCAGTTTATTGTGTCAAGTTTCTTTCAGTATTCAGTTTCGTTTTTAGATATTGACTCCATTTCCTAATGAAATAGGCACTTGTTCTACAATGTTATTGGCATCTCCAAGGAGCTACCATCCCTAGCTGGAACCAATGTTAGTGTCAGTATTTGCATACTTCCACCAAGGATCAAAACACATTTGCATGTGCATCTTAGGTGTCCCATACCAAATAAATATTTTATCATTCTTTTAGGTCATGACATAAATTTTCTCCGCTGGTGGTTCTCCTTGTCAAATAATTTTTTTCTCCCTCCAAGATCCATATTTTTGACTCATTCCCATGCCCCTTTGAGCATAAGAACACCTATGAAATGCTCTATTTTACTTGAAAGTCTTTAAATCAAAATTTCATTCAAAATTAGGTCAAAAAAGCAGTTTCATTAGGTTACTAGGGTTTTTCATTTTTCAAGATCACTCTTTCATTCCAATGAGGTCAGCACACATATGAGAGGGATTGAAACAAGATCATCATGATGTTTTCATTATACTTCAAAAGTTGTATTTTCAAGTTTCAGGACTTTTTATCAAAATGTCATTTTGATAAAAAGTCACTTATGTAATTCATTTTATTTTTTTGTATGTAATTTTATGCTACTATATGTAATAATTAAATCCTAAAGCAGTAAAATCCATTATTTCAAGCCTCAGTGAGCAAATGAAAAGCCAACTTTGTGACTTCAGCAACCTACAATGAAAAAGTGTCAAAGAGTATTAGTGATAAAAGGAAGAAGACTTCAAACATTAGAAAAGTGGATATTCAAAGTTAAATCAAATTTCCCTTGAATATAAAAGCCCATCAAACATTTCAAAAGAGTCATTTTTTCCTTTCAAAGTGTAATAAGCATTCGGAAAAGAATAAATCTGTGAATTTTTGAGTGAAATTGTGCTAAGTTTCTCGTCGTTGTGCATTCTGCAACTGGCATTGGGCGCCTGTACCTTGGCGCTGTGCCCTTGCCCGAAATTTCCAATGTGTTTTGTGAAGGCGCTACACATTTTCAAAAGCGCTACGCACCTAGCCAGGGAAGGTTGTTGAGTGATATAGCAACCCAAATCACTTCAAAACATCTCCAAATTTTTCCAAAGTCCTCCAAACAGCCCTCAAAGTAGTAAGCACATATTTTAACCTTTCCTTTAAGCTATTTGGTCATTCTTAAATGAAATTGAAGTGGATCCCTAATGAAACACTAATTAAAATTGTGTAATCACTGTCTACACACTTGTTTCATCCTCCTAAAAGAAATATCAGTCATAAACAAGGTATTTTCATTGATTTATGGTTTTCATTGATCTAGTTTGTCCCTTCACTCATTCCCTACACCAATTCCCTTTCACTAATTTCCTATAATCATTCCCTTCACCTTTAAAGCTAGTCATCTCATCCCCTTCCCCTCATTCATTTCACTTGCACCCTAGGGTTTCATAAATCAAAGTTTAAAGATGTCAAAAGAAGAATATAGTGGCATTGTTGGTGAGGCAAAAATGCCAAGGATAAATGACCACAAGGGAGGGAAAATAAATAGGTTTGAACCCATCACCACAAGGGAACTCATGGCCTCTCCTCTCACTATCTCTTGTTTTAAACATGTGGGTTGCTTTGAGTTTTGTGAGAGAGTGCAGCAAGTCCAAAATCACCTGGAGTTAACAATATTATTCATCATTAATCTACAAGACAAGCAGGTCAATCTTGTTTGGGTTACTTTTGAAATGTCCACCAATTCCATTGCAACTACTACAACGATACCTAGTGTAGGAGAGAGGTGGTTTAAACAAGAAAACCTGGACATGAGTTATTTTGAACCATACATCAAACCTAGGTATAAAGATCAAAACAAGTCCATTTTCCCTTTTTTTTCATCTCCTTGACCGGTATGTTCCCATGAAGAGGATAATAATGAAATACTTCACTTGTGAGGGAAGGTTTTATTGCCTCTATTCATACCATATTCATATTCTTATGCATTTCACTAGAGTTAGAATGCTACATTTGCCTTATTATATTTTGCATAGCATTGACAAGATGGATTAAATTGTACAAAATAGGGATTACAATCAGAAAATGCAGAGCCTATTTCATCATTCACTCATAGAAATGGTGGTCATGCATCAGCTTCAGCAGAAAAACATTTCATGGGATTCATTCATCGTAAATGAGGTTTTCACTACCGCACCTATTCATCATGAGCAAGATATTCCTTCATCATCTCATCCTCCTGTATCCACTTCTCCATCACATCCCACTATTCATACAGCTCCATCCACTCACATCCATTCACCTCATGTTGATCCTACCTCATCACCTTTATACAACCCTTCACCATTACATCATGATACCAAAGCATCAATCAGTGAAAGGGACATTGAGATAACTGGCACTAAATTGACTGATATTGAGCCATTTTCCTTGACATATCAGAGAGGCCATAGGCATGTGTTTTCTTCACTTGGTGTGAAAGGGGCCATGTCTTCTTCATCATATAAAACAAGTATACAAGGGCAAGGAAAAGGCTACAGAGCCTACCACTGTTGAGGAGGAAGACAAACATGAAACTGAGTAGGAGTTTCAGTTGATTGACCTTGATGATGAGGATGAGGTTAGAATCACCAATGTATTAATTAGAGGCAAGGATTCCAAGATTATTGAGCTTCAAGATAATCTTGGTAGAGCAAGGAATGTGATTAACTTTCTTGAACTAGAGAATCAGCAGGTAAAGACAAAGCAAACCATCAGTGAGGTAAGGGCAATCAAAGCTCAGAGAGAGGCTGGAAAGGCCAGGGCCTTGCTGGATGAGACCTTGGGCAGTTTTTATGGTAGTGATGATGAGGAAGATTAACTTCCCAGATTGAGACCGAGGACCATTAGATTGAAGAGGGCTTTAGCCCAGGAAAGGCAGAAAGAGGCAGAATTGACAGAGCATCTTACTCCAAATGAGTTGCTTGCCATAGATATTGATGGAGATAGAGAATTTTGGCTTGAAAGAGAAAATTTTAATCTAGGGCCTACTGGAGAAGGCAAAGAAATACACTGAGATTCAGAGGAAGATGGCGAAACTTTATGCCATGAGAAATAGGATTTCAAGGGCCAAGCTCAAATGAACCCATGCAAAGATTTGAGCTTTGACCGAGTCAAAGGAGAAGGATAAGTTGCATATTCTTGCTAAGGTGTCTCACCATGCCTCTAACCTATAAATCAAAAAGAAAAATCACAATTTTGGCATGTGTGGCACTTTTGTGAAAATTTTGATTTTTGGGACAGTTTAGCATGCAAAAAATGTGCTAAACATGCAACGCCACTGGCGCTGCGCTCTTTTTTGGGCCATCCAAATGGAAAATGGTTAGAATATTAACGTTCCTATTAATAATTTCATCAACCTCATAAATTTTAAGGAGATTTGGAGCAGAACTGGTCCCTCAAAAAGGCCAAAAACCACCAAAAACTCATGTTTTTGCCCTCTTTTTGACCTTGACGTTGCGCATTTACCAGTCTTGGGAGAATAGGTTTTTTTATAGGGAATATGGACACCATTTTGGAAAGTGAAAGCATATCTGGAAACTAGACTCAGAGACCTTTCCAATGGGATATCATGGAGATGATTTTGACAAGGGGAAGGCCTCCAAAATTGGCTTACAAAACGGGTCAAATTTTCTATCATGGCATTGCGTGTTTACCAAGGAATTTACAGTTTTACCAGTTTACTCAAATTTTGAAGTTTCACCTTTGTTTCACTTTTTATTTTGGGTAAATGAGAAGTTACCAATGTAAATATCATGTTTTACTTTTACCTAAGGTAGATACATTAGGTAAATCATTAGTTTGAAGTCAAATGTATCTGTTCTAAAATATAGGAATGAGTCACTTTCCTCATCCTAGTCTCTAGCATTCAGTTTAGATTTTGGTGTAACAACTCCCTCACCTCATGGATTCGACCCCTGAGGATGAAAGGAAGTAGTTTTGAAGTCTATAAGTGATAGTTTTTAGTCTTTTTAATGGTTGGCATAAGTTGGAGAGATTGTATTTATCAAGTATCATTCTAGCTTGGACATTAATGGAAAATTTTAGCTATTTTCTTGGGATCCCTGTGGTATGAGTTTTAAACATTGTTTATTCTCTATGATTGATTTTTTTGAATGTATTTTTAATTAATAAACCATTTCACAACTTTAATATACTTGATTTCAAGTTCGAAAGATAGAATTCATATTTAGTTATGCTCTGTTTTGGGAAATTAAGTATAATGTGTTCAATTTATTCAGTTTAAGGAAAATATGTTTCAAATGCTTTCCTTAGCTCCTCACTAGTATATTCACCTCATTTAATCCTCTTTGAATGTTTAAACCTTTTACCTACCTTGCCCCATCAAGAAGACTGCAATTTCATCCTTCTGGACCTAATTTATCCTCTTGACCTAATTCCGGTTCAGTGAGCCCAACCCTAAAATCAATATCAAAACCCCTTGTTTTCCTTAGCTAGCCTAAAATCCTTTCAATCCAGCCCTCTTGGTTGTGATTCTATCGAGATATCCCTCTCTGACTTGGTAGGGCTAGATACCGAGTCCAAATTTTGGTCTGAGGTTACCTCAGGATTGCCTACTTCAGCCTTAGGATCAATCCGAGTGATAACACAAGCCTTTTGTCTTCTTATTCAAAAGGAAAGGGCATAGTGTATTGCTTTGGAGCTCTATGCAATACCGATTTTCTCTTCTGCTGATAGGAAGTGCATGGTCCTTCCTCATCTTGAAACCCTAGTGTGGTTTCAATAATTTTCCCCACTTTTCTTTGCTTGACCTCCTTGGTGAGGTCCCTCTTAGATCTGAAAAGAGATGAGATAAAAATCATTCCTTCCATCATTCTAATATATTTCTCCTTCTTCTTATTCTCCTGATAGCATAATGGTTGAGATCCACAGGCAAATCCAAGATTATGCTCTGATACCACTGCAATATTCCTAAATGGGAAAAGCAGGAATATAGTGCATAAACATGGAAATAGTAGTGAATAAATAAATACACCATTATATGAGACAAATTTACAGCCATCTTATTAAAAATATCAGCAAATAATAGGCACGATATCTTGAGGATCAAGTCACTCAAGCAATACAAAAAAATCCTCTACTAAGCAAATATGTCAATACATGAGAAATAGCTACCATACAAATTCCATGAGCCAAGACAGCGTAGTTTTAGGGCATAAACTGCTAAATAAATGATATAATGGTGTAGATATACTGTTATATAGCTCAAAAGGTGTTGGGGATAGATATCTATGCTCCCAAACACATTTCCAAGACAACCCGGGAAGGGTTTACTGAAATACCCAAAATGACGGAATGCAGCTGTAGGGATGAATAGAAGCTGCAAAGTGAATACTAGAAGGAGGTGGCTGAACTGATAAAGAAATGAATAGAAATCCTCCAATAGAACCTCCAAGTGAAAGGTTGATCCCCTCACTGAAGACCTCACCCTCCAAATGAATCACTGAATCCTCCTCTAAAAATACACAATAGAATAACACAGTCCTAGAGGGAAAATGCGTTGTAGGAGGTGGGAATAGCTAGGCCTAATGCCAAATAATGAAATTAAGCTCCAGGATATTCCTTGTTAGCCTCCCAATGGAAATGCTACCTATCCACTGAAAAAAAAAAAAACACTGAAAGTGTCCCTCAACATCCTCCACTGCTTCTACCCTGCAACACAACACAACTCCACCAGAGACTGCAATGTAGCTGAAGACTGAAGCTTGGCCAGAATGTCGGAATGTGGAAATGTAGTGCAATACTCTTCCTAGAATCTCCTCTAGGAGAGATGTGGGATTCCCGCTCGGGAACACCCTGTGATAAATAGCACAGAAATCTCAGCTAAACAGCTGGAGAGTGCAAGAAGTCATATAAACTACAAAATCAATAATCAACAACATAACCATTTATGGCTGCCTTTCCCTCCTTATAAACAATGTGAGCCTTCTCACCTTGGGTCCCACTCATTAAATTCATTAATATCATGGATACTTTCTCCCATTCACATTACGTTGTCTCTCATTGATGATCCACTCCCTCCATACCAGCATTGTTGATTAGGTCAAACTTGACCTTGTCCACATACATTAGCCCCTGTTCACACATGAGGGTGCTCTGTCTAGCTATTAATATGATCAATTTTCGCATTAAGAAGGGTTTTATTCCTACTAAAGGGATTTGTGGGTCTCCCTACCCACTTATTCACCTATCTAAATGCTAAAAGCAAAAAATTAATATTCCAATTAGCTTCATGCTAATTTAGGAATATTACACCTTAACTGGTACTTGGAGGTCGAGTCATGTTATAGTCACACTCAACCTCACATTTACCCTGGGAGCTTGTAAAAGGGCGTAAATCCTAGGGAGGGTGGTTACAAGATTGTGCAGACGCGTGATGATATATGTTAATGTGATTTTAGGTACCAAACATTAAATATTTTACAATTGGATGGTAAACATTAAGTCTCATACAATAAACCATGTTGTACCATATACTTGATTAAAATACACAGATATATATATTTATCCAAAACGTCACTGTGATTTTTATCGTCTTGATGTGGTGCCTTCATTATTTTAATAATTGTACTATGTCATAATAATAATCTGGCTGGAAAATTGTTACCTCGAGTTGGCGCTATTACACTATACACAGGGCGGTAGAGCACATTGAATACCCAATGACACATTTAACAACTTTGCTCACGCTCTTCGCTCTTCGCTCTCACTCCTCCGCGATTATCCTTGAGAGCTCTTTCCCTACAAGTTGCATCCATTTTTCCATTTTCATTTGAATTGCAACTTTTCACCCCATCATCCACAGAGGGTCCAACCCATCAATCATAGAGTGAAATTTATCATCCATGGTCCGACGTTAGACTGTCATTGGCCTTTAATCACTACTAGAAGCAAACGTAGGGCCAATTGATCCAGTTTTTGAATCTATTGATTGAGATTGAGATGGAAACCCGGTTGCATAGGAGGCAGGAGAAATACATATTTCAATATAATCACCATTGGAATTTTTCTATTTTATGATCATTCAAATACAGGATCTGTCGAGGTGAGAGCTTTGGCTTAATTCAATGAGCCAATTAGTCATATTCGATTTGGTTCCTTTTCGAATTATTCTCACTACTCCATTACACATATCTTTAGTTAGAATGTATTCTTTGTTATCCTCCTATCAATAAAATTTGGTGTGCCTCAATTTTCATTGTCAAGTTTAGCTTGGGCTACAAATGATAATGTGACGAATGTTTTGATTTCTTTCACACGCTGAAAATCTCCACTTGCTTTATTCTTGGCATTTCTTTATCATTTAAATATTTAAAAGGACACTATTTCATTTCAACATTTTTTTTTATGAAGGGCTTATTTAATATACACTTGTCAATCGAAGTATATTTTTTATAAGCTTTCATATTTGAAGGGTCAAATAAATATATTCCCTCCTAAGTGAAATTAAGACCAGCCCTTCAAATTTGAACGTTGGTTGTTATTTATTTCTGTTGTTCCTATCTGAGATGTTGCCTTTAACTAAACTCAATTCCACCACTGCTCTATTATGATATCCCTGAAGCCCTCCTATCTCCCCACCTTTTTTCTGCCTTTTGGCATGTGACTGCACACAAGGTGGAGAAGTGGCCCCTATAAGGAAATCACAAGGCAAAGGCGTGAATTTTTAAGGGGAAGGAAAAGAAATTAAAGCACGGGTCAAGAGGATGCCCTGTAGTTGAAAGATGTTAAGTCCCTATATTAATAGTGTAGCCCCTTATTATGTTAGTGTAGCCCCCCTTATTGTTATCATTCTACCCCTGTAACCCCCATATTGTTATTATTGTGCCCTTAAATTATTATTGTTAGGTCGGCTAGGATTACATTGTGGCCCACTAGGATTACATTATGGCCCCATGGACTACTATACATAGAAAGGAGGTTTTGTAAATTGTATCATCCAATAATTTTTCATTTATGTAATGTATTGGAGGTTTCCCCTCGAAGTGGCTTATTTTCATGGCGTTGATATCCTTATTCTATTTTTGGAGCTGGTTACACAACATTTGCATCGCAGGCTTGACTTAGGGTTTCGCTGTTCAAACAGGTCATCGTGGCATTTGCGCGATAACTTTTTTTCTACGTAAAGTTTCAGAATCTGAAAATTCTTAGGTGCGTGCTTTTCCACCCTAAGGAATATTTTCTAAAAATTTCAGAGCTTAGTTCGCAATATTTTTCGGAGATATGATTCAAAGTTAGGCATTTTTTCAGTTCCTAAACAAAGCTATCGGGTATTCACAGACAAATTTTTTCCACGAAGGTTCAGAATCTGAAATTCATATGGTGCGAAGCTGAAATCCTGAGGAAATTCGTCAAAAAATTTCAGAGCTTGGTTCGCAATATTTTTGGAGATATGATCTGTAGAAGGTAGTGCTTTTTCAGGCTCCTGAATTTCATCTCAAAGAGGTGATCGTGGGAAAAGTTCAATAACTCTCTCTCTAGGAATCGGATTGGAGTGCCGTAAAAGGTATTTGTAAGTAGACAAGACTGCCTTTAAGCAACAATTTCAATAAAAGATGAAACAAAGTGACACGGGTGCAGCCGATAAAATTCGCCCCTACTAAACCAAAATGTATCGTATTGGTCAGAGATTGGACACAACTTTGTCTTGGAGAATCCAAATCAGGTCATACCTGTGGCATTCAAAAGAGAATTTAGAGGGATACTTCAGTGCTGAATTTCAGATATTGAAGATCCGAAATAACAGAGATAATACAATTTCAATATCGAGCTCTTCAAAGCAAGTAAAAGGTGTGTATTTTTTTTTCCGAATTGCATAAGTCTTGTTTGAAGAATCAATTTGAATTGATTGAAAGGGCCTATTGTAGAATAGATATCAATATTTAAGTATAAAATGGCCCCTAAGAAGAATTCCATACCCATTAAGCCCTCAGAAAGCTATACTATGACGCATGAGGAGGAAGAATTGCGGTATGAGATATCAAAATTACGGTACCAAGTGCAACAAGTTTCGATCTTACGAAGAGCAATTGAAGATGAAATAGATGGTTTAAAAGTAGAAATGGAGGCTAAGTTGGATGGTTTAAAGGATCAAATAATATTAAATATGGATGATAAATTAGTGGAAGATCACATCGAGCATCAACAACAAGTTCTCCAACTCTCAAAGGATAACCCAACTTTGGTGCAGAATCTAATGAAACAACAGGAAGATCAACATGACATCGAAAGAAGTTATGAAGCAGTCATAGAAACAAGAAATCGACAAGTACGATCAATTTCAGAGTATCTCAGCAAGTGGAAGAACTTTCCTGTAGAAGATTCCACATGGGAGGATGAGAATTTTATACAGAAGCATCAAGAAATAATCAAGCGTTGAGGACAACACTTGTTTGAAGGAGAGGGGCATGTTAAGTCCCTATATTAATAGTGCAGTCCCTTATTGTTGTTAGTGTAACCCCCTTATTGTTATTATTGTACCCTTGTAACCCCCATTTTGTTATTATTGTGCCCCTAAATTATTATTGTTAGGTTAGCTAGGATTACATTGTGGCTCACTAGGATTACATTATGGCCACATGGACTCCTATATATAGAAAGGAGGTTTTGTAAATTGTATCATCCAAGAATTGTTCATTTATGTAATGTATTGGAGGTTTCCCCCTCAAAGTGGCTTATTTCTAAGGCGTTGATATCTTTTTATTCTATTTTTGGAGCTGGTTACACAACAAAAGAGGAAAGAAACTTACCATTTACCTTTTCGCATCGCCAACCTTCCGCCACCGCACACTACACTTCACAGATTATGGTATTTACCTCCCGCTCCCCTATAACTAAATACTCCTGATTGCAATCTGCGGGCCCCACTTTCTCCATGTCACCCATTTCCCGCTCATCGCACTTTGCTCCCCGCAATATTTAACTCTTATCTACCACTGCTCATATGTTAAACCTTTTTATTGTGATTTGCGATGTATGTTGGCCCCCACCTCCATCCTTCCACGTTACCTTCCGCTCACCGCACTCTGCTCATTGCAAACCATAACATTTACCCTCCACTTCTTATCACAAAACACTTCCGACTACGATCTGGGGGTAAGCCCCACTTCCGTCACGTCACCCATTTCCCGCTCACTGCACATCACTCCCTGCAAGGTATAACCTTTACCCTTTGCCACTTATAAAAAAAACTCTCGGTCTACGATCTGCAATATCAGTTCAGGCCCCACCTTCATGCCACGTCATAAATAGCCCCTCTATGGCCTTTGTCTCACTCTTTCTAGTGTTAATAATCTTGCTAAACTCCCCATCACTTCCACCATCTCCTCTTCATCTCCGCTCCCTGTCGATACATCTGACGGCTCATGCTCTGTTTCGGCCCCCCTCTCACCTTCTGAAGATTAACACCAGGGAGGGGTTCTGAAATGGGTGGTTTTTTATACTGCCTCCAGTGCTACGTGTCGGCTCAGAGTGATTTCGCACCCCCTCATTTAATATCACAAACCATCCATGCCCCCCCTCCTAAATCTGGTCTCCGGTTTTTACAAGTCAAACACAACATTGGTTTAGGTGGGACAAACAAAACAGAGGTATATTCAGTCTGTCTAGGAAATCCCCATCAAAGAGAGAGGCATGTGAAACACAACTGGTCGTTCCGCAATGGTAAGTGGAAATCATGAGAATTAAAGAGTGGATGCCTTTCTGATGCTGGTCTCCTGCTTAACCCACATTAACACTCTCAATGCATATAATAATGCATCCCAATTTTAAGGCCCCAAATAATCTCAACTGGAAATTTAAATTAATTATATCTGGATGCTTTAATATCTCAAATCTGAGATTTGAGATATTAAATTAAAATTGTCTTATGGTGGTAAAACCACTCACCAGGCAAATTGTTTTAAACTGCAGGAATCCTCCAAAACCTATGTTCCACCAAGGCATAACCTCTCAATGCATACAACATGCGCCTTCATCCAAAAAAACCTCATATTCAAAGTTTTTTAATTAATTCATTCATGGGCGAGAGCCCTTTTTCAAATAGTATTATTGCAACTTTTGGTTAAACAACCATATAATTATTATGACCACAATTCATATCGATATTCCATATTGCAATCAAATTCCGCTTACCCAATTCAATTCTATATATATATATATATATATATATATATATATATATATATATATTCTTTATTTAAATGTTCACGGAACATTGCATCTCACATTAACCCGTCGACTTTGGTCAATTATATATGCGCCCTTCATCCTTTATAACTTAACCAACGCATCCACGCGTGACCCTTCTACTATGGCAATTCATATAAACCTCAGACTTTGATTAAAATATCAATCATCAACATATATTAGAGTTGGGCCCCAGCACTAACATACCTTGCATTAACATCCTCGCTCCTTCGAGAGTGAATGTCGTCGGATACATACAGCCTTGCATCGAGCATTTATCACATTTTTTTTTCCCACAGGACTTTAATACTAAAAAAAAACGTGAAATAAATGGTTTTTAAAAACCACTTATGGCCACGCGTCAACCAAAGACATATATCGCATTTTTTTGAGCGACTCCGCTAACCACTTTGAAATTTTGCGAGACCGCTGGTGTTGTTCTCCCAAAACCAACTTCACAGTTCCAAGCACAGTTCCGACTGCAATTCAGAATTTCGCCTCTTCAATTATTCATGGTTCCGCATGTGATTCTTAACTACGCTTCATTCGATTCAGGATATTTGCAAGTTCAAAACATTCCATCGCATAATTTTAAGTTTTCATTATAAACTGTGCCATCACTTCTTTCTCAAAAGTCCTTTACACATTGATCTGATTCTCCACCATTCTATTATCTTTGATTACAAGTTCCAATAGAACTGACTCCTCCTTGAAGAGCTACGCTATACAATTTTGGTTAATGGTATTATCTGATCTTCAAAACCCAGACCAAACTACACCATGTATTCGGTCACCACAGAATTACTATTAAGGAGTAATGAGCCATACGCATTTGGGACATGAGATTCCACTATCTCATTTTAACACTAACTAATTAATCTCATACAGTCCTTTCAAAGATAATTACAAATCTTCAACTCCAAATCACAATGTCAGCATTAACATCGATTGCTTCAATGATATACAACACATCAATTAAAGCCCCAATTACAGAGTCTTATTCATACATAGTTCATGGAGATTAAAAAATTCTCACACAAAAATGAAATCAACCAATGCTCATAAATTCTGAATATTTAACTCGTGCTTCCACAGATAATTCAACCAATCAATACACGCATAATCCAATCAGACAATACACATGTATTTTTGAAACAGATTCTTCATATATGCAATTGAAATTACTTACAAAAACCTCTTGTTCTGGCCAGGTCTTCAATTCGATGGCCTTCTATTCTCTTAACCTGCCTCTCTAGATCTCTCCAGGTCTGATTCTTCTACCTAAGGCCCTGGAGGCTTACATTTATACAAAAACCCCCTAATGAATCGATTCAGCTTCTTTGACAGCTCAACAAAACTTTTGGAATTCTCAAAGTCCTAAATTTAGCCTAACTCCCTAAATTTACTGAACTGACTCTTCGCATTCCTAACTAATTAAATTCTCTCATGTTCTTAGGGATTTTGGAACATTTACAATTCCTCACTATACTTCAAAATACTAATAGTTACATAAGAAAGCAAAGACATGAGACCCCCCTATGTCTATTTAGATACAAAGTATTTTATTGTGCCTAATGCCCCTGCATCCGACTCCCAAGGTTCAAATGATTCATGATATCCTGATCATGTGCTTTCATCCTTGTCTTCCTGGATCCCACACTTTGTTCTATAGCTGATCGTCTACTGCAAAATTCTTCTCCTATACTTCTCCAGGCTTCCATATTTTATGCTGCATCTTTCCACTTGCTAAGCTTTCACAGTCTATCATTGTCTTTCTCTTACTGCTTTTGTTTCTTTGTTTTCTTGCTGCTGTCCTTTTTTGAGACACCTCCTCCATCAATATTCTTATCAATTCAATTTCTTTATCTAATATGTCTTCTGACTACTGGATACTACTCCATCTTGCTTGTTAAACTTTTAATTATGCTTCTGCTTGCTGAGTTCTTAATTGCTGAACTCTTACTGCTGCTTTTTCTTGTTGAGCTCCTACGCTAGCTCTAGCTCTAGCTCCAAATTTTTCTTGCTCAGTCCTTACTCATTTAGTTCTTACTACTGCCCTAGCTACCACCCAATCATCCATACCCTCTTGTTATCTGCAACAGTAAAACTCTTCCTGATTGTCATCCATGACAATTTCTTCATTCTCTGACTTCAGCAATTTTCTCGATTGGTATTTAAATTTCCAGTCACTATCATTATCTCTTTTCCTCTCTTCCTGGACCAAACATTTTTTAGTCCTTCCATTAGTACCTGAAATCATAAAACAAACACCAAAATCATAAAACCTTTGTGTCTCTTTCTCCTCTGGCAACACTTCAAATTATTGCTCTAACATTTCCTCTGGCAACACTTCAATCTATTGCACTGCCATTACATTCTCTTCTCTAAATGTTTTCAGCAAATAATTCTGTCATCTATTTTCAAGCATTTCATCAATATGCTGCAAAATTGTTTCAGCATATTCTTCTTCTTCTTCCCTGACAATCTTCAGTGATTGATTCTGGCAATCAATTCAAGTTCTTCAAGTACTATCTCCTCATCTTCTATCAGAATAAAATTCTGATTCTCCATTGTTGTAACAGTCCAAACAATCTGCCCTCCATTCTTCTCTTTTTCCATTAGACAAATCAGCTCCTCCTTGTCATTATCAGTAACAAATTCATCTTCAAACATAGCTGTCATATCTCCATTGAAACAACCTCTTTCACAAAACAAGGAATTTATGAATTCCTTTTGCTGCAGTAATTCAATTTGATCTTCCTCTGAAATATAATCATCATCATACTTTACTTGGCAACATTCAGCTTCATTGAATAATGTTTCATCACATGAACTGTCTTCTTCAATACCTGCATTCACACACAACTTGTCAATTTTAAATCATAAGACCCCATGGTCTCGTTTGATGATTCAATCATCAAATCTTCTTTCTACTATTCTGGATCCTTTCCACGACCCAGAAAGTCTTCACTATCCTCATTCCCTTCCATATTCACACTCTGAAATCCCCTATTTTGAAATTGAGGTTCTCCTTCCTGCTTTGAATCATGTTTATTCAGCATAGTCTCCAGCAACTTAATTTCTTCATTCCATGGATTAAAGTCTTCCACAGAATTATCCTCCTCCTTTAATTGACTGCCCAATGGTGTCAACTTTTCTTCAGTATCAACAGAATCTGCATTCACAAAACAATTTTTAAAACAAAAATCATAAGGCCTCAGTGTCTTTCTTTGCTTTGCCGGCATTTCAGTATGCTGTCCTGAAATTCCTTCCTTCTCTATCAGCACATCAGTATGCTGATTCACTTTTCCCAAAGAATTCTCAGAATAATTCTCAAGACTTTCAACAATTCTTCCTCCTACATCATCTGTCTCCATGATGGTTTGCTATTCACTGTGATGAACTCTACCTTCTGCAATCTCCCTTTCATACTCTGAATTCTCCAACAAATATTCCAGCAATGCAATTTCTTTGTGGCATTGATGAAGCATTTCATCATCATTTACTATCCCTGCATTCATACACAAACCCTCAGTTTGTGGACCAGGAGCTTCAACAGCCTTAACTGGTGTTTCACATATCAGCTCTTCAAACTGATCCTCTCCTTCTTCATTTGCAAGAATTTATTCCTGTGATGCAATAGTTTCCATCATAAATGTATCACTGCCTCCCTTAGTCAAGAGACATTCTCCAACATTGCATCTTACTTCAGAGTATTCATCTTTTGAGAGATACTTCTTCATACTTGTGACAGACTCACAAGGTTGCGCATCCTCCTCTGTAAAACCTGTAATCACTCCATAATTTTCAGTCACAAAAATACAAGGTTCTACATCATCTAGCTGATCTGGACTTGTCCAATAACTCAGGGAATCATCAATAATTTCCTCTTTAGCAAGACAAACTTCTTACTGTCTTAGATCTTCTCCATGGCTCATAATATCTTTTACAGACCTCAAATCTTCCTCTGTATCCATGACTTCACTCTGTTCTTCTTCACAAACAGAAACTTCCTTTTTCAACTCAGTTGCTCTAAGTTCTGCACATTCCCATTGTGAAATCCTCTGTTAAAGCTCTCTCAGATTTTCTGCAAACATGAAAAAATCATCAGATGTAAAGTTATTTGACCTCTTGGTTTCACTTGAAATTTCAGTCTTCAAGTCCTTCTCCAAATACTCAATCATCTTGAGTAGTCTCTCTTTCTACTGAGCATGTAACATCTACTCTTTCTTCATTTGTAGCCCATGCCACTTTACTTTCTTCTTCATAAGCCAACCAACTCTCTGGCTTTCCTCTATCATCATTACCAGTTTATTAAATTGTTCTCTGATCTCAGCTACCTCTTTCCAATATTATACATCAGTCAATTTCTTCCTCATGCCATTTGTCCTGGCATCTTCTTCCTCTTTTCTGTTGTGGCCTCTCTCAGAACCCTTGCTATCTCTTCGCATTGCCAACCTTCCGCCACCGCACATTACAGTTCCTAGAATATAGTATCTACCTCTCGCTCCCCCATAAATAAATACTCCCGATTGCGATCTGCGGGCCCCACTTTCTCATGTCACCCATTTCTCGCTCACTGCACATCACTCCCCATAATATTTAACTCTTACCTACCGCTGCTCATATGTAAAACCTTCTGATTTTGATTTGTGATGTATGTTGGGCCCCACCTCCATCCTTCCACGTCACCTTCCGCTCACCACACTCCGCACATCGCAAACCATAACATTTACCCTCCACTTCTTATCACAAAACACTTCCGACTACAATCTGCAAGTGGGCCACACTTCTGCTACGTCACCCATTTCCCACTCACTGCACGTCTCTCCCCACAAGGTATAACATTTACCCTTTGCCGCTTATAATTAAAACTCTCGTTCTGCAATCTGCGATATCAGTTCGGGCACCACCTTTATGCCACATAATAAATAGCCCCTTCATGGCCTTTGTCTTGCTCTTTCTAGTGTTAATCATCCTGCTAATCTCCCCATCACTTCTGTTGTTCCTTGAGAAACAATTCCTTGCTGTGTAAAAGAATCCGTGCTCAAGACATTAAATATTATGTCACAAACAAGTATATATATGTCTCTGTTTATTAAACCTTCAAATATTAATAATATAATCTCCAAATATCAAACCCCTACAAGTTATGCAATGCCATGTTCTCTTTATGCTGAAGTGAATGAATGGAAGAAAAAGAAAGAAAAGGACTTCAATTTGATATGCTGCTTAAAACAGAATCTACCATTATAAAACCCTGAAGAAGTGAGCAACAATAAAGTTAAAATAGAGGAGCGCCCATTAAGGATGTTTAACTCTTAGATACACAAATATCAAGAGACCTGCAGCTCAAATCACTCTACTTTATTCATAGATATGGAAATGAAATGAAAACTGGAAAACTATTCAACACAGATAGAATGATGGAAACTTGCAAAACTTTTCATTGATTCAATATTTTTCAGTACAAAATTAGGCTTTAAGGTCCAAAAACTCAGAACCTTTCTCTTTCTTCAAATTGTCTTTAAATACATTATGACAAAACAGTTTCCAGTAATGAAACTGATCCTAACTACTCTAACCAACTTTAACTGCTTAAACTATTAACTGTCATGGAGGTACATGCCTCGAAAAAGTCTTATTACATTTACATAATATTGAGAAATGACATAATGAGGATTTTTAAAACTTCTAATCTAAAGGAACAACTGGTCCTGAAGTGGCTGTGGAATCAACATCTACTTTTGATTTGTCCGTTGGAATCTTCTTTGCTGTGTCAATGGAGAAGATTTTGCATTTTTTCCAAAGTTCAATTTGAGTTGTAGGAGCATTCCTGTAGCTGAGATATTCCAATCTAAATGCAACTGCCTGATTGTGAGTGAGCCTTTCTGTGAAGAGTGCCTTTACCATCCATAGCAAATTGAAGTGCCTTTGTAAAAAGTTAAACATTGTCTCTCCCTTTAAAACTTGTGTCTTTTCGTGTCTGCTACCTGCTCTGCTCTTTGCCAGTGTTAATGCATCTTCATAAAACTTCCATGTCAAAATATTTCTCTTTTCTGTCCAGCATGAAGGCAAACCTGTTCGGATCAATTTATCAAAAGTGATATCAAACTTCTTTACCGCCTCTTTAATTCTCAGTAACCTTTTCTCTGCAACTTTTCGTAGATCATTCTTAATTATCATTTTATTGACTTCTTCAGCATAGAAGTATATGTCTTGTATATAAATTTATTCTAGCTCTTCATCTGATTTAGAATTGATAAAATTTAAAAACCTCCTAGCCCAATTTTCTCTTTTAATGAGCGTTTGTTTTTCTGATGATATCTCCTCTTCATGGTCTGAGATGAGGCATTTCTCTGTAGCAATTATACTTAGGGAATCCCAATTTGACTTCATTTCAGATATAATTTCAATCCAAATAATATCTTTAGCTCTTAAAAGTGAGATGTTACCTTTTAGCTTCTCCTTGAGCTCCTTAATTTCATCCTCAGCCTTTTGTAGTTGCTGCTTATTTTCATTTGCTTTATTTTCCCATCCTCTCATAATCTTAGTAGCTGTTTCCAAATCTAACTGAACCCGTTTAAGATCACCTTCAGCTATCTTCAGTTCTGTGCTGAGCTAAACAATTTGGGCTTGAGGATCAGAATCAGCATCACCTGTAGGCGAAATAAAAGTGCAAGTGTGGTTTTCAATATGATTCTGCAGAGATATAGCAGTCTGCTTCACTTTGGACAAATCTTCATCTTTTTGTAACAATTGCAAACGTAACTCTTCCTTTTCTTTTTCTACCTCAGCTACTTCTACAGCCATTGAGTGCTCTGTAGCTGGTAATTTTAACTTTTTCCGTAGTGAGGATATTTCCACTTCTGCACTTTTCATGAGTTTTTTAATTGTAGCTTTATCATTTGGATCCACACCGATTTTCATAATGATCTTCTTCAATTCTTCATTTTGAGTTGTTAATGCCCTTGAATTAGTTTTCTCCATTTTGCATTGTCTGATGACCTTTGCAAGCATGTTTTTAGTCTTGACTGCTGTGGCATTGGTCTTGCTCAAATCATTTACAATCAACTGCCCGGTCTGCATATGAAGATTCATTTTGTCCCACAATGGGATCTTTTTAACATCCATGATTATGTTTACCTCCTTAAAGCTGCCCGAAGATCCAAGGGACATTCCTGTCAGATGTGACAGAGCCATCTTAAACTAATCTTTTTCAATATCCATCACAGTCAATAATCTGGTCTGGTCAGCAGCGATGTGGTGCTCTGCTTGTGCTTCTATATTGGCTTTTATCCTCTGGTTTCTTTCCTCAATCTGTGTGAACATTTGCTTTACTGAAGGAGCCTTTTCCAAATGAAGTTCCTGTCTTCTAGGAGATGAGGGGAGATCTTGTTCTTCATTGACCTGGAGAGTAAAACTAGGTGAGTTGGAAGAATGGTCTTCTGCTAGTTTGGTTCTTTTTTCCTCTCGGGGCTCCTCATCATCTATTTCAATAACATCTTCTCTACCTCTTTTGCTCGTGCTTTCCAAAATTTCAGGTGTTTGAATGCTGGTCTTTGATGAATTTGAGTCACCTGGATTAGCCAGTTTCTCCAGATCAAGTTTACTTACATGGGAAAATGCAGCATACCCATTCTCAACCCTTTTCTGAGAAATTATTCCATGCGGATCATAAGGCCATTTTTCTCCCAACAACAACTGTGTCCCTTCCAACATTTTTGAGACTTCATCAAAAGCTTGTCTCGTGTTGACCACAAAAGGTCCCACACTCATAGGCAATTTGTACATCAAACCTTTCTTCATGGGAAGAAAGTGAACTTGGTCTACATTAATACTTTGCCTTATGAATTCCAAGGCGAAAAGTCGCATGGGTACAAAGGTTGGGAGCCTATAGGGCTCGATGCTAACTCCATACAGCATTATCTCTGAGTATTCTTCGAATACAAACCAATCTCCAAATCTGCAATTGGGTCCTATTTGTAGGAACTCCCGGGCTTTTGGTAGAAAGCATGGAGGAAGAGTTCCATTCAAAATTTTATAAGCAATAGACATGAAATGGTCAGCAAATTCAAACAGCCCTACTTCATTCTCTTCTTTTCTAACCATATCGGTCCAGAATAAAACTGATTGCTTATTTTTATTACTATCAACTATATTTAAACCCAAACTCATGAACTCTTCAACATTTTGATACAAAAATAAGTAAACAACCAATGATGGAAATCTGAAGAAACCTGTTAGAGGAAAAGCTATCAATTGGGAATTTACTATTTCTTGCCAAAAGACGGAATGTCAAGGACCACCCTTGGTTTCATCATCAGTGCAAACATCCCCAAGACTGATTTATCAATTTTGTGTTCATCGTCTTTTCCCAAAATCTCTGTAATGCAGCTAAGAACTGGCCTATACTGAACACTAAACACCTCCAAACTGAACTTTTCTCCTTCAAATTGAGTTTTTTCTGGATTTGATTTCAAAAATGACATACAACGAATGAACTCTTCGTTTGAAAGGTCTTCAAAATACTGAACCAATGAATCTTCGGAAAATTGTAACGGAGACTCATCTTATGGAAAGCACAATGCTTGGCGAATTAATTGTGTTGATACCTGCAGGACATTTTCCCCCTGAGAATTCATGACGAAACATTTACCAGGGTACATTGATGAGACTAACCATGAGATGAACTCGGGGAAGAAGTGAGTTTTCGGAACACAGGCGGACAACACACCAGAACTTTTCATAGCAGATAATACAGGGGATTTATCAGTGTTTAGGGTTACTTGGTAATGCAGTAGGGGATGATTGACGGACGACGTGGTATCATGAATGTCCTTTTCACTATCCAGGAGGGGACTGAGGTTTGAAGAACCAGACAAGGATATTCGTTTTTCCATGACTAACAGGAACTGAAAACAATTCACGGGGTAGCGGGAAATGCAAAGGTGGCAAGAACACGGTTTAAAAGGGGAAAAACAGTCACACATGGACAAAACGGGACTAAATAACTCTTAATAAGCTACGGTAATCCGTAATAAATGTCAACATGATGTGGAAAAACCGTTGAGGGCGGATGACAACTGTTCTCCACTTCGCCTGATGACGTCACTGCGGGGGTTCCTAGAGTACGGTAGCGAACTTCGACCGACACCCCCCGCAGTTATTCAGAGCCGTCGATCACGGCTCACCTGCGATCTGACCAGTCAACTACAGGGGGTCGGGATTTGATAAACTACGAGCTACTTCTCCCCCCGCAATAACTTATCCGAAAGCACTTTTCCATGATCGCCACCTCCGCTCAAGAAATTGCTCGGAGCTTAAGCTTAAATCAAAACATATATTTCAATAAGGTCAATATTCATCGAGCTTTGAAATGCTTGTTTTATGATATAGTATAAAACTTTATACTATAACATATGATTTTTTGATTTTCTATTTTTTTGTATTTTTGATATTTAAAAATAAAAATTGAAAAGGATATGCAAATATGATCTACAACAACTTCCACCATCTCCTCTTCATCTCTACTCCCTATCGATACATCCAACGGCTCATGCTTTGTTTCGGCCCCCTCTCACCTTCCGAATATTAACACCGGGGGGGTCCGAAATGGCCCGTTTTTTATACCGCCTCCAGTACCACATGTCGGCTCACAGTGATTTCGCACCCCCTAATTTAATACCACAAACCATCCATGCCCCCCTCCAAAATCTGGTCTCCGGTTTTTGCAAATCAAATACAGCATTGGTTTAGGCGGGACAAACATAGTAAAGGTATATTCAGTCTATCCAGGAAATCCCTGCTAAAGAGCGAGGCACACACAACACAACTTGTCATTCCGCAACGGTAAGTGGAAATCATGAGAATTAGAGAGTGGAGGCATTTTAACAACAGATGAAATCAAGTGGTGGAAATTAGACTGGCTACCTTTTCACTGCCACTCCTCGCCGTCCCCGCGGAAGATTCCAGGATTTGGCCTATGCGGCCCATCATTTTTCTTCTTTTTACTTTCTAATTATGATTTTTTACTAGTGAAATCCCAATTTCACCTGATTCTATTTGATTTTCTATTACAAGAGTGATTTCTTGATGCACGCTCTGCTAGTTTGTTAGGATATTTTGATTGTCACATGTCTGGCCGATCATGAATGTTTATTTGATTGTAAACCTTCAAAGGGAAATATATATATAGAGAGAGAGAGTTTAGAGATGAAACAAGGGTTAGGAATTTTGGAGAATTTTTTTTGTAGTTCTATGCAACTGTGCTCTTATTTCTCTGAGATACATTTTTGGGAGAGTTGTTTTGAACTTAATATGATACAACGTTGTTTATTTGGATTCCAGGTGGGGTAATGAGTAGTATGTATCTATGTTCTCTTGCTTATTTTTGATCTCGTATTTATGTATAACCATCTTTCATGTAATGCTGCTTTGATGATTTGTGTAATGTAGCTTCCAGCAGTAGGCATTTTTATTCATGAATTCGTTTATGTACAACACTCATGTATTAAATTTGTTGAACTTCCTTAATTAGCACCCCACGATTCTCTATTGTTAGTCATATTCCACTTAAATCCATTTCCTCTGGGTTCACGAGAGATATATTATTAAGAACTTTGTGTTGATCAGTGGTTGTCATTGATGTCAACCTAAGCAACACCAGGAGCTACCCCGATCTTGCATGGGAATTTTGACCTACAAAATAACTATATTCGTTGTTAAGAATATTTTTTATGGTTTCCCCTTGTCGATATGTTTCCATTGATATATGGAACACCATGTAATTCTTCACGGTTTGAGAGATATTCAAGTTTGAAGCTAGTAACCCCAGTTAGTGGGCTAAAATCCCATGGGGCTGTGGCATGACACTAATAATTGGTTGTGGTCATTGAACAATCAATAATTAATAATTTTTAAGCTCCTAAATTCCCTTCCATTTTCACTTGTTGAAGACCCTCTCAACCTAAGAATTTATATAAATTCTGATCCTCATATCCTCCTTAGGTAGGGATTTCGCTACTTGAAACAGGTCATCGTGGAATTTTTGCTCTAAATTTTTTTCTACGAAGGTTTAGTAGCTGAAATTTTTATGAGGCAAAGCCAAAATCCTAATGAATCTCATGTAAACATTTCAGATCATGATGCCTAATATTTTTAGATATATGATCTGTGGAAGTTAGGGTTGTTGCAGGCTCCTGAACTTCATCTCAAACAGGTGACCTTGGGAAAATCATCATAAATCTCTCTCTAAGTATCATATTGGAATTATGTAAAAATTGGCGGATAGTGCATGGACTTTAGTTTTCTTTCTATAAATTTCAGAGCCAAATGAGGAAACAGTGACACATTCCACATCGTATAATTTCTCTCTACCGACCCAGTCCATAATTAGGTCATTGTGAGAGATTGGGCATAAATTTTCCTTGAATAATCCAAATTGGGTCAGACATGTGGCATTGGAAATAAGTCTTATACGACTACTATAGGGACGAAAATAATATATTGTAGATCTGAAATAACAAAGACACACCAGATTCAATATCGATCTCCTAGAAGGTAAGAAAAAGCTAGATAATGTGTTGTCAAGGGCTGCAAAGGACCAGACTTTCTAGGGAAGCAAACCAAAGAAAGGTGCAGCAGAGGTAAGTTCTAGGTAAGTATATTCTGTATATGCATGTTCATCTCTTAATTGCATTAGGTTCTTTGTATTCTACTTTGTTTTTTTTTTAACACTGACATATGCTCTACAGGATGAGGTAAGTTTTTCTATTATCAAGTCATGGGTATTTCCTTGAAGACTTTTTGCAGGTATTATTAATCAAGATAATACTTAATTCATGATCTAATGTTCTGAAGAGTGAGAAAGGGTAGCATGAAAAAAGCAAGAATCAAGGTATAGAACGACAGCAAGAAGTTCACCACATGAAGTCTTCACATGGGCAGCACTGCATATAGTCATTGTAAAGGTATCATTGTACTGAGTCATTGTAAAAGCATAATTGTAAAATTTGTATGAGTGTCTATCTGCCAAGAATTCAAGAGGCAGTGTCGGGAGGTCTAGGATCATCATTAGATATTTATGTCATAGTTGGGGTTATGGTCTAGTGTGTCTTCTTCTTCTATATCATTCTTTATCATTGTAAATTGGACCATTTTCCCTGGTACGGGAATCCATTATTATTTTATTCTTTTACAGTGTGGTAGGGTGGTTCTATGTTGGTGCATGAAGTCACCAACATGTTCAAGCCTGTGAAAAATTTAGGGTGGTAGGATGGTGCTAGGGTGAGTTGTAGCTCATTGGGTGTTGGGGCATCTATTCAGTTTACTACTATAGAATCTCAGGTGTTGGAGCGTCCGTCCAGTGGGAGCTAGAGAAGAATGCTTTTCTAGATTCTAGGAATTTGGAGCTTTATTTTCAATTGTAGTTGAATATTAAATAATTATTAGAAAATCATTCAAGTGGTTTTCGTCCCGAAGGGGGTTTCCACCTTAAAAATTGTGTGCATCTGTGTTCCTTTTGTTTACTACTATCATTGTACAAACACTGATAATAATTAAAGATTAACTAATGCTCTGAAAGATTAATAATAATACTAATTGAAAGGACTATTGATTCAACCCCCCCCCCCCCCCCCCGCCCCCCCGGTATTTCCAACAATTGGAATGAGAGCTTGGTTCCTTCAATAGCAGTTTAACAGCTAGAAGGAGGTCATGGAGCATACCAAGAATGGTGTACCTCTATTCAATTAAAATAATTATGCACTCTGCAAAGGAAGAATGGAGGTCTATCTCTTAGCGCAAGGTTATGAAGTATGGGACACTATTCAAAATGGATTTACACCAACCGCGGATGAACAAGGTAAGAAGAAGTTGGTAAATTATGCAAAAGAAAAGAATACTATTATCAATGGACTTATTGAATCTATTTTTCATAAGGTGTTGGGTTGTAAAACCGCCAAAATGGTATGGGACAAGCTTGAGAATATATATGTTGGTGACTATGTCAAAGAAGAAAAGCTTCAATTATATAGAGAAGAATTTGAGCAACTCATAATGAAATAAGATGGAAACATTTTTTCATACTTCCAACACGTTGATGAAACAACCAACACTCTAGAAGGATTGGGAGAGCCAGTTGACCAGAATACTATTATATGAAATATTCTTAGAAAATTACCAGGGATATTCAACCCAAAGGTATCGGAATTGGAATATAGTGCAAATCTGGACAATCTCAGCAAAGAGGAATTACATGGAGTTCTCATAGCATATGAAATGAGACTTGATGAAGAAGAGGGCACTTCACATCTAGAAACTGCATTTGTTGCATCTAAGAAAACCAATAATGACGAACAATATTCAAAGGAAAAGACCTGCACCTGCAAGTGTGAAGAGAAGGGATATGATGAAGAATGTATTTTAGATGAAGAATATGCTTACCATCACGAGAAAACTAAAAATTGGTAAGATAAAATTCAAAGGTAAACTTCCATTGATGTGTTTCGTTTGTGGTGAAGTTGGGCATTTCGCAGTAAACTTTCTGAACAGAAGCGATGGAAACTAAAAAGGAAAGAAAGGCTTAAATAAATTCAACAAGCAAGGCAAAAATAAAGGATTCAAAAGGAACTCTCTCTCTAAATAAGATAGCTCATCATCCGACGAAGACAGTGACAGCAAAGAAGAAGCCAATGAGCGAGTACGTTTTATGGCCAAGCATAACAAACAAGAGGTATCAAACAATGAAGAATAAGTGTTGACCATAGAATAATTTTCTAAGGAGGCAATCAGGCTTATAAAATAGCTCAAGGCTGTGAAGATCCATTCCATTACTCTTGAAGAACAAGTTCAAGGTCTCAAAATTGAAGTTGAATAACACAAATGTATTGAAGAGTCACTTAAAAAGAAGTTAGAAGAAAGCAACCAAGAAAGGGAAGCATTAGAAGTTGAAGTAGTCTCACTACGTAAGGAAGTGAAGAAGGGAAAAATTGTCGAAAAATATGCCAACAACTCAAGGGCATTGAAAGAACTCATCAAAAATTAATGATCTTTCAACGAAAAAACTGGCCTCGGTTACAAAGAAGAAGCAAGACCTTCTACAAAAAAATACAATGAACCTATGAGATCTGACATGCATCTAAACTTCACTGGACAAGATTCGCAAGAACAGCCTTGGAAGAAAATTCCTCGACGAATATTTCCATCTAGGTACCAACATATTTTTCATGGCTATTGTTATTCATGTAGAAAATTTGGTCATAAAGTTGTAGAATGTCGCACGTACCCTAGGAACCAATAAAATTCCAGGAGATCTGTCAAATTTGAACCTCCCAGGGCTCAATGAAACATTAATATATTTGAACATTTAACAAATAATATGGAATGTTACAAATGTTGAAAAATTTGGACACATAACCAGAGACTGCAGACTTGAAAAACATCTAGAAGAATCTTCGAAGCCACAGAATGAATGAACATGGAAGAAGAAGAAGACTGATAACTGTGCTCTCGCTCTCAAGGCTCAAAACAACAAAGATGTGTGGTATGTTGATAGTGGTTGCGCAACTACTGGAGATAGAATTGTATCTCTGAAAGAGAATAAGGATGGAACTGTATCCTTTGGAAATGATGGATCTTCAAATGTTACAAGATCAGGTACAGTCACTCTTGGAAGCAAAGATGTTCTAGCCAAGAATGTTATATTGGTTGAAAACATGAATCATAATATGCTCAGTGTTGGATAAATGTGTAATCAAGGACACGTAATGCTATTAAACTCCACAAAATGTGAAATCAAGAAAGGAAAATATGGTAAAATTTTGGCTACAGCGAGTCGAGCTCCAAACGACATATATGTTCTGGATGAAGCAACTAAATCATGTCTACTAGCTAAAGAAGATGAAATTTGGTTATGGCACAAATCAATGGGTCACATAAACTTTGACAATCTTATCAAGATAAGAAAAAAGGAAGCAGTACGAGAAATGCCGAAAATATCAAAACCTTCCAACACACTATGTGAGGCATGTCGGCACGGCAAGCAGACAAAAGTCGAATTTAAAACAAAAGAACACTTTGCATCACATCCATTGGAATTGATACATACTGATCTATGTGGTCTTGCGAGAACAAAATGCTTAGATGGAGAATTATATTTCATGTTAATGATATATGACTATACCAGGATGACAGCCGTGAGTTTCCTAAAGAAAAAATATGAAGAATTTGAGTGCTTTAAGATCTACAAGGATTTGGTCGAAAATGAAACTGATTTGAAAATAAAGTTTCTAAGATCATATAATGGCAGAGAATTCACTTCCAAATTATTTCAGCAATACTGTGACGAAAATGGAATAAAAAGACAATTTTCAATAGCATGAACACCTCAAAAAAATGGAGTTGTTAAATGAAATAACAGAAACATACAGGAAATGGGTAGATAAATGTTGAAGGACTCAAAATTGGATGAAATAAATTGGGTTCAAGCAATTGATATGGCAGTCTTCATTATCAACCAAAGTCTTCTCAGAAATAATTGAAACAAGACCCCATATGAATTATGGAAAGGAAAACTGGCTAATGTAAAATATTTCAGAATCTTCGAAAGCAAATGTTATATCAAAATAGAAGATCAAAAGTTGGGTAAGTTTGAATCACGTGTTGACGAAGGTATCTTTGTTATTTACTCATGCAAAAGAAAGGCCTATCAATGTTATAATCTAAGATGAAAACAGATAGTGGAGAGCATAAATGTTACATTTGATGAAGATGGTGTTCTAACGAATAAAGATGAGGATCTAGAATCTTTGAAACTTGAGACAGAGGCTGAAAAAGACACAGAGAAAATTCTAGAACAAGAAGCAAATATCAACCAGGAAGAAGTAAATAATGATCATCAAGATATACCGGAACAACAACAAGAAGCTCCTCCAAAGAGAACAAAAGAATGGATTCAAAAGAACCATCCATCAAATCAAATCATTGGTGACATAAATGAAGGTTGATAGCTTTGTTCATCACAACAAGCTCACATTTATTTTCTATCAACCTTTGAGCCTAGTAGTTTTGAGGAAGCCATCCAGAATGAACTATGGGTAGCAGCTATGAATGAAGAATTGGATCAAATCGAGAAGAATAACACCTGGGAATTATTTCCACGACCAAAAGATAAAAATTTCATTGGGAGTAAATGGGTGTTCAGGAACAAATTGAATGAAGATGGACAGGTTACTAGAAACAAAGCAAGATTTTTTTGCAAAGGCTATTCACAAGTGGAAGGAATTGATTTCGACGAAACATTTGCACCAGTTTCCAGAATGGAATCCATCCAAATTTTTCTCGCCTATGCATGTTCAAGAAAAATCAAAGTCTACCAAATGGATGTTAAGTCAACATTTCTAAATGGCGAATTAGAAGAAGTTTACATCGAACAACTTGAAGGTTTTCTACTATCAGAAAAAGAAGACTATGTTTTCAGGTTAAAGAAGGCTCTATATGGTCTCAAGCAGGCTCCCATAGCATTGTATGCTCGTCTTGATGGATATCTACATCAACAAGGGTTTAATAAAGGTACTACTAATAGCAACCTTTATGTATAAATAGATAAAGATAATTTAACAATCGTTGAGGTATATGTGGATGATATAATATTTGGGAGCAACGATGATCTACTAAGTAAGAAATTTGCTACAAATATGCAAAGTGATTTAGATCTATCTTTACTTGGTGAGCTGACATACTTCTTAGGGCTTCAAATATCTTAGCAAGAGAAAGGAATATTTATATGTCAAGCCAAGTACATCAAGGAAATTCTCAAGAAATTCAAAATGGAAAATTGCAAACCTGTCCTTACTCTGATGGTAACAGGTTGCAAATTGAGCATAGACGACTCATCTAAGGATGTGGATCAGAGGTTTTATAGATCTATGATTGGTAGTCTTTTTTATGTAATAGCGTCTCGTCCAGATGTTATGCAAGCAATTGAAAAGTAGCAATATTCCAAACAACACCAAAAGAATCACATATTATTGACGTCAAAATAATTCTTCGATATCTAAAGAGCACAATATAATATGGCTTGTGGTATCCCAAGGGTAAAAATATCATTATTCAAGCCTTTACAGATGCAGATTGGGCATGATCAAAAGGGTACTAGTGGAGCAACATTATATCTAGGTGGTTGTCTCGTATCATGGTTGAGAAAAAATCAAACCTCAATCTTGTTATCTACAACAGAAGCATAATACATTGCAACGGAAGCTTGTTGTACTCAAGTCCTCTAGATGAAACAAAATTTGCAAGATCTTCAAGTACAATTCAGTGAGCCTATTCCTATATTATGTGATAACACCAGTGCCATCAGAATCTCCAAGAATCCTGTCATCATTCAAAAACAAAACACATTCCGATCAAATATCATTTTGTTAGAGAACAAGTCGTTGAAAAGAATATCAAACTTGAATATGTTGGTACAAAATAATAAATCATTGATATCTTTAGTAAACCTTTACCTCATGAAGCATCTGAATGTATTTTCCAGAAGCTTGGGATTCTCCCAAGTTCTCATTAGATTTTCCTTATTCAGAATATAAAGGTGGAGTGGAAGTGTGTACAAGTCTGCAGGATGGTTGTGTGTCAGGGGGAGTTACCCCTTACCATTGATGTCAAAGGGGGAGAGAATGTTGAGGTCTCATGATCACAGGGGGAGTACTTTTGTTGCCATCAATGCCAAAGGGAGAGATTTTTGATTAGTGGTTGTCATTGAATTCAACCCAAGCAGCACCAGGGGCTACCCTGATCTTGCATGGCAATTTTTACCTACAAAATTACTATATTCTGGGTCAAGAATATTTTTTATGGTTTCCCCTTGTCAAGATGTTTCCATTGATATATGGCATTCCATGTAATTCTTCACGATTTGAGATATATTAATGTTTGAAGTTAGTAACCACAATTAGTGGGATAAAACCCCATGGGATTGTGGCATGACACTAATAATTGGTTATGGTCATTGAACAATAAATAATTAATCATTTTTAATGTTATAGGTAAATTTGGGCACCATTCCCAATGACCTGGTTAACTGGGAATAATCTCCAAGACCGATGATCAAGGGTCTATCATTCCTTATCATTTCAGTTTCTTCATGCTCTAAGACAAGAAACAAGACAGATAAAGCAAGAATTTCATCAAGAAAGAATTTCCACGGTTCGAAAATTATTGTATAGCATATGAGAGCTCACCAACGCAGACACTAAGGGGCCTAGGTGCATTGCATATGCAAGTAGCCCCATGCAAGGCTGCTCTGCAAAGTACTTCTCGACATTCACAGGTGCATTGGTCACATTGGGAGAAAAATTCTCATTGTTTCGAAATCTCCACTTGGCCAGTGCCTTCTAGAATAGTTCACATGTATCAAGCTTCGGATCCAAGTGTCCATTTGACATCTACATGAATGGAAACATGTCTTGCCTATTTTTGGAAAGTTATTGATTGCAAAACAACCTACAGTTCATCTATAAATTGAACACATATCTAAGTGTTTAAAAAGGAAGAATTTGAGTAGAGAAATGTTGGAGAATTTTCAATTGAGAGCTTCGTTTGTAGAGCTACTGCTGGAGAGATTTATGCTGTGATGAGACTTGGGAACTATGCTGGAAGGTCACTCCAAATCAGTCACTAGGTTGTAACCTCTCCTTCTATCATCAATAAAGAGTACTTCTTGTTTTTCCCTACATGCATCTATGTTAACTTTGATTTCCATATTGTAAGATCTTGGTTGATGAATGTAGTTTATGCTTAAATGATTTAGCTAACTAGCTTGAATAGATATCTATATTATTACATCTTCTGTTGTTTCAGTGTTCTTTCTTGCAGGAAGCATTCAGCCAACAAATCGCTTGAATTTGAAGTTGTAGCAGAAGCGATAGAAGGAGCCACTTGGAAGCAACTGAAACAAGTAAGCATCCAATCCTCTCTGTGTATCTATTCTGAGTTAGGAGAAATGGTAGTATAGTCTTTCACCTGTTGTTCTAGACTAACACCTGTCTAGGGAAGCGTAATTTATCTGTAGATTACAATTCTGGCCCAATAAACTGGCGACTCTGCTGGGGAGAATTTCTCTTAGTTTTGGGTGTTTTAGTCTTTGATTTGCTTTGATTATCCACCCAGTAGTTGTTACACATAAAGATTAGAATTTTTCAGAGCTTAATTTGCAAAGACAGTGAGCCAAACAATAGTATTTTCCCTTGCCTACTGCGCCCAATGCACCCTTATTCAGGGCACAGTGCTTTGCAGAGCACTGTCTCCCTTCCAAGCCTGTGTTGCAGATCACTGTCTCCCCTTGGAGACTGCATTGGCTCCTAAAAGGGAAAAAATTCCCTTGAATCTGACTTTTCAGCTTGCTTCAGTTTTTTTTGCTGCTGTGTTCTGAAAGTTTTGATGCTCAATTGACCAGTGTCTCTATATACTTATTCCTCCTTTGGCTGAAAATTTGTTCAATGTTTGTTTAGAAAATTTTTTCTTTATCATTGACAAGTTGATTTCAAAGTATTTTTTATGGTTGCATTAATAATAATTTTCTTTCGAAATAGGAAATTGTCGTAAAATCTTCATTTCCTTGATAGGAGAAATTGTTTTTCCTTCAAAAGAGAAATTGGTGTTTGTATTCTTCGTTTCTCGAAAGTAAAAAGCATTTTGATTATTGATCTAGTGCACCTAGTTTCTTTTCAACATTCATAACATTAAAGAAACTGAAAAGAAAAATTTGCATTTGCATGTAGGATTGTGTGTTTTTTGCAAAAGGAACATTAGGAAATTTGCATTTATTTTGTGATTCATTGATTTTTCTTTTGTTCATTGATTTGTTTTCTCACAAATTATTTGCTCTTTTTCCAACAAACTAACATTCTCTTCCCTTAGTAGCTAGGTTCTTCATTGAAAAAGCTGAAAATGAAAGTTTTTTTATCATTCTTAGCTTACATTTTAGAAATTTCATATACATCATCGTGGTGAACCTGAAAGGCAAATTGTTAAGCAAGATCAACATAAAATAAAACTTAATTTACTTAACAACGCATTGGAAACATAACGATAACATTTAGAAGGTCTAGGCTAGAGACGTGTTCCGGTGTTGTAAAACATAGCAGCTATCGTTAACTTGTTTGCGATACATTCTGAGTGTGATACCTCACTCCACGTACATAAGTATATCGTAGCTCGTCCACATACTCTCGGGTATATCGGGCGGTGTTACAGTACGATAAGTATAAAGGGGTGCTCTCACTATGTGGTTTTGCATCAAACAACGCTAATACAGACTTGGGCCTCCATGTACCTTCAGGTATATTTGGGAGGAAAAATTTTAGGTGCTATCCATCCATAGTGAACCGAGTCGGCTGCCTTGAAATTGTGATACACCGAACACAGCATTCGGGGAGATTACCTACCTGTACTTCTTGGTTCGCCAGGAGGTATTCTGCAGTTCATAGTTTCTTGGTAAACCCTTTTGCCTAGCATTACCCTCTTTTTTTTTATTTGTTTTTTGGATAAAATAAATCAATAATCGTGGAAGAAAAAAATCATACCCCCCGTCATTCGCATAGACATTGCTCTACAGAAACTAGTACCTCTGGTGAAGCATCATCTTCCCATATACCAGAGTTGGCACAAGTTGTTTCTACAAATCCTAGTTTGTTTACTGTTGTCGAGATAGAGTCTTCAAAGCTACTCATGGTAACGATCCATCCAATCTGTGAGACCATACTCCCCAACCCGACGTTGTTCAATTGGAAGTTGATATGGATCCCATTGTGCTTTAGGGGGAAAATGTTATTGGTAAAACTATACATCATCCCCAGGACTAATGAAATAGGGTCTATCATGCCCTTATATTTCTGTTACTATATTCCCTAAGTGGAGAAAATCTTGATCCCGAAGTCGAACAACCGGAAGTTGTTCCTGATTGGTCATCCCACAATCTATTGTAGTCATTGAGTCTCCCAAATCACGCAGTCAACCACCTGAAATATAATTTGGGCCTAACAGCAAAGTTCTTCCACCTAGTTTGATTTTGATTGAAGAAATACCACAAGACGAGACACCTTTAACTCCAACTCATTTTTGGTAGGAGCTTTACATGTACGATTCTTTTCCTCAATCACCTTCCTCTGCTTTTGTTGATCTTGTTTCATTTCGAGTTCCCGTAAATTCTATAGGGTATACATTGGGTCATTAGAACATGGCTAAGATAACATCCCAACCATCTATTTTAGCTACGACAACATCTATTGTTGCTTCATTTTCGATGTATTTTCCATATACTTCACCCATGTCATCATCTGGAATCCTATCTAGTTCCTATCCTTGGTGGCTGGTGATACCACATATGTTACCCTTAGAAATTTCTAAATTCATTGAAAAACCTGGAAAAGACCCGTCAAACCATGTTATAACTTATCATTTTTGGTATTCATCAAAATCCTTAAATGATGACTCCGTTAGATTACGTCTTTTCCAGAGCACACTCGATACTCTAACTGCACAATGAGGATGGTTCTTTTTCTGTGTCATCCTTGTTAAAAAATGAAACCGAGTTATGAGGATGGTTATTTTTCTGTGTCAACCTCGTTAAAAAATGAAACAGAGTTATGAGGATGGTTTTTTTTACTTTGTCAACCTCTTTAAAAAATGAAACAGGTTATGAGGATGGTTCTTTTTACTGTGTCAACCTCTTTAAAAAATGAAATAGGTTATGAGGACAGTTCTTTTTTCTTGTGTCAACCTCGTTAAAAAATGAAACATATGCCTATGAGGATAATTCTTTTTTCTTGTGTCAACCTCGTTAAAAAACGAAACAAGTGCCTTTGAGGAAAATTCTTTTACTGTGTCAACCTCGTTAAAAAATGAAACAGTTCATGAGCATAGTTCTTTTCCTGTGTCAAGCTCATTAAAAAATGAAACAAATCCTCTCCTAATTACGACGAGTCTTCCATATGATCTCGTAAATGAACCTTCATTCCATCCAGCTATTAGTAACCAGTAATCTACTTATATGAATGAAATGAATCTTAGGGGGCACCTAGTCTTGCAGGGGGCATTCGATGTGTGCTCTTGTAGGGGGCATTCAAAACATTCTTTAAAATTGCACGCAATCAATAGTTGAAGTTTGTGGGAAAAATAGGTTCAGAGTTCCAAAATGCAAATGGTAACTATGGAATGGTAAAAATGAATATTGAAACTACTTTTTATAGTCATATAATTGTTTGCAAGTTAAATATATTGCTATGACTATAGTTTTATTATGTTTTTATCATGAAACATGTATTTTTAATCCATTTGATGTTGTTCTGAACAGGAAATACAACTGATGAACAGATTAGTCGTGCAGATTTATTTCAAAGAATGACTTGACCACAAAGCATACTTTTTCTCCTTATTTTTTCGAGCTTTGTTAAAAACGAAAAAAGATTTGAAGCGCACTTTTATCTCTTTTTAGAGCTTCGATAACAGTGAAAAAGGAACCCCTGGAGTCTTATTTCAGCTCTTTTCAGACTCCGATAACATGAAAATATTTCCAAGCACTTGTCTTTTCAAGCTCGTTAAAGCAAATGAATTGATATCTACTCAGTATAAGTTTAACCCTTTTCCGGACTGAGATGGATTATTTACGAAAAAGGAATACCTTGGTTAAACATGACCAAAGAGGTTCTCTCAGATATTATTTTACACTTTTTTGGATCTAAGTGACAAATTTACGAAAAAGTACTTATAGAGTTCTCTTTCTTCCTCTTTTTCAGACTCTCTGAATATGAAAAAGGATTGGGCTATCACAGTCGTTAAGCTCATTAAAACATAAAATAGCGACGGGCTTGTCGATCATGGCAAGAATCGAGTTTCATTCATCGCTAGACTCGTTAAATTATTAAATAGCAATACTTTATTCGTCCGAAGGGTTGAATTATAGATCAAGCAAATGTTATCCTCGTCAAGCTTGTTAAAAAAATAAAGAGGTATTGGTCGACAAATGACCAGGGAAAATTTGGGAAAAGTAAGTAAAGTTTCCTTTTGGTAGCAAGTCACTCTTGAACATGACACTTCTTTCACTCCATGTCCATGATTTTTTGGGTTGGGTAATCATCTTGACGGTTCATTCACACCTATGGTTCATCATACCTTCACTTCAGTTTTGGGTCAATGCTGCCAACTCATCACAATGTCACCAATATGTTCAAGAGAATGCATCCAGTGATTAAAGACTCATCCATCTGCAATACTCGTAAACCTTCATTTTCATGACCGTCATCCCTGAAAATTGCTATATCAAGTCATACCCTTGTCTCTGAAATCAGTAATTCATGTTTTGCAATAAGGTGACTTCCTGTCGACTACAAATCAATATCCAAGAAGTTCACTTAGAAACAAAAAATTCCAGTACCATGAGGCTTGTTACAGCATCGACAAGATCCTCGCTTCCGGACCTTTGACCGAAATATTTTGTTTGGAATTCGACATCAAATCATCTATTCACGCCTTACGAAATTTACTACAGTACCTTGAGGGCCACTGACATTAATGGTGGTTCTCTCGTGTTTGTTAACAGCTCACATCATTGTTTGGTAATCAAACGATGTCTTTCCATGTTCAACACCAAATCATATATTCGCATGGCTAGACTTGTACCCGAATGATCGAGTGAATGAGATAAGAATACCCCAGATCTAGTTTCAGCCATTCGAGATGCGATTTCAGGATTTTTGTACACATCATCTTTATGGTGACCTTACGTATAGATTGTCATCCAAAAATGGGCCTATATCTGTAGGCGTGTCTGCATTTGGGCAACATTCCAATGTAGACGACTTTCTGAATTATGTACATGTTATTATATTTTTTTATGTGCTGACAATGGGAATGCCTACCCTCAGCAATTATGATCAATAGAGGATATATCATGATGTAATGTATTGTAATATTGATACAGGTGACCATTCCGCTTCATTTCCAGGCTCATCACGGCGTAAAGCATCTCAATCAAATGTTCTTATTATTTGGATCCCATGCTTTAGGGGGAAATTGTTATAGGTCAATTTGGGCACCATTCCCAATGACCTGGTTAACTAGGCATCATCTCCAGGACCGATGATCAAGGTTTTATCATTCCCTATCATTTTATTTGCTACATGCTCTAAGACAAGAAACAGGACAGATCAAGCAAGAATTTCCATGGTTTGAGGCTTATTTTATAGCATATGAGAGATCACCAACGCATGCTCTAAGGGGCCTAAGTGCATTGCATATGCAGTTAGCCCCCTGCAAGGCTGCTTTGAAAATCACTTCCCGACATTCCCAGGTGTGTTGGTCACATTAGGAGCGAAATTCTCATTTTTCCAGAATCTCCACTTGGTCAGTGCCTTCCAGAAGAGTTCACATGTGTCAAGATTCGGATCCAAGTGTCCATTTGACATCTACATGAATGGAAATATGTCTTGCCTATTTTTGGAAAGCTATTGATTGCAAAACAACCTACAGTTCATCTATAAATTGAACACAAATCTAAGTGTTTGAAAAGGAATAATTTGAGTAGAGAAATGTTGGAGAATTTTCAATTGAGAGCTTGGTTTGTAGAGCTACTATTGGAGAGATTTATGTTGTGATGAGACTTGGGAACTATGCTAGAATTTTACTCCAAATCAGTCACTAGGTTGTAACCTCTCCTTCTATCATCAATAAATATTACTTCTTGTTTTTCCCTACCTACATCTATGTTAACTTTGATTTTCCTTATTGTAAGATCTTGGTTGATGAATGCAGTTTATGCTTAACTGATTTAGCTAACTAGCTTGAATAGATATCTATATTACTGCATCTTCTGTTGTTTCATTGTTCTTTCTTGTAGGAATCATTTAGCCAAAAAATCGCTTGAATTTGAAGTTGTAGTAGAAGCGATAGAAGGAGCCATTTGGAAGCGACTGAAACAAGTAAGCATCCAATCCTCTCTGTGTATCTGTTATGAGTTAGGAGAAATAGTAGTATAGTCTTTCACCTATTGTTCTAGACTAACACCTATCTAGGGAAGCGTAATTTATCTGTAGATTACAATTCTGGCCCAACATTTAAGCTATTAAATTCCCTCCCACGTTCACTTGTTGAAGACCCTATCAACCTAAGCATTTATATAAATTGTGATCCTCATATCCTCCTGTTGTATTGTACAACAACCCTCCCCATTTTTAAATTTTTAGAATAAATTTCATTTAGAAATAGGTCCCCTTTTTTATCTTTCTTTCTAAATAGAAATAAAAGATTTAGAAAAAATCCAATCATTTTTATTAGAAATAAAAGATTCATCGATAAAAGGACATATCACATATTTTTATTTACAAAGTGTACAACCTTTAAAAAAATTCCGATCCGATGAGACACAAAGCTTTTTATCATACCAAAAATATTATATAAATTCTTTATATTTAGCAAAATTTGATATGTACAGTAATCTCAAATCAGAAAATCGGAGAAATCTTTAAATTCTATTTTCACTTTGTAAAACTCCGATGCGATGGCACACAATCGCAATCGCATTTTGGATAAACTTTTAAAGTGTTATGTTTGTTTTACATACTTTCGATGCGATGCGATTCATCACAATCGCATTTTGGAAGAATTAATACATTATATTCATTTGGTTTAAAAACTCTGATGTCGCAGACCCCACCTCATCACAATCGAATTATCGGAGAAAATCTTAAATGATTCATTCCATTTGAAAATCCCTGATGAGATCTTCGCAATCGGAATTTGGCATAAGTCTTATTTTATTTTCCTTTTAAAGGAATCGTGATGCGAATACAACTTAAATATTCATATATTATTATTCATCGCGTTCCAAATATTTAAAAGGTAATATATTTACACTTATTTCGAAATATGCCAATCTTTGATTGTACGTTAACATTAATTCAAAAATCAAACAAATAATAACAATTTGTTTTGTTATTGAATGCATGAATGTGACTCCCTAGAGGGCATTTAATTTTTAAACCACGGATATAATAAATTCAAATCAGCGAATAAATCCTGTTGTATAGCTGTTTTCATTATTGTGTTTTCACCTTGGCTGAAAGCTTTTCTTTGTTGCAGAATAATAGAATGTCCAATTCTTCCATTCGCAAAACGAGAGAAACACTTCTCGATACTGAAATGTCGAAAATATTTAGGAAATCGAAAGGTGCCATCGCTGCAAAAGCTCATGTATTCACTATGCCGCCTAAAGAGAAACCAGCAAAGCTTAAGCTGGTTACAGATACCTCATGCCAAGGACTTGGTAAGATGACATGGGAAAATGTATACAACTTACTTGAAAAATAAAACCCTAAGTTTTTTAAGCTAAGGCTACAGTTCCTAACGAAAACGACTCAGATTCTGATTCTGAACATCTTCTTGTTGCATTAGCAAACTCTTTTCTGCACCAAGCTGCAGCTCAGGCAAACATTTTTCCATATTATGATGTTATTATATGAGTAACTGATAATGTGGCTATCAAAGACAGAACCTTTGTTTCAGCTTCTGGAGCAATATTCGAGTCATTCAAACCAGAGGACATCAAAGAGATGTACCACCTTCCAGACCCACACAAAATTTATTACAGAGATTTTATCAAAGAATTTGCTGTGAATCATGAAAATCAGTCAAAATCAATTAAAGAATGGAGAATGGTTCCTAAAAAACACAGACACGAGGCATCAGGTATGTACTTTGTGGAGTCTCTTTTTCCTCCATACTGTTATGCTGCAGCAATGATGTGTAGATTGTTTAGAAATGATAACTCGGCTAGGTTTTCTATACAAATGGTGCCATTAATACATTCTGTTGTTAGTTACAAGATAATGGATTGAGTTGTCATTCTTTATGATAAGATAGCCAACAGAATTCTTGAGTATAGGAAAGACAAAAATTCAGGAAATTCCACTCCTTTTTATTGTTGTGCTTATATTCTAGATGCCCTTTGTTTCAATTCTGAATTCCCCTTTTTAGGATGGAAATGGACCCCTAAAGATCCTGTCCCAATTCATATATATCACAAGTTCTTATGGAAGGGGCATTTCAAAAGCCATGTTTACAGAGTCTGTCACGGTTTTCTTATTCCGATTTATCAAACCATTTTTGGTCGATTCCCTCCTAGACTTTCCGACAAAGCTAACGTTGATTTGTCCTCAATTGGAGATTGGTTCGGAGAGGAAAATTTCACATATATCAGATTTTTCGGAAGTATTGTAGAACCACATATCCTTCCTTTGTATGTTCTATACAAACTGTTAGCATAGGAAATTTCTTATCAGCTGACAGTAGAAGGCATGTTTAGAACTTTGAAGAACAGCAAGAAGCTTATGTGGCCTACTTTTCCTTTTAAATGTGGTGACTATACTCTCACTAATTTTTTCCATGCTAAAAAAGAAGTTGTTAAGCTAACCAATCTCAAGTTTTCAACAATCCTAGGGAGGCAATATGATCCTAGGAAGGTGGCATATGATTTTACTACTTCTGTTTCAATTGCTCGGTTCGAACATGAACCAAATATGTTTGATGATTTATTTGTTTCTGTAGATAAAATGTCCCAAGTTTTTTATTTGTCCAAGTCCAAACTTCAGGCCGAATAAATGAAGAAATTTTTGTTATTTAGAAGTCAGAGGTTACTCAAAGTTCCTCTGGATCAATTGAGAGTTTCTATACAGGAATATGAATCACAACAGAAGGAAACAGGGAATACATCTTGCAAAGAAGTAACAGGAACTAATCCTGTTTTACAAAAGGAAGATATTAGCAGCAAAGTTGATACTGAAAAGAAAGAAACAGCTGCTAAAATTAATGTACAGTAGTCTTCGGCCCAGGCAAGAAAATAAAGCACAGGTATTGATGCCAATGTGCATACTGAAAAGGGAGGCACAGATAGTAAGAATACTGAACAGGCACCAAAAAGTGATATAAACAATAATCCAAATTCTCAACTTGGAGGAGAGAAAGCTGCTAAAGAAGTAGTTGAAGCTACTAAAATTATAGTTTCTCCTCATTTGCTGAGAAAATATGAACAATTTGCCCAGCAAATAGGACAAAAAAATAATCCTCAAGTTAATGATCTGAAAGACCAATATATAGAAATCATCCCTGAAAATCCCACAGGTGAAATCATGTTGAAGATAGAATAAATTCCCCCTGTAGATATATTTTACAGTCCTAAACATAGGGTTTTTGTAAGAAAACAGAGGAAAAGGAGGAGAACTGATCAAGATGCACTTTTGACATCACAGGTGGAATATATGAATGTTGTTTATAATAATGCTGAGGTGAATCCATCTGAGGATCTCACGAAATTATCCCAATATGCATGTGCCTATAGTGCTGCTACAATAGACAAGGCCTATGAAGTTACACAATTAATGAAACAAAAGGATGTACAAACAGCCATGTTAGAAGAACAGGTTACAGAGAACCAGCAGAAAATCATTCAGTTAGAACAGCGATTGTAGGATGGAGAGCTCAAATATAAACAATTAGAAGAGTAGCTTGATGTTGAAAAGGAAAAGATACATCAACAGACTTTAGAAAAGCAACAACAGCTAAATCAAGAAATAGCAAAATTACAGGCTCTTCTAAAAAATGAGAAGACTTCAAATATTGAGCAAGAGAAGATGTTTCAATCTAAATTAGACAAGTTTAAGAATTATCCTAATTTGGATCAATTCAAAAATGAATCCCTGGAGACAAACAAGTTATTGTCTCAACAATTAAATGAATTTTGTCTAAAGGTTGCAGAAGCAGAATCCCTATGTGAATTAACATCTTCCTTGGTAGATGAAGGAGTCAGTCTTAAAATTGAATTTAATGAAGTTGATGAAAATATCTCTGAATTCCTTTTATGGCAAGACTCAGAATCAGGAAGAAAATCAAATCTTCCCAAGATTATGGAGAGACATAAAGAAATTATTTTTGCAGAATGGGAACAGTGTGTAATCAAAGCAGAAAGAGCTACATCCAGAGCTAAAAGCATAATGAACAATGTAACACAGCTGGTGAATGATAACCTATATGCAATCAATTTAATTTTAGATTGTACCCCTGGCCAATTACCTAGGGTAAAAAAAACTGATCACAGATGGAAACAAGAGATAATTAATAAAAATCAGCAAATTGGCCAACTACAAGGAATATCATGGGATACAATGTGGACCTATCTTATCAAGCTGCATAGTCAACAAATAGCAATAAAATTTCTTTCAAATGCTATCGATTGCATCATTCCCGAATTCTCTGATGCCACATATACAGGACGATTGCACTCAAAGCTTAGTCATCCAGAAGAATTGAAGGAAATGTTCAAAATCCGCCATCTAGGCACATCAAACACAACAGATAATCAATGAGTCGGTTCACCTCAAGATCGCATTTATGTTCTGGATTTTTTTATTTAGATAGATTGTAGGAATACTTTTAGTTATTTTGTTAAGTACCTATTTAAACCCCTTTCATGCATTTAGAAAGGGGTCCTGAATTTTTAATATTTTGACTTGGAGATTACATTTCTGTACTCCATTGATTCTTATATTTTTTATAAAGGATCACATCTGGTGATTCTGTGCGAAATTGCCTTTAAGAATTGCATTTTTGTATCTTGGAGTCGATTTTACATTGAAGTTGTTGGATTTGGATATCGGATTGCATTGGAAAGTATCAAGATGGATATGGTATTTCTATCTATTCACTGTTAGTTTGCTTATGTTATGTGATATTCTCTTTTTTAATTGCTATCATTTATGTGTATTCCTTTATACATATCATTTTTGAGTGTGTAGAAATATTTATCTTTTACAGTATATACAAACGATATATAATGATGAATGCAATATGTTATTATAACTATGTTTAATTTCTTAAACAGATTTATCTTTATTTGTTACTTCATATTTCAATTAAGCTATAATACATTTTTATGGTTATTGGTTAATTGAAACAAATTTAAATTTGTATTCACATTTGATGTCCGGGTTAGTTTTAGAATTATCTTATCAGTTTTAAGTTGGTTTAAATAGTTTTATTTCAGTCATTTAGTCCCATTTTCCCTTCATTCAATCATTCCATTACCAACCCATTTAAATTACTAGGAAACTGGTCCTATAAATCCAGTCAGAGCCACCACACCAAACGGAAAAGGAGCTGTCATAAGGTCCCGACCGGGTGGTTATCCCCCAATGTTTGAAGCAACGATTTTCAAGGCTTAAACATTTTTGGTGCTAGAAGGAGGGCCAAAGCTATGAATGGCAGATAAATCCAAATTTGAAAGCCATTCTAAGAGCACAACACCCTCATCACCTTCAATTTCTTCCACATCCCAAATCACTAGAGAATAAATTGATAAAAGCATTCAAACACCCACTACCAAAGTCTCGCATCAATTAGATAATCCGCCTCCTAAATCCCCTAAAGTTGAAGCTTTAGTCCATAAACTTCAAGGATTATCATTATCATTAGAAGAATCTGAATTATCTGAAGGTAGTGTAACCTCGCATTTTGTTTCTTCCAGACCTCTAACTAGGTCACAGAGTGAAAAACTTGGAATTTCCCCAAAAAATTTCCTATACCTAGTAGATTTAAAATAAGAAAAACTCCATCAGAAACAGAAAGTGGTACTAGTTCTTCATCGCATATTCCATCATCTGTTTCCCAAGCTCAAAATCAGAAAAGTGTAGTAGTCTCATCATCATCTGCTCAAACTACATCTGTTCAAACATCAATTGTCTCTTCCAGTACTTCAAATGTTACTACTCATACACCAGTTATCACTTCTAGTTCTTCTACCATCATCACAACAATGGCACAAGCAGCAAAAAGACCATGGACTAGACCAGGAGCTGTAAATATGGTTGCACCTTTGCATGATCTACCTAATCATCCTGAAAAATGGCTGTCAAAGTTTAGTCCAGATACTGGTATACCAGCAGAAGAATATATCAATAATTTTATGCTTGCTATAAATCTAAATCAAGTAGAGCATGAAGATGTTGTAGTCAGTTTATTTCCCTATACCTTGCAAGGAACAGCAGGATCCTGGTACTTTTCCTTACCTTCTGATTCTATCACAAATTGGGATATGTTTGAAGAGAAATTTTTAACTAAATATGGAGATGATAGATCAATTGCTACCCTAATCAACGATCTCTCCAATTTAAATACTCAACCCAAGGAACCCATTAAAGCTTTTAACTCTCGATTTAATAAACTCTTGAATAAGATCCCTGCAACATCTAAACCTATTGAACAGGTTAGAAGTGAAAGGTACATTAATGCTTTTCCCTCAAACATAGCAATTTTTGTAGATAGAGCTGCTAAACCGACTTTAGCTGAGAATATGAAGGAAGCTATTTCAGTTGAAAAACGAATGACTGCTCTAGATAAGAAAAATGCTATTAAGGAAAGAAAATCAAAGAAAGTGACTTTTAAAGATGATTCCAAGAAAAAGACACCAAGAGATCCATATGACATGGAAGGTCTACAGAAAGTCCTTAAAACAATGTCTAATGAGATGGTTGAGATCAAAAATCAAGTAGCAGAGACTTATACAAAGAGACCATTTAGAAATTTCAAGAGAAATCAAGCTGAATCAAAACCTCCCAATACAATCTCCAATGCAGAATCAGAAGAAGAATAAGAAGAAGATACTCCTCTAATATCAGATGAAGAAGATGAAAGGGAAGAAATAGCTGAACTAAATGGAATGTGGGATTTCATTCTCCCTAATTCAGATAGTGAAATGGAACAAGAAGCTATGCCTGTGAGTACAAGGAGAAAATCTACATCGGAACCTGTTCAAACTGTTCCAAAGAGGAAAACTACAACTCTAAATACTAAAGACAAAACTCCCACAAAGAAATTTTCTCTCTTACCCACTCAGAATCAGCCATCATCTCCCAATCCTCCCACATCATCATCCAAGACTCTGGTGGTATCAGATATGATAGATTATAATATTGTTGAGGACATGAAAAATACTAGAGCGAACATCTCATTACATGAACTCAACAAACTTAAACATCAACAAAAGCTGCTATTAAAAGAGTTAAATGCTACACCTATTGCTCCTCTACCAAGTGGTGCAGTAGTTAAAGCAGCTAAAGGGACTGGTAAGCCACCAGACAAAGTAGATGCAACAGACACTGTTCTTATTGGAGAAAGATCAAATTCTCAGACACCTCCATTTATGTTGACTTATGAAATCTATAATAAGAATTTGCATAATTTTTTAATTGATTCTAGAGAATCCTCTAATATATTGCCTACTTCAGTATGTGCTAAATTGAATATCGAACCACAGAAGTCTGTAATTCACATTGTACAATTAAATCGCTCTAAAGTTCAAGTTATAGGAGAAATCAATTTAGTGACCATTAGACTAGCTTCCGATCCTAGGATTTCCCAAAGAATTGATATTATAATTGCAGATATTCTGAAATTCTATTTGTTAGTCTTAAGCAGAGACTGGTCTACAAAACTTAATGGCTATATCTCAACCGATTTTTCACATATGTGGCTTCCCTACAAAGGGAAACCAAATCAAATCAAAATCGAGCGAGAAAAACATATGAAGCACACTGTAACTGAATTTGAACAACCAAACGAACCTGTAGCTTTCAACAATAATATTCTTGGAGGTTATTCTACTGAGTCATTTCTTGGAAATTTTACTGCACCACAATCACCTTTTTCTGTAAATACTTTTGTTTCTCAAATTGAAAATTTTTCGCAATCTGATTCTTCTAGAATTGTTAATATTTCTGATTCATTTGTAGATAAACCTATAGATGGAACTTTATTTTGGTCATTATATTTTGATGGATCAAAATCTAATGATGGATCAGGAGCAAGATGCATCCTAATTGATCCAGAAGGAGAGAAAACCATGCTATCATGTAGATTAGAATTTGAGTGCACTAATAATACTACTGAATATGAAGCCTTGATTCAAGGGCCTTATAAAGCCATAGGGTTAAATGTAAAATACTTGAAAGTGTATGAAGATTCCGAAATTGTCATAAGACAAGTAAGGAATACCATCCATTGTCTTTCAGGGCATCTCAAACATTATCAAACCCTAGTATAGGACCTTACCACTCAATTTCTAGCATTTAATATCTCTTCTATTCCTAGAAATCAAAACACATCAACTGACCTGTTAGCTAATGTTGCGTCCAAACTCCTTCCTGCTGAAGATTGCAGTCCTCATAGATTTTCAGTAGAGTTGATTTTTTGCCCATTTGTGCCAGATAATATTACTAATTGGAGAGTATTCTACCATGATCAAGATATTTTGAATTGCTTAACTTTTGAGAAATAATATGATGAATAAATTATTGATGAAGATTATCATGATCTACAAATTACTTCAAGAAATAATGAAAATTTGATTCCTAAATCTGTTGTTAAACTTGAGGATCTTTATGATATTAAAGACAGATTCAAGAAAGTTACTAATGAAACTTCAAAGTTCAACATTGAAGTTTGAATTATTTAATCTTGGCTCTAATTCTATACCTCAGAATGTTAATCTAGGACTCAATTTAACTCCAGAAGAAAGATCTACTTTTATTAAACTTCTAAGTAAATATAAAAATGTCTTCTCTTGGAGTTATGAGGATTTAAAGACTTATGATACTTCTGTAATTCAACACACAATTCCAATGCTATCTGATGTTAAGCCTGTTCAACAGAAGTTAAGAAAGATTCATCCAAATCTTGAGGATCAAATCAAAACAGAACTCAACAAACTTTTGAAAGCCAAAATCATTTTTCCTGTAAGGCATTCCAATTGGGTTTCCAACATGGTACCTTTCAGGAAGAAAAATGGCGATATTAGAATCTGTATTGATTTCAGGAATTTAAACAAGGCATGTCAAAAAGACAATTTCTCATTGTCAACCATGGAGAAAATTCTTCAAAAGGTAGCTGGTTCTGAACTCATGTCCTTCCTTGATGGATTTTCAGGGTATAATCAAATTTTAGTACATCCAGATGATAGGTTGAAAACCACTTTCAGAACCAAATGGGGAACTTATGCTTATTATAAAATGCCTTTTGGTTTAGTAAATGTAGGAGCTACTTTCTAGAGAGCCATGGACATAGCATTTAAGGGTCTGATTAATAGATCAGTTGTTATTTATCTTGATGACATAACAATTTATTCAAAAAAGAGATCCAATCATCTGCATGATCTAAAACAAATATTTGAAAGATGTAGAAGGTTTGGTATTTCCTTAAACTCAAAGAAATCCTTCTTTTCTCTCAATCAAGGAAAACTCTTAGGGTTTGTTGTGTCAAAAGATGGTATATATATCAATCCTGGCAGAGTTAAAGAAATTTCTGAGATTTCTTTACCTCATAATAAAAATTCCATGCAATAATTTTTAATTCAGATTAATTTTGTAAAAAGATTCATTCTAGATTTTTCTCAAATTGTTTTACCTATGCAGAATATGATTAAGAAAAATTCGGTATTTAAATGGGGATATAAGGAAAAATAATCCTTTGATGCGATCAAGAAGGAAATCATTGATGCACCTACATTAAATACTCCCAATTTTTCTAAAGATTTTATTCTGTATACTTTGGCAACCGAAACATCCTGTGCTGCTATTTTAACAAAGCTCAATGATCAACAAATTGAAGCACCGATTTCAGGAACCTGCAAAAACCCTAACTTCCACAGATCATATCTCAGAAAATATTGTGCACCTTGATCTAAATTTTTACAGTAGCTTGCTCAGGATTTCTTCTTCACCGCATAAAAATTTCAGCTTCTGAGACTTCGTAGAAAATTATTTAGAGCGCAAATTCCACGATGACCTGTTTCAGAGGGCGAAATCCCTTACCTAAGGAGGAAATGAAGATCACAATTTATATAAATACTTAAGTTGAGAGGGGCTTCAACAAGTGGACGTGGGAGGGATTTTAGGAGCTTAAAAAATATTAATTATGACTTTTCAATGACCCATGCCCCAAACCAATGGGGTTTTAGCCCACAAACTAGGGGTACAAACTTCAAACATGAATATCTCTCAAACCGTGAAGAATTACATGGCGTGCCATATATCAATAGAAACATATCGACAAATAGAAACCATCAAAAGCATTATTGACCTATAATATATTAATTTGGTAGGTCAAAATTCCCATGCAATATTGGGTTAGCCCCTAGTGCTACTTGGGTTGACATCAATGAAAACCATTGATCAACAGATTCCTCCTTCATTCTTCCTCAGCACCTCTTCATAATTTGAAAGCCTCTGCTCATTATTTCATACTTGTCCCATTTTAAATCCATCCAGCCACTCAGCCTCTTGAGCCCTCTTGCAGTATAGGGTAATTTACATTAATCAAACTCCAAGGTCTTCTCCATTCCTGAACCACCAAAACCATTAATTCTCTTATTCCATATTCTGTCAGAGGCATCCTTATAGTTGTATACTTTTAACCTCTAACTTTAAGATGTCCTAGGCACTGGTATTTTTCAACTCAAGGCTGTCTCTAGGAGCTACAACATGCTCCGTATTTTGCTCCACTCATTTGTCTCTTGAGCCACTTGCATGTTAAGCAATCACCCTTCCACCTATTCTACTCTCTACTAGTTCCACCATCAATCTGTACTTTTATATTATACCTTTCCCTATATTGTACTGCCCCTAACAAATTCCATAAATATGGCCACCTTTTGGGAAACTGCATAATGTCCTTTAAAGTAAACCAATTCCAACCGAGGCCAAATAAGAAGCATAGGAAAATCGGAGGGGTTGGGGCTTCTGGGTCGACTGCACAGGCTAAGGCGAAGGAACCAAAAGAGACAAAGGTGGTTATAGTGGGGGCCTAAACTGAATTGGTGGTCGAAGTTGAATTTTCCAAGAACGGGGGTTCAGATCTAGGAGGGGACGAGACTGATGCTTCTAGTGGGGTAGAGGAAATGGATTTAGGCGTAGAGAAGGATGGAGGTGTGCTTGGGTCTAGGGGCATGGAGTTAGGTGAGGTGGAGGACCATATTCCAAGTGCTCCAAATTCAAGGACTCAAAATGAGGAGGATGTAAACATATACATTCAACTAGAGGTTGACGACATATTAAAGTGTACTTCTCCTACCTTCTCTATTTTTACTTTATTTTCCTATTATTCTTCAGGTTTGGAGCAGCATTGAGATAATAATTGTGATGCTCAGAGTGTAGGGAATATAAAAAAAAATTGGTAACTTCCTTATCCCTAGGGAAAGAGACATATTACCTCTTGAATGGTTCAAGATGGTCCTCATCCCCAACCTTAACTTTCGGATTTGGTTTCTCTAAATAAGATGGTATTAATACCATTTATCCATTTTCATTTTTATTTTCCCCAAGTTATTCCCTTTTATTTCATGACCACACACTCAAATTTCTTTTTGCATCGGCCAAATCCCAAAATATTTTAATTTATGTCTCTTACAAACCTTTCGAAATGTGATATGCGATGAAGTGAGACCCATTCACCCGCCGCACTTCCTTTCATTTCATTTCCCTTAAAAATCATTAAACCTTACCATCCTCTTTCCTGATTCACCGATTTCGATTAAAGTGGGGACATTTCTCCCTGACATGTCACCTTTTCCCCATCATCCATCACACATCGCTAAATATAAACTTCGGAGATCGGCAATTATAAAGTTTTGTGCTTCGCACAATTTTTAACTTACCTTTTAAGCACCCGCAAATTATCTTGTTTAAATTGTGATGTGGGGCCCCACCTCCATCTGCCATGTCATCTTCCCCACTCCCGCACTTCGCACTTCAGAAGTTTTAACGTTTAACCCACGCCTACTCCCACATAAAACTTGCGCTCTGCAATTTGCAGGCGTGGGTCCCATCGCCTTGCCATGTCATCAATAGCCCTCACATTAGAGGAATTTTGAGGTCTAAAATGGGCCTCCTAAGGAAATTATAAAATAATATTGGATATAATAAAATAAGATTATATTACATCATCAAATTTAAGAAGGAAAAAAGGAAAAACTATTTTTTCAACTCGTATTTTCAACTTATCTCCCTATGGGTTTACTCAAATTTCAAGCGGAAACACTCGTTGGATGAAAAATTTTATTTCTCATCCAAGGAGTACCCATGTTTCCTACTTTCGATGGACCCTTCTACATGAAAAATGAGAAATACATGAAAAAAGTGATTGTAAACACATTTTTTCATGTATTTCTCATTCTTTCGTGTAGTAGATTCCATCGAAAGTATGCAAGATGGGTACTTCTTGGATGATAAATTAAATTTTGCATCCAAAGAGTACTCTAACTTGAAATTTGAGTAAAAAATTAGGGAGATAAGTTGAAAATACGAGTTGAAAAAGTAGTTTTATTATTTTATTATTTTTTAATATTTTTACTTTTTTAATCCAAAAAATGTGAATCATCCCCCATGGTTGACATCATCATCTTGAATCCTCTTGATTCTTTATAAAGTTTATTTTTGTTGTACATTTTTCTTAGGAGGCCCATTTTACACCTCAAAATTCCCCTAATGCATGTGGCCTGTCTTTCGCCCATTTCAGTGATAAAAGGTCCCGCTAAATTCATTTATGCTTCCGCCATTCATGCCCCCTCTGAAATCTAATTCCTGTTTGCAATTTAAAACACGGCATGGAATTTTGGGTGGAACTTGCGGTATGGTTTGTTCAATTTCCACAGGATAACCTCCGCTAAAGAGTTCAGCATGCACAACAAAACTAGCTATTCCACAACGGGAAGTGGAAATCATGAGCATTAGAGAGTGGAGGTCTTCAAACATCATGTGAAATCATATGATGAAGGCCGGACCGCTCACCTATTCTCAACCATTCCTGGCCACTCCTTTGAATATTATGGAATTTGGCCTCCCTGGTGTAGCAGAGGTAAGCTCTAGGTAAGTATATTATGTATATGCATGTTCATCTATTAATTGCATTAGGTTCTTTTTATTCTAATTTGTTTTTTTTTTTGTTTAGTACTAACATATGCTCTGTAGGATGAGGTAAGTTTTGCTATTATCATTTCATGGGTATTTCCTTGAAGACTGTTTGCAGGTATTATATATTCATCAAGATAAGACTCAATGCATGATCTAATGTTCTAAAGAGTGAGAAAGGGTAGCATGACAAGAGCAGCAATTAATTTACATAACGGTAGCATAAGTTCACCACATCAAGTCTTCACGTGGGAAGCATTGAATATAGTCATTGTAAAGGTATCATTGTATTGAGTCATTGTAAAAGCATAATTGTAAAATTTGTACAAGTGTCTATCTACCAAGAAGTCAAGAGGCAGTGTCAGGAGGTCTAAGAGCATCGTTAGATATTTGTGTCATATTTGGGGTTATGGTCTATTGTGTCTTCTTCTTCTATATCATTCTATATCATTTTAAAATGGATCATTTTTACCTAGTACGGGAGTCCATTCTTATTTTATTATTCTATAAGGTGGTAGGGTGGTGATAGGCTAGTGCATGAAGTCACCAATAGGTTCAAGCCTGTGAAAAATTTAGGGTGGTAGGGTGGTGCTAGGGTGAGTTATAGCTCATTGGGTGTTGGGGAATCCGTTCAGTTGACTACTTAAGAATCTTGGGCATTGGAGCGTCCATCCAGTGGGAGCTAGAGAAGAATGCTTTTCTATATTCTAGGAAGTTGGAGCTTTATTTTCAATTTGTGTTGAATATTAAAAAAATATTAGAAAAGCATTCAGGTGGTTTTCGTCCTAGAGGGGGTTTCCACCTTAAAAAATGTGTGCATTTGTGTTCCTTTTGTTTACTGTTATCATTGTACAAAAACTAATAATAATTGAAGATTAACTAATGCTCTGGAAGATTAATAGTAATACTAATTGAAATGAATATTGATTCAACCCCCCCCCCCCCTCTCAGTATTTCCAACACTTTAAGCTTGTCTTTTGCGGATTCTGTTGGAAATACTGAGAGGGGGGGTGAATCAGTATTCCTTTCAATTACAACATTAGTTAATCTTCAATTATTAGCAGTGTTTGTACAATGACAGCAGCAAACGAGAGGAACACAAATGCAGATATTTTTTAAGTTGGAAACCCACTCTGGGACAAAAACCACCTAATGTTTTTCTAATAATTCTTTAATATTCAATTCCAATTGAAAATAAAGCTCCAACTTCCTAGAATATAGAAAATCATTCTTCTACAGCTCCCACCGGATAGATGCTCCAATGCCTGAGATTCTTTAGTAGTCAACTGAATGGATGCCCCAACACCCAATGAGCTGCAACTCACCCTAGCACCCCCTACCACCCTATAGAAGAATAAAAGAAGAGTGGACTCCCGTACCAAGGAAAATGGTCCACTTTACAATGATATAGAATGATGTAGAAGAAGAAGACACACTAAAACATAACCCCAACTATGACACAACCACCCAATGATGATCCTAGACCACCCGACACTGCATCTTCAACTCTTAGCAGATAGATACTAGTACAATTTGTACAATAATGTATTTACAATGACTAAGTACAATGATTGTATGCAGTGCTGCCCACTTGAAGACTTCATATGACGAAATTCTTGCTGTTGTTATGCACCTTCGATGTTGCTCTTATCATGCTACCCTCTGCTGCACCTTCATTTTCTTTTTTTCCATAGAAAGTCTGGTCCTTTGCAACCCTTGACAACACATGATCTAGCTTTTTCTTGCATTCTAGGAGCTCGATATTGAATTTGGTGTATCTCTGTTATTTCAGATCCTCAATATCTAATTTTCAGTCCTGTAGTATTCCTCTGGGTCATCTTTCCAATGCCACAGGTTTGACCCAATTTTGATTCTTCAAGAGAGATTTATACCCAATCTCTCACAATGCCCTAATTATGGATTGTTTCAGCAGAGCGCACTTGTACGGCGTGACACGTGTCATTGTTTCTTCATTTGGCTCTTAAATTGATAAAAAAAAATTGCATATTGTTCACTATCCACCACTTTTTACAGAATTCCAATCCAATACTCAGAGAGAGAGTTATGACGAATTTACCAAGGTCACTTGTTTGAGATGAATTTCAGGAACCTGCAAAAACCCTAACTTCCACAGATCATATCTCCAAAAATATTTTGCACCTTGATCTGAAATTTTTACAGTAGCTTTCTCAGGATTTCTTCTTCACCGCATAAAAATTTCAGCTTCTAAAACTTCGTATAAAATTAGTTAGAGCGCAAATTCCACGATGACCTGTTTCAGAGGGCGAAATCCCTTGCCTAAGGAGGAAATGAAGATCACAATTTATATAAATACTTAAGTTGAGAGGGGCTTAAACAAGTGAACGTGGGAGGGATTTTAGGAGCTTAAAAAATATTAATTATGACTTTTCAATGACCCATGCCCCAAACCAATGGGGTTTTAGCCCACAAACTAGGGGTACAAACTTCAAACATGAATATCTCTCAAACCGTGAAGAATTACATGGCGTGCCATATATCAATAGAAACATCTCGACAAATAGAAACCATCAAAAGAATTATTGACCTATAATATATTAATTTGGTAGGTCAAAATTCCCATGCAATATTGGGTTAGCCCCTGGTGCTGCTTGGGTTGACATCAATGAAAATCATTGATCAACAGATTCCTCCTTCATTCTTCCTCAGCACCTCTTCATAATTTGAAAGCCTCTGCTCATTGTTTCATACTTGGCCCATTTGAAATCCATCCAGCCACTCAGCCTCTTGAGCCCTCTTGCAGTATAGGGTAATTTACATTAATCAGACTCCAAGGTCTTCTCCATTCCTGAACCACCAAAACCATTAATTCTCTTATTCCATATTCTGTCAGAGGCATCCTTATAGTTGTATACTTTTAACCTCTAACTTTAAGATGTCCTAGGCACTGGTATTTTGCAACTCAAGGTTGTCTCTAGGAGCTACAACATGCTCCGTATTTTGCTCCACTCATTTGTCTCTTGAGCCACTTGCATGTTAAGCAATCACCCTTCCACCTATTCTACTCTCTACTAGTTCCACCATCAATCTGTACTTTTTTATTATACCTTTCCCTATATTGTACTGCCCCTAAAAAATTCCATAAATATGGCCACTTTTTGGGAAACTGCATAATGTCCTTTAAAGTAAACCAATTCCAACCGAGGCTAAATAAGAAGCAGAGGAAAATTGGAAGGGTTAGGGCTTCTGGGTCGACTGCACAGGCTAAGGAAATGGAACCAAAAGAGACAAAGGTGGTTATAGTGGGGGCCTAAACTGAATTGGTGGTCGAAGTTGAATTTTCCAAGAACGGGGGTTCAGATCTAGGAGGGGACAAGACCGATGCTTCTAGTGGGGTAGAGGAAATGGAGTTAGGCGTAGAGAAGGATGGAGGTTAGCTTGGGTCTGGGGGAATGGAATTAGGTGAGGTGGAGGACCATATTCCAAGTGCTCCAAATTCAAGGACTCAAAATGAGGAGGATGCAAACATATACATTCAACTAGAGTCTGACGACATATTAAAGTGTACTTCTCCTACCTTCTCTATTTTTACTTTATTTTCCTATTATTCTTTAGGTTTGGAGCAGCATTGGGATAAGAATTGTGATGCTCAGAGTGTAGGGCATATAAAAAAAATTGGTAACTTCCTTATCCCTAGGGAAAGAGACATATTACCTCTTGAATGGTTCAAGATGGTCCTCATCCCCAACCTTAACTTTCGGATTTGGTTTCTCTAAATAAGATGGTATTAATACCATTTATCCATTTTCATTTTTATTTTCCCCAAGTTATTCCCTTTTATTTCATGACCACACACTCAAATTTCTTTTTGCATCGGCCAAATCCCAAAATATTTTAATTTATGTCTCCTACAAACCTTTCGAAATGTGATATGCGATGAAGTGAGACCCATTCACCCGCCGCACTTCCTTTCATTTCATTTCCCTTAAAAATCATTAAACCTTACCATCTGCTTTCCCGATTCACCGATTGCGATTAAATTAGGGCCATTTCTCCCTGACACGTCACCTTTTCCCCATCATCCATCACACATCGCTAAATATAAAATTCGGAGATCGGCAATTATAAATTTTTGTGCTTCGCACAATTTGTAACTTACCTTTTAAGCACCCGCAAATTATCTTGTTTAAATTGTGATGTGGGGCCCCACCTCCATCTGCCATGTCATCTTCCCCACTCCCACACTTCGCACTTCGGAAGTTTTAACGTTTAACCCACGCCTGCTCCCACATAAAACTTGCGCTCTACGATTTGCGGGCGCGGGTCCCATCGCCTTGCCATGTCATCAATAGCCCTCACATTAGAATAATTTTGAGGTCTAAAATGGGCCTTCTCAGGAAATTATAAACTAATATTGGATATAATAAAATAATATTTTATTACATCATCAAATTTAAGAAGGAAAAAAGGAAAAACTATTTTTTCAACTCGTATTTTCAACTTATCTCCCTATGGGTTTACTCAAATTTCAAGCGGAAACACTCGTTGGATGCAAAATTTTATTTCTCATCCAAGGAGTACCCATGTTGCCTACTTTCGATGGACCCTGCTACATGAAAAATGAGAAATACATGAAAACCGTGATTGTAAACGCATTTTTTCATGTATTTCTCATTTTTTCGTGTAGCAGATTCCATCGAAAGTATGCAAGATGGGTACTCCTTGGATGAGGAATTAAATTTTGCATCCAAAGAGTACTCTCACTTGAAATTTGAGTAAAAAATTAGGGAGATAAGTTGAAAATACAAGTTGAAAAAGTAGTTTTATTATTTTATTATTTTTTAATATTTTTACTTTTTTAATCCAAAAAATGTGAATTATCCCCCATGGTTGACATCATCATCTTGAATCCTATTGGTTCTTTATAAAGTTTATTTTTGTTGTACATTTTTCTTAGGAGGCCCATTTTACACCTCAAAATTCCCCTAATGCATGTGGCCTGTCTTTCGCCCATTTCAGTGATAAAAGGTCCCGCTAAATTCATTTATGCTTCCACCATTCATGCCCCCTCTGAAATCTAGTTCCTGTTTGCAATTTAAAACACGGCATGGAATTTTGGGTGGAACTTGTGGTATGGTTTGTTCAATTTCCACAGGATAACCTCCGCTAAAGATTTCAGCATGCACAACAAAACTAGCTATTCCACAACGGGAAGTGGAAATCATGAGCATTAGAGAGTGGAGGTCTTAAAACATCAGGTGAAATCATATGATGAAGGCCGGACCGCTCACTTATTCTCAACCATTCCTCACCACTCCTTTGAATATTATGGAATTTGGCCTCCCTGGCCAACTGTTTTTTTCTTTTTACTGATTAGATAGTGATTTTTTGCTGGTAAAATCCCAATTTTACCCAATTTTGTTTTGATTATTCTGTTGCAAGAGTGATTGCTTGATGCACCCTCTAATAGTTTGTTAGTATATTTTGGTTTCACCTCTGTGGGTCAATCATGATAGAATATTCAGTCGTAAACCCTCGAGGATAACTCTATATGTAGTGAGTTCTAATAAGAAAGAATCATTCTGGAATTTTGAAGAAATTTGTTGTAGTTTTGTATGATTGTGCTCCCTGTGCCCCAAGACACATATTTGGGAGAGTTGTTTAAACTTAATATGAATACAGAGCTAATATTTGGATTCCAGATGGATCGATGAGTAGTATGTATGTGTTTCTTTCTGTTATCAGTAATCTCCTCTTTATGTATAATCATCTTTCATGCTATTCTGCTTTGATGGCTCGTGTAATGTAGGTGTCGGTGGTCTACAATTTTATTCATGAATTCATGTCTGCATAATGCTCATGTGTTAACACTCATGTATTAAGCTTTCTTCACTCCCTTAATTCATGCTCCATGAACCTCTGTTGTTGTCCATATCTCATTCATATCTGTTTCCTCTGAGTTCATAGTAGACAGATTCTTAAATCTCTTAAGCCGGTCTCTTGTGGGTTCCTTCTCCATTTTCTCTCAAAGCCTCTACATATTTTTAAGATATCTACTCATTGTTTCATACTTGGCCCATTTAAGAGCCAACTAGCCTCAAAGCCTCCTGAGCCCTCTCACAGTTTGGGAAATTCACATGAATCAGGCTCAAATGGTCTTCTCTATTCTTGAATCACGGAAACCATTATTCTCTTGACCCATTTTCTGTCAGAGGCATTTCTACAGTTGTTCATATTTAACCTCTGATCTTAAGATGTCGTAGGCACTGGTCTTTCGCAACTCAAGGCTATCTCTAGGAGCGACAACATGTTCCTTAATGAAAATACTTTCAATTAACGACATAGGGTTAGAAAGCAACCCCAAAAAAATTTCCTTTAAAATATTTGTTCATATAGAATACCCTCAAGTTATTTTCCTACAAGAAACCCTAGGGGACAGGATATTATCTCATCTTTCCTTGAGAAAAATCTAAATTTTTTGAATTTTGTTGGGCTATATGTCAAAGGCCGCTCGGGGATCCTATCTTAGGGGTGGGACTCCTGCAAAAGACAACCTCATATTATTGTAGTGTTTTCTCTAGTCTTGGGATGGAAGTTTTTTCTTTGGAGTTGGACACAAGCTTTAATTTTCTCAATATCTATGGACTGAATGAAGAGAGAATTGGGTTCGAGAATGAATTTTTTCAGAAGTCAGTGGTGCAACGAAACAACTTAATTATCGGAGGGGACCTCAATCTTTCTAGGGTGTTTCTAAATCATGGGGAGAGAGGGTAAGGCCATATGTGCTTTCAAATTTATTTTCTCACCATATAGACTGTTGTAAACTTTTTGATCTGGGTCCCATCAAGCTCAAGCCAACGTGGAGGATAAGAGAGTCGGTGTGGAAAGAGTAGCAAAAAGAATTGATAGGTTCTTGATTGCAGAGGCTCTGGTGAACAAGTTTGGTTTTTTGTGACAGTGGGTGAGGTCAGGTGAAGAATCTGACCGCTATCCAATTCTATTAGAACTTAAGAACCAATGTAAGAATCTTGCGAGCCCTTTCAAGATGTGGGAGGAGAAGTTGCAAGATGATAGTTTCATGATCCTGGTAAACACAAACTGGAGGCACATCTTATAGGGTCTCAGACTATCAACAACCCAACAATTTGAGGATAATATAAATAGAATTAATTTGTTGCAAAAGGAATGGGAAAGAAAGAAGAGATTCAAGGAAACCGAGGAACTTCAAAATATAGAACAACAATTGAGTTATATTTCTGACTCATTGGAGGAAAGATTTAGGGATCAATGCTCTAGGGAGGATTTGGGCAGGTTGTTATCGAGGAGAAGGAGATTATCGCTTCTAGCGAGGTAGAAGGTCTTAGCAAGATGTTGAAGGCATCCAAACGAAGAGGTGATTTCAAAGGTGTAAGTGTTGCCAGAGCCCAGTCTATTACCCATTTTCTAGTCAAAGATGATGTATTAATATTTTTCGGATGGTTAATATATTTTAAAACTCTTCACAAAAATTATTTATCTCTTATGTAGGGCAGCCGATATTATAATCAATGCCTTGAAATCCACTGTTACTATACACAACTTGGATCTCCAAGAGATAAAATACTATTAGAATGTTTTTTTTTTTTTGAGATATTAAACTTGAATCAAGGCTCAAAGATATGGGGTTTCATTTAATCTTAATTTATATAGACTTGAAGATTGGTTTTGGCTCTTGGAAAATCTAGAAAAGGGGCTCTCTAATTGGAGTCGTATATGGCTTTCAAGAGTTGGGTGTTTAGTGTTAGTAAAATAGATGCTTGAAGTTATCCCTATATATTGTACGTCCTTGGCATGGATCCCAAAGGGAATACTATAAAAGGTAAGAAGGATTTGTTTTAAATTTCTAATCCATATTGGATAATTATATTTTTTTCATCCATCTTCATGCATTCAGAATGGAAAAAGTGGAGGAATAAACTCACGAGACTGTTTTTACCAGCGAGGAGCAACTTGGTAAAATAAGGTCTGAAACCTTTAGAGAGTGTTTTGAGGCATCAAACAAAATTTTTGGGGTAAAAATTTGTCATTGTAGCATTGCGCCTTCATATATTATTATACACAGAGATATTTACAATGACATAAGAAGTGTTTCAATTGAAGTTTGTATGCAAAATTTATGACACTCAGAAGTTGACCTTCATATTTTCACACCTATAATTTGAGAGGATGCCAAATTAACCCCCATTATTCATGGAACAAGGGGATAGCCACGTGATTATGATGTAAAAGACTCTAGAAGAGTATATATTATAACTCTAGTTAAGATTTGATTTATTAAAACTTTACCAGTAGTAGGTTATCAAGTTGTGTTATAACCGGGCCACTGGGAGGAAGAGGCATTCCATTCTTTCAAGTGCATTTGTTCCATAGCTGAGAAAAAAAGCCAAGATGGATAGGAGGTAGAGCACACAGATGATTTGTGCACTGTAGCATCCCACGGGCCATAAGCATTACTTATTTGAACCTATAGCCATATTTCCAAAAAAATAAAGAGAGCGAAGCAGCCTCACCTTCCAGCTGGGTTTTCTCCCAAAAGGGTTTTCCAAAGCATATCTCATGTCTTATGTGTGTGTGAGATTTTTATTTTGTCGTTCCCTATTTCTACATAATTTCCATTCACATACATGCACTAATTACAGTAAAATCTACAGATCTAAAAAATTAATAAAACTGTAACAGTGTATAATTTCACATTTTTAATACAATATTAAGAAATATACTATTATGAACTGTCTAGTGGAATATCCACACCGGTTTGCAGATCAATTTCTTGGAGAAAGGGTGCAAGAATATTTTTTATTACCATGGTTTAAATGGTCACAGATTGCAATACCCAAGATCCTAAGGGGTTGGGGGATAAAAAACATTTTCTTATTCTTAAAAGCACTCACAGCTAAATCTAAGTGGAGACTTCTTACCACTTCCAACCTTCGGATGAAAGTTATCATTGAGAAATAAATTAAGCCGGAATCCCTAGAGGACTAGATCATATGCGCCTATAGAGCAAGAGGAAATATCTCATCAGTATGGAGGGTGGTGTTAAATTCCTTATACCTAATGCATGGAGGATTGGGAATGTGCACATGGTAAAATTAGGTTATTACCGACAACCGGGGAGTGGGGATAGTCATTTTTTATCTCACAATCTCATTACTCATATTTGGTATGAAGGATATGCCAAACTCAATCAGATCAGAGATCTCACTGTAACAAATTTGTGGGTACAGGGTTGGCTTACAAAAATGCACATGAACATCCCTGAGGATATGCAAGTAGAATAAGGACAGTGTTTCGATGTATTGGGAAGAGCTCACATCAGACTATTTTATGATGAAGATGAGCTTGCTTGGGCTTCCTCTCCTCTCGAAATTTATTCTCCAAATCTAGGCTACATATTACTGAGTGCAATTATACATTTGGTTGAACCTGAAAGGTGGTGGCGAGTGGTCTGGAAGGAAAATTTTCCTCTAAAAGCAAAGTTGTTGTGCTAGCTTATCATGATAAACACATTTCCTACATGGGAGGTGATACAATGAAATTTGTTTACTGGGTCAGGTTTGTGCTCATTGTGAAAAGGGACAGAGGGAAAAATTGATCACCTTTTTGTGTCATTCCCATTTAATAAACAAGTCTAGAATGATTATGGGCTCGCAATGCACTTGGTATGGACCAACCTTTGGGTCCTTGTGGAAAAATTGGCATTAGGATCGAGTTAATAGAGTTATAAATGTACGACCTCTTATTATATATCGGGGAATATGGCTCGCAAGGAATAATGAGATTTTCCAAGGCCACACAACTTGCCCGAGGAAAATTGTTACTGAGGGAATTTCTATCCTCAAACTTTTTTCGCAATTCAAAGATCAGTCGACAATATGACTAGTCTCTAAAGAAAATACGAACAAATCAATGTCATCGGGATATTTTGATGGGGCTTGTTAGGGGGTGGGAAGCTGGTGGGGGATTTGTACTTAACTAGTCTGACCTACATGCTTATCGTTTCAATATTGGTATGGGATCATATACAAACAATTAAGTTGAAGCGCTTGCTTTTATATATCTGATTTCTTTTGCCATTGAGAAGGGATGTGATAGGATCCAAATCTATGGTGACTCTTTGTTGGTGGTTAGTTGGGTAAATTTTTTTAAACAATGCAGGAACATTCATTTGGTTAACATTGTGGAGGATATTTGTAATCCAAGTCTTTCTTGTACACACTTCTCTTGTAGGCACATCTACAAGGGAAGGAACCAGGAAGCTGATAGGATTTCTAAGGACGACATTCTCCTAGATAGGGGGCTCTAGCAGGTAATTGAGATTCAGGGTTAGTATCAGTTTGAGTTCTACCACAAAACTTACATGGATGATTTTTAGGCAACATGAGGCATGGCTTTCACACATGTCCGTACTATCTTTTTGAGACACCAACTGCGTTGTATATGGTTATAGGATTCTAGTTCTTTAGTACATTAACTAATTGTGCTAGTTTTTTCACTCTCTATTCACAGACTGCACTAGTGACATTCTGCATCTCCAAGACCACGTGGCTATTGGAGGGATATCCGTGCTCTTCGTGCCTATCAAAGGAAAAGCTGCAATGCGTGCTCAAAGTGAGTGCTTCCTGTGCGCAGTCAAAAAAAATTCCTACTGACCTTAGGAAAATTTAAAATTTTAGCTCCTCTAATGTGTTTCTTCCAAGTAAATATTTATTTGTAACTTCTGCTTGACATTTCATAATTTCTTCTTCCTGTGTGATTTTCCAGTGTTAACAGTTGCCCCCTAATGTGTGAGGTCTAGGAAGAACTGTATAGCTGAAATACATTATAGTTTCTATTTTTGTGTAGTCCTTTTAAGAGAGATAGAACTGAGGTTGGAGACCCCTTGTCGTGAGTAAAAAATACATCGTGCTCTGTTGGATACCTGCAAGAGATATAATGAATTAAATATTTCTAAGAGGCAGGCATGTCCCATACTCGTGATGTTTTTACTAGTTAAGCTTATCTGATAGATAATGATTTTGTTTATGTCACTTTGTGGTAGTGACCTATTTTTGGTTGATGATGATGGTTGTTGACGCCCTCAGAGGAATTTTTTATTTGAAAGAAGGCTGAATATGGTGCCCACATGCATAATATTGGTATGGCATGTTGTTAAATTTAGATAACCATGGTGTTCTATTCTTGATGCACTTTTACTTCAATCTTTCTTAGTCCCAATACAAAATAGCAATCACATAAAATTGAAAGTAAAATGTTGATAGAACACAATAATAGATCAATAGAAGACAAGCCAAACATAGATCAGATTTACAATTCCTTTTGTCCAGCAAATATATGAGATATTGTGGCATTACGGCAGTCAGTAGGATGCTTCAACCAGCAAAGTCTTTCTCGGCAGCCAACACTTTCATGTGTCACACCCACAGCCCTCAAAGACAGCTCATCACAAGTCAACACAAGTCAAACCAACGACAACGTAGAAAATTCAACGCAACAAACTAGGGCTTCAGTCAAATAGCCCAGAATTCCTTGATTTTAGTGGCCAGTTGTACGACCTCCTAAAATCAGAATTTCTGCAGAAGATTGAGGTCAAACGACCAAGGGTTGACCATGGTCAACGCTGCAGCAGAAAATCCCTAAACAGATCAGTGTAGAAAACATAAATCCCTAAACAGATCAGCGTAGAAAACAACAACATCATTCCACATGTGTGAGAAAACAAGCCTCCAAAGGCTATTGAACCAATCAAATCAAAATGAGAGAAGGTGTGTTGAGATGATGATATGGATTTATGTAGGAACGCAATAGAATACACATGTAACCATAAATATAAAGATGCAACGGAAATAACACTTCATTTCATTAATATCAAAGAACTGAAATTTTCTTACAAACATAATGGAAATAAACTAGCTAGGGCGTTGGTAGCTTATCTCTAAGAAGAGATGTGGTGGCTACAGGCCTCTAAACTCTGTGTTACAATGTGGATCGAAGGCCTATATATTAATGAGAAACAATGGAAAACCCTAAATGATCAGGAGATCAAGTCTCTTGAAGAAAAATGCTCAAAAATGAAGTTGCTCAGAATGGCTCTGAAACAGATCGACTGGAAAGAGCTCGGCGATACAATCCCAACGCCATGAACGGCACTCAAATCCGACGCCGTATGCAGAAGATATTTAGCTTTAAATATTTGTCAATTTCAATTAAAAAAGGCCAAAATTGACTTTATGAAATATTATTATTAAAAAAAGAATATTCCATAGAATATTCTGGGAATATTTCGTGGAGGCCAAAATTGACTTTATGAAATTTTTATTAAAAAAAAGAATATTCCACAAAATATTTTGGGAATATTTCGTGGAATATTCCACAAAATATTCTGTAGAATATTTCGTGGAATATTTCGTGTATCATTTCGGGAATATTTCGTGGCATCCAATCATGTGGCAATCACGTGTCAACCCGAGGCCGCCATGGCTCCCAAAGGTGGAACGGAATGGGCATATCAAAAAGGTTTTGTACGTGGATTCTGATTGGAACCCGGTCGACTCGGATAATAGTGCATAGACTTTACCATTGGCCCACATATCTGCTTGTTGAAACATGGTTGTTTGTGTTTTTAAAACTAACGGTTTGAATGGCGGGTTTTAACTCCCAGGACGTGGTCCTTGGGGTTAGCACCCAAGCGCGAGGTATTTAATATTTGGTTGAAACTTTATTATAACCGCGTTTCACTCTGACGGGTGCGGTCCCATGGGACTTATCCACTAGCCCCCACAATTGGCGGTAAATTCGGCGGTCCGCCCCAAATTTGGCACCGTTCCCTATTTTTTCGGTGTAATCTGGAGTTTCTCCAGATTTGGTGGAGTATCTCTAGGCCAAACTGGCAGTTGGAGTAAAAGTGCCATAACATTGGCTAGGAGAGGCCTTTTGATATGAATTTTTTTTTGATTTTGGGTGTAGAGATATTCTGAATTTTTTGGAAGTGTTTGCGGAGCCATCAGGGTGCTCTAAGAGAGAATTTACCAGCGTTTTTGGTCGTGGAGCCACCAGGGCCTAAGGGAAGAAGAGATGTTTTGGACTACCTTCATCCAATGGAGGTGAATGTTTAGTCATTTTAGACTGATTTGGGCCTTCTGAATCTATTTTTGCAGTGTATTTTTCCATCTGAGGCTTCTATATAGTTGTATTCACATTTTGAGCATTTAATCAAAGGAGAAAAAGCCTAATTAGAGGCTTTTGGACCAAGCGGAGGTAGCCCAAGAGAGGGGTGAACCGCTTAAACAATTATTTGTTGTCATACTGTATAATTTTACTGCATATTTTCAGATTCTGATCCTTTAAACAATAAATTTTCATAAGCAAGCTTTTCTTAAGCAAGTTTAAATAGTAAACAAAACTTATCAGTTCATCTTCAAAACACTACACTTCATTTGCAGAATATGTATACTTGTCTATTCACACATTAAAGTTGGATCAATGAATACTTTGCAGTTAAAACAAATAATTTCATTGATCGGATCTCTGTGATTACATTTTATTTCTTTAGGCAGAGTCTGTAGAAGGGCCAGGTAGCCTCCGGATTCATCCTTTCTAGTAAAGGTGAAATATCCGGTGAATGCCCCTACAGTCAATCTCTGTATGAGAAATTCTTTGTTCTCACAATTTCAGATCAGGTTGGTATCAGAGCTCAAGGTTTTTCTTAAGAGTTTGTGAAATTTGTGCAAGTAAATTGTATTATTCTGCAAAACTTGATGCTTACTAGGCTGAAATTGCAAAGAGGGGAAGGTCAATTGGTTAGAGAACAAGTTAATCCTCAACCAAGGAGGGCTAGAGTGCCATTACATCCACCTTCCATTTCATCCTCAGTAGCCTTTGAATCGGCCACAAACATGTCATCCAGAGAAGGAGAAGTACATGAGGAAATGGATCCCAAGGAAGAAGAAAGAGTCTTTAGAAAAGCTTTCTTGGACTTGATTGAGATGGTTAGGATCCTATACCAGGAGAGAAATGATAGGATTGCTAGAGAAGGGTCTAGAAACCAAAGAGAAGAAGGAGATTCTTCAGGAAGGAAGAAAGACAAGGATGAGTCTAAGAAAGGGAATGGAGGAAATGGTGATCCTTCATCTCCATCATCATCCTCATCCTCCACATCAAAAACTTGATGCTTACTAGGCTGAAACTGCAAAGAGGGGAAGGTCAATTGGTTAGAGAACAAGTTAATCCTCAACCAAGGAGGGCTAGATTTCCATTACATCCACCTTCCATTTCATCCTCAGTAGCCTTAGAATCAGCCACAAACATGTCTTCCAGAGAAGGAGAAGTACATGAGGAAATGGATCCCAAGGAAGAAGAAAGAGTCTTTAGAAAAGCTTTCTTGGACTTGACTGAGATGGTTAGGATCCTATACCAAGAGAGAAATGATAGGATTGTTGGAGAAGGGTCTAAAAACCAAAGAGAAGAAGGAGATTCTTCAGGAGGAAAGAAAGACAAAGATGAGTCTAAGAAAGGGAATGGAGGAAATGGTGATCCACCATCTCCATCATCATCCTCATCCTCCACATCATCCTCTTCTACTTCTGTTAATCAGTCACATAAAACAAAAAAAATCTCTTAAAAATCCTTTGTTAAAGCTTGATGTGAAGTTTGAGTTGCGGATGTTTAATGGTAATGTGAATGCAGAAAAATTGGATAACTGGATTAGACAGCTGGAAGTCTATCTCAGAATTCAGAATTTGCATGATGATGACACAAAAATCCAATTAGCCTCTTTGAGAATGGATGGAGTAGCTTTGGTTTGGTGGGAAGCCAAGACTAGAGAGGAGATTAAAAAGCATGGTAAGATAACTCTAACATGGAATGAGTTTATTACAGCCATTAAGAAACAATTTTATCCTCTTGCTCATATTTAGGAAGCAATCATGAATTGGCAAAATTTTAGGCAACTTAAGGGTCAAAATGTGCAAGATTATACCCAAGAGTTTAGAAGGAGAGCACTTCTACTTGGAGTAGACTTACAAAGTCAAGACATCCTGTTGAAATATATAGGAGGTTTGCACAGTTACCTTAAACATACTATCCTAATGTTCAATCCTACCAGCTTAGATGAAGTCTGTGTGCAGGCTACACATTTAGAAGCTAGAGGAAAGAATACTTTTGATGAGGGTAGAAACAAGACTTTCAAAGGAAAGAACAAAGAGAAAAACAATGGAAAAGGCAAGAAAAATGCATCTATCAAACAAGAGGGTGAAAAGGTCATTGTAAACATTGTTCAAAGAGTGGCCATGAAGAGAAAAACTGTTGGAAACTTCATCCTGAAAAAAGAAACCAGTTTAACAAAAACAAGGGAAAGAAGAAAAATGCAGCTACTACAACTACACCACAAGATTTAGGTGATGATTCAGGTGACGAAACAAAAATTGCAGCCATGGGTTTGAAAAGTTTGAAAGGGAAGGAAATTGAAACTCAAGCAAGTGCTAGTTCTTCAAACTGTCATACACAAGCTCCTAATGAGGAAGAAATAATTGAACTGTTCCATGTGAGGGTAGTGTCAAAACATACCAAAATTGACACACTATTTGATAGTGGGTCACAAGCTAACCTCATATCTGAAGACTTGGTCAAGCAGCTTAAACTTGAGACCATTCCACATCTGAAGCCTTATCCACTTGGATGGATATGCAAGGATGCCAACTTGCAAGTCTCAAGGAAGTGCATATTGCGCTTTGCAATAACTGCACACTATATTGACACAGTTGAACTTGATGTGGTTCCACTTGATATATCTGGTATTGTTTTGGGAAGTCCTTACTTGTTTGACAGGAAAGAAATTTTCTATCGCCATGAAAACAAATATCATCTTTTCAAAGATGGCAAGGAGTTTATTGTCAGAGCTCGTCGCAAGAAGACAAATGTTGCAATGGTAAATGCAGGACAGGTAAAAAGGCTAGTCAATTCAAGCAAGAGTTTTGTACTTCTTATGATCAAGCCAAAGGTTGATGTGAATCATGAGTCATTTGAAAATTGTGATGTGAAGCTTAAATCTGATTTATATGATGTAGTTGATGCACATCATGATATGTTTCAGGAGCCAACAGGTTTGCCTCCTAAAAGGGAGATTCAGCATGAAATCCATTTACATCCACATTGTCCTCTTCCTAACATAGGCATGTATCCCATGTCTGTTATGGAGAATGCTGAAATAAAGAAGCAGATTAAAGAGGAGTTGGACAAGGATTTCATAAGGCCAATCACTTCGCCATGTGGGTCACCAATAGTGTTGATTCCGAAGAAAGATGGAACTTGGTGTATGTGTGTTGACTTCAGAGCTTTGAACAAGATAACGGTAAAGAATCGTTACCCACTTCCAAGAATAGATGATTTGTTAGATCAGCTGAAAGATGCAAGATATTTCACTAAGTTAGACTTAAGAAGTGGTTATCATCAAGTAATAATTGAAGAAAGTGACATTTGGAAGACAGCTTTTAAAACCAAACAAGGACTCTTTGAGTGGCTTGTAATGCCATTTGGTTTATGCAATGCACCTGCAACTTTCATGTGGGTCATGGATGATGTCTTACGTCCTTTTCTTGATGATTTTTTTATTGTCTACTTATATGACATCTTTATTTTTAGCAAGACAAGAGAAGATCATGTCATGCATGTCAGTAAAGTACTTGATGTTTTGAAGAAAAATCAGTTATTTCTTAAGATGTCAAAGTGTGAATTTGGAAATACTTCTTTGGTTTATTTGGGACACATAGTAGGTGGAGGCGCTTTGAGAATTGATCCTTCCAAAGTAGAAGCTATTGTGAATTGGCCTACTCCCAAGTCCATTACAGAGGTAAGAATTTTTTTGGGTGCAGCTCAGTATTGGAGAAAGTTTATTGCTAACTTTTCTGCCATAGCAGCTCCTATGCATGCAGTGACAAGTGTGAAGAGTGCTTTCCAATGGGGAAGTAAGCAACAAAAAGCTTTCGAATCTTTGAAAGAAAAGATCATTTTAGCTCCGGTTCTTGCATTACCTGATTTGAGACAGCCATTCGAGATTCAGACAGATGCTAGTGATTATGCCATGGGTGCAGTTCTCTTACAACATGGTAAGCCTATCGCTTTTCATTCTGAGACATTTAATGGTGCTGTTGTGAATTATCCTACATATGATAAAGAGTTGTATGCGTTGGTACAAAGTGTCAAAAAGTGGAAGCACTATTTGATGGGCAAAGAAACAATTGTGCATACCGACCATCAGCCTTTACAGTATTTGCAGTCGCAAAGTAAATTGCAGCAGTCACGACATTTCAGATGGATGGGTTTCCTACAACAATTTCACTTGGTAATAAGTTACAAGAAAGGTATTCACAATAAAGTTGCTGATATGCTTTCAAGGCCTATTATTAGTGCTAGCATTTTGCTTAATAATGATTCTATTGTGCATGAAAGCTACATAGAACAGTATGCATCAGATGAAGATTTTAAAGAGGTGTATGCTAACTTGAGTAAAGGGAATCATGTTGAGGAGAATGATTATCATTTGCATAAAAATTTACTGTTTCATTTGGGAAAGTTATGTATACCACAGGGAGAGAGATTAAGCATGATGAGAGAAGCTCATTCTTCTCTTATTGCTGGTCATTTCGGTGTAAGCAAAACGGTGGCACATCTGCAGAGGTATTGTTATTGGCCTCGCATGGTAGATAGTGTTACACGTTTCATTAGAGGTTGTTCATTATGTGCTACAAGCAAGCCTAGTAATAGGAAGCTTGGATTGTATACACCATTGCCGGTACCTTCTAGACCATGGGAAAGTGTTTCTATGGATTTTTTTGGGGGATTACCATTATCTAGAAAGCAGCATGATTATCTTTTTGTAGTAGTTGATCGTTTCAACAAGATGTGTATTCTTATGCCATGTAAGAAAAATATAACTGCTGAACAAACTGCTGATTTATATTTTCAACATGTATGGGTTCATTATGGCTTGCCTACTTCTATTGTTAGTGACAGGGATTCCATATTTCTTGGGAATTTTTGGTCCAATCTATGGAAGATGATGGACACCAAGTTGAAGAAGAGTACTGCTTTCCATCCGCAAACAGATGGCCAAACAGAGGTAGTGAACAGAAATATTGTGCATCTTTTGAGAGGGTATTGCAGCAAGCATCCCAAGCTTTGGGATGAGCATTTGCATTACATTCAGCATGCTTACAACCGAGCCAAACACTCTTCTACAAATACTTCGCCATTTGAAGCTTGTTTTGGATATTTTCCTAAGTCACCATTGGACTTCATTCTTGAGAAGGATATTGCCATTAATGGACATAGTGACGTTGACAAAGCTCGCATGTTCATTGAAAGAATTCATCTCATTCATCAGCAAGTTCAAGAACAGCTTGAAAAGAGTCAAGGCAAGTACAAAGAAAGACATGACAAACATAGAATTGATCACAAGTTTCAGGAAGGAGATGAGGTATGGTTGCATATAAGTAAGGATAGAATGCAAGGAGAAGGTAAAAAGATGAAGCCTATTCGTTATGGTCCATTCAAAATCCTTAAACAAGTTGGAAATAATGCTTTTCAACTAGATTTTCCTTCATACATGCAAATGTATTCCGTTGTTAATGTGGAAAATTTACGTTTTTATGAACCTCCTCTTATTGATGATTCTGAAAATCATGTTCAGCTACCATCCATAGAAGATTTCTTGCCAAAATTTTTGGATGAGTTGAAAGAAGATGCAATCCTTGACAGAAGGACATGCACTTCAAGGAGGGGAGATGTTGATTATCTAAGAGTTGGTTTAAAAGGAAGTAAACCAAGCAAAGAAAAGTGGATGGAGTTGGAACAGGTGAGGAGGTTGTATCCTCACTTTCTTAACAGGTAATTGAAAGCTTTTGAGGGTCCAAAAGCTTCCCATTTGGGAGGTATGATCAGGAGATCAAGTCTCTTGTAGAAAAATGCTGAAAAATGAAATTTCTCAGAATTGGTCCAAAATAGATCGACTGGAAAGAGCTCGGAAAAATGATCCTGTAGACGGGAACGACACTGAAAACCGATGCCGTATGAAGAAGATATTCAGTTTTGAAGATTGCCAATTTCAGTTTAAAAATGGCCAAATTTGACTTTATAAAAATTATTTTTATTAAAAAAAAAATATTCCACAGAATATTTTGGGAATATTTCGTGGAATATTCCATAGAATATTCTACAAAATATTCTGCAGATGGCCAATTACAGGGCGCCACATGGCCAGCCCGGAGGCCACCACATGGCCAGCCCGGAGGCTGCCACATGGCCCTAAGGTGGATTGAAAATGGTGTTTAAAATTTTTTTATGGCGATTGAAAATATTTTTGAACGTAGCAGGAATTGAACACGGGTTGGGGCCGTGCAAACGAAATGGTTTGACCAATGGGCCACGGCTGTTTCTTATTAAACTTTGGCAACGCGTTTATATTTAAAGGTTTGCATTGAATTGGGCAGGGCCCGAAAGGGGGCCAGCCCCTAAGGGCCAGCCCCCTCATGCATACAACCATCCACTCAGAACCATTGCACCAATTAAATGGGCGTGCAACGTAACATTTTTATGGTCACGTGAATTCCGCCAAGTTGTTTCATATGCGGTTATCATATGGTTTAACATTAAACAAATTCCGCATTTAACTCCAAGTTTATTAAATCAATTCCGATGGGTGTGGTCATATGACCTGTGACCCTTATCTCTTTAGCACTCATGACTAGCAGAGTGCCAAAATTTTAGCTCTGTTCCCTATTTTTTCGGAGTTATCTGGCAGTTAGCCAGATTTAGCTGAAGTTATTCTAGGCCAAACTGGAGTCTGAGTAAATGAGCCATAACTTTGGCTAGGAAAGCCCTTTTTGGACGAAATGTTTTTTGATTATGGGGTATTGGATCATGATGGAGCTGTTGGGAGTGTTTGAAGAGCCATCAAGGTGCTCTATCAGAGAATTTACCAGCGTTTTTGGTCGTGGAGCCACCAAGGCCTAAGGAAAGAAGAGCTGTTTTGGACTCTCTTCATCCAATGGAGGTGTTTTTTTAGTCATTTTATACTGATTTGAGCCTTCTAAATCTTAATTTGCTGTGTATTTTTCCATTTTAGGCTTCTATACAGTTGTATTCACATTTTTAGCATTTAATCAAAGAGGAAAAAGCCTAATTAGAGGCTTTTGGACCCAGCGGAGGTAGCCCAAGAGAGGGGTGAACCGCTTAAACAATTATTTGTTGTCATACTGTATAATTTTGTTGCATATTTTCAGATTCTGTGGCTCCAAAATAAATTGACTGGAAAGAGCTCGGTGATACGATCCCAACGCCGTGAACGGCACTCAAATCCGACGCCGTATGCAGAAGATATTCAGCTTTAAAGATTTGTCAATTTCAATTAAAAAAGGCCAAAATTGACTTTATGAAATATTTTTATTAAAAAAATAATATTCCACAGAATATTTTGGAAATATTTCGTGGAATATTCTGTAGAATATTCTGGGGAATATTCCGGTGGCATCCATCATAGGGCACCACGTGGCCAACCCGGAGGCCGCCACGTGGCCCCAAAGGTGGAACGGAATGGGCATATCAAAAAGGTTTTGTACGCGGGCGGATTGGAACCCGGGTCGGCGGGATAATAGCAGATAGAATTTACCGTTGGTCCACATATTCAGTTGTTGAAACATGGCGCAGTTTTTGTTTTTTAAAACTAACGGTTTGAATGGCGCGTTTTAACTCCGTGGGACGTGATCCCGTGGGGTTAGCACCCAAGCGCGGAGGTATTTAATATTTGGTTGAAACTTTATTATAACCGCGTTTCACTCCGACGGGTGCGGTCCCATGGGACTTATCCACTAGCCCCCACAATTGGCGGTAAATTCGACGGTCCACCCCAAATTTGGCACCGTTCCCTATTTTGTCGGTGTAATCTGGAGTTTCTCCAAATTTGGTGGAGTATCTCTAGGCCAAACTGGCAGTTGGAGTAAAAGTGCCATAACTTTGGCTAGGAGAGGCCTTTTTGATACAATTTTTTTTTTGATTTTGGGTATAGAGATCATTCTGAAGCTGTTTGAAGTGTTTTCAGAGCCATCAGGGCGCTCTAACAGAGAATTTACCAGCGTTTTTGGTCATGGAGCCACCAGGGCCTAAGGGAAGAAGAGCTGTTTTGGACTACATTTATCCAATGGAGGTGAATGTTTAGTCATTTTAGACTGATTTGGGCCTTCTGAATCTATTTTTGCAGTGTATTTTGCCATCTGAGGCTTCTATACAGTTTTATTCACATTTTGAGCATTTAATCAAAGGAGAAAAGGCCTAATTAGAGGCTTTTGGACCCAGTGGAGGTAGGCCAAGAGAGGGGTGAACCGCTTAAACAATTATTTGCTGTCATACTGTATAATTTTGCTGCATATTTTCAGATTCTGATCCTTTAAACAGTAAATTTTCATAAGCAAACTTTTCCTAAGCAAGTTTAAACAGTAAACAAAACCTGTTAGTTTATCTTCAAAACACTACACTTCATTTGCAGAATATGTATACTTGTATATTCACACATTAAAGTTGGATCAATGAATACTTTGCAATTAAAACAAATACTTTCATTGATCGGATCTTTGTGATTACATTTTATTTCTTTAGGCAGAGTCTGTAGAAGGGCCAGGTAGCCTCCGGATTCATCCTTTCTAGTAAAGGTGAAATATCCGGTGAATGCCCCTACAGTCAATCTCTGTATGAGAAATTCTTTGTTCTCACAATTTCAGATCACTAAACATCCAAAAACCTAACCCAAGGAGATTAAACACCAGAATATGGGCCTCGTTGGGGTAAATTGGTACATCAATTTCCCGAGGTCGTAACTTTGACATACTATCTCTGTTTAACGCACATGATACATAGTTAGAAAGATCTATCCGAGGACTAAAACTATCAATAGTGAATGTAGTTTTGAAATGGAATCATATTTTTTAGAAAAATGATGCCCAAAAAATGTCGTTTAGGGCCTCAAAACGGCTATGGAAGTTCAAGACCCGAAAAAACTGCTAAATATAGTAAGTTGTGCCGAAACCGAAAAACTGAAAGATAAAATGGTGGGGCCTCAAGTGGAATAGGCGGGTGGCCACCAATATCCACCTGGATCATTCCTCCCCCCTTAGGAAGCAATGGTCTCCATTGCATTGAGTTCCTCCATGAGATGAGGAAGCTTCTACTGAACTTGGTCGCTGGTGAACGACTTGCCTTGGTGCGGGAGTTAGCCAACTTTGTCAACCCAATACATTTGGATCTTCTGTTTGCGAGTATTCTTGATTTTCATTTCCATTATACAATTTATGGTGGTCTGCTCCATGCAGTCTGGGTTTAACTCTGTTGGTGTGATTTGTTCTGCAATGTCAGAGGTGTCCAATAGAGGTGGGAAGTAGGAAAGAAGGCGGTCCACATTGAATACTAGGTGCAGACCAAGGAATGGTGGAATACTGAGCTCGAAGGAATTGTTCCCTACATCCTTTGTGATGGTGTATGGCCCATATCATAGGGAGTGAAGCTTGCAGTGGGGTCCAATAAGGCGCTCCTTCTGCAAATGTAGCCATACTTTTTCGCCCACCTAGAAGTTGTGTGGCACCCGATGTTGATCATGTTATTTCTTGTACTTAGAATTGGCTCTGTCCAATATGTCATGAACCTATTGGTGGATGTGTTGAACACACTCGATGAAGCTATTCTCTTTGTCAGCTTCAGACTGTACATGAGCTGAATCAGGCTGAGTAGCCGCAAATGGCATGGCTACGTCAATGGAACATAGTGGCTGGAATCCCAAGCCCACATGAAAGGGGCTATGGCTAGTTGAGCTGTGGAGAGCCTGGTTATAGCTATGTTGTACATAGGGGAGGCTCTCATCCCATGTGCATGGATGCTTTTAATTTTACATGTGCAGAATGTGTACAATCATACTGTTGACGACCTCTATCTGGCCATCTGTTTGGAGATGGAAAGTTGTGGACTTGGTGAGCTTGGTGTCCAGCATTGACTAGAGGTTGGATGAAAATGTGTTGAGGAACCTGTTGTCCCAATCTGAGATGATAGACTGTGGGATCCCAAAGTGCACCCACACTCGTTAAAATAAAAGTTTAGCAGTGGCTTCTACTGTGATATTCTTCTTGCAGGGCGCCATAATGGCCATATTTGAGAATCTATGGACAACCACAAAAACACAGTCATTTCCATGCTTAGTAGAAGGAAGGCCTGACATGTAATCCATGGAGATGGATTCCCAAGTTCGACTAGGGGTAGGTAGCAGAGTATAGAGGCATTGCTTCTTGATGGTCGGTTTGGCAATGGCACAAGCAATGCAGGATCGGATGTACTTCCCAACATCCTGTTGAAGTTCCGGCCAATAGAAATACTTCTATAGTGCTGCCACTATTTTCTTGACCCCGAAATGCCCAACGACTTGATTGTAGTGTGCTTCCCATATCATCTTGGCATGCTTGCTTGAAGGAACACAAAGGTGTCCTAGGTGACATAATGGTGCATCTTGGAGGTGAAAATTTGGAACTTGCGTACCTCCCAAGATTGCCTTGTATGTGTGACCGAATTCTAGATCGCTCTTGTAGAGAAGCGGCCAATCAAAAGTATCATGCCCACAATAGTTGAGAACAGTGGTTATTACCACGCTCAATGGTTAGCTGAGGCAGTCTACAAAATTATTGGTGATATCCTTCTTTTACTTGATGTACAAATGAAACTGTTGCATATATGTGTACCACTTCTGATGGATATCATTATTAAACTTCCCTTTTTTCTGTATGAACTGTAGGGGTCGGTGGTCTGTTTGGATGATTGTTTCCTTCCCCAAAATGTAATGCTTCCATTGTCGACAAACCTACACAATGGAACACATTTCTTTGTCATAAGTGGGATACTTGTGGACTGTGTCGGACAATGTCTCATTGTGATATGCCACTGGATGCCCCTGTTGAGTAAGAATTTCCCCAATAGCATAGTTAGAGGCATATGTCTCGATCTCAAATGGTTGTTGCAAGTTTGGTAATGTGAGAACTGGGGTAGAACAAAGGCGATGTTTCAATTCTATGAAAGCCTTCTGTTCAGATTCTGACCAAAATAATTTTTCTTTTGCTCCTCCCTTGGTGACTTGACTCAAGGGCCAAGTGATATGAGAGAATCCCAACACGATCCTGCGATAGAAATTAGAAAGACCCAGAAAGCTACGAAGCTCTATTAGAGTGGTTGGGGTTGGCCAATCGTGAATCACTTGGATCTTGGTTGGATCCACATGCACCCCCCTTTCATCAATAATGTATCCCAAATATTGAACCTGGGTCATGCCAAAAGTTCACTTCTCCAAATTGGCACACAACTTGTGTTCCCGCAGTGCTTGGAGGACTTGTCGGATGTGGTGGAGGTGCTCTTCCCAATTCTGGCTGAAGATTAGATTGTCATCCAAGTACACCACTACAAATGAGTTGTTGAATGGCCTCAATATTTCATCCATCAACCACATGAAGGTTTTGAGAGAATTCCACAACCCGAAATGCATGACCAACCATTCGAAAAGGCCCTCCTTAGCTTTGAAGGCAGTCTTCCACGCATCAAAGGGTTCGATTGGTACCTGGTGATACCCAGAATTTAAGTCGATCTTGCTGAAATATTTTTCCCCTTTGAGTTGGTCCAGAAGGTCATCAATCTGTGGGATCGGGTACCTATTCTGGATAGTGATCTTGTTCAGCATCTGATATTCAATACAAAGTCTCCAAGTCCCATCCTTATTATGTACCAACACGACCAGGCTCCCACAGGGTGATGAACTCAGCCAAATGTGACCTTTCTGCAGCAGCTCCTGAATCTGCCTCTTGATTTCATCGTTCTCCAAAACATAACATCGATAGATCGGTCCATTGGGTATTGGTGCACCTGGGGTCAGATAAATGGGGTGCTTTACCTGACAGTGAAGAGGCACCCCTGTGGGTGAGGTGAATATGTCCCCGTACTCCTCCACAACCTTGTCCATTTATTGTTTTTGTGCAAAGGAGCCCTGTCTGGAGGTCATGGCCACAGTATTTTTCTTGCCCTAGGGGCGGATCATCAAGAAAAAAAATTCCTGGTTTTGGAAATGAACTTACTGCATTGTTTTGCAGTAACCAAAGAGATAGTGGCAGGCGGTGGTACCTCTGGTATCCTGTACATCTTATTTCCTAAAGTAACAATAATAGCGCGAGGCCGAGACTCATACACAGCATGTCACTTCCATAAGTATGGTTGGCCTAATAATACACCACAAACATAAAGAGGAGAAATTTCACATAATACCTCATCTATGAAGGGCTTGATGTTGTATGGAAGGTAGCACTGCTGGTAGACGCAGAGATCTCGTCCTTAGTGAAGCCACCCGATGGTGTATGGTTGTGGGTTTGCTCTGGTCAGCAAGCCCAATTTCTTCATGACGTCTGTTGAAATGAGGTTCTTTTGGCTCATATTGTTGATAATTAACTGTAGTGTGGAACCCTTTACCCACATTTGGGAGTGGAAGAGATGCTCCTCCTCCTTTGGATCTTCCAGTTCCTCCTTCTGGATCTTCGTAGTGGAAATAGTGGCATTGGGCTCTACATCAATAATCTATTTCCCTTTTTCATTCCCCTTGTCAAATTCTAATTCACATTCAAAGCATGCATCTGATTCAGAAGCCCTCATCTTGGCCACCAGCGATTTCTTGGCCCGACACTCACTTGTGTCGTGAGTGGAGCTCTTATGGAACTCACACCACTTTCTCGTGTCCGTATTTCGCTTCGCAGTGTTGTTCTTTGCTTGTGGCTTTGAAAATTTGTCTTGGGCTGCCATGCCTTGGCTTTGTCCTTTGTTATGCAGTTTGGGGGTACCTTTCCCTTGATTTTTATTCACAAATCCAAAGTTTCGCTTCTTCTGTTTGAATTTTTTCTCAATCTTGACAGCATAGCGGTATGTTGTACCAAGCGAGGAGATGTCAAGGAACTCCATTTCCTCATGAATATATCTGTGCATACAATTGCGATACTTTAGCACCAAATTTTTCTTTGAATCTTTGATACCAAACTTTGTGCACAGGGTATGGAACAAATTCGTCAACTCATGCACATCTTGATCCCTTTGTTGCTGCAGTGTGGTCCATTGTATGTACTTGTCGTCATAGCTCCCCATGGGATAGTATTGTTCCTTGAGGGAATCTCGGAAATAATTCCAAGTGGGTACGACTGAGAATAGAGAGGGTTTTGTCTCATCCTTTTTCTCACAGTAGGTTTCCCACCAGTCCTTGACATGGGAGGTAGCTTTGAGGAGTGCAAAAATAATCTTCTACCGGTCGAAAAAGTCATGAATCGAGAAATATCCTTATAATAGATTTAACCATCTATCTACATCATCTGCATCTATTTGACCCTCAAATACGGGAATGTCAAATTTTACTTGTACCTTAAAGGGATTTGCACCTCCAGAGTGGCTGTTGGATGCAGATGCATAGTCGATAGGTAGTCGTTGAAGGATCTGGGAAAAGTTATCCATCATCACGTTCCTTTTTTTTTCGAGGGACTCCTCGAGGAATATTTTGATAGGATCTCTTGCTCCCTCATCTTTCTTTTCATCCCCCATGGGCGGTCGTCAGGGTTTGCGAGGCTGATCTTGCAAAGGTTCAAACAGATCAAGCCCTAACTCCTTACACCCCCGACCTCATTTGGGACATGCAAAGAAGGATCAAGAAAAAGCAGGTTGCTCTGATACCACTGATCCGAATTTATGCAGGAACATAATAGAGTACACATGTAACCATAAATACAAATATACAGTGGAAATAACACTTCATTTCATTAATATCAAGGAACTAAAATTTTCTTACATACAGAATGGAAATGAACTAGCTAGGGTGCTGGTAGCTTATCTCTGAGAATAGATGTGGCAGATACAGGCCTCTGAACTCTGTGTGAAAATGAGGCTCTAAGGCCTATATATTATTGAGAAACAATGGAAAATCCTAAACATCCAAAAATCTAACCCTAGGAGATGAAACGCCTTAATATGTGCCCCGTTGGGGTAAATTGGTGCATCAATTTCCAAGGGTCGTAACTTTGGCATATTATCCCTTTTTGATGCACATGATACATCGTTAGAAATATATATCCGAGGACTACAAATGTCGACTTCGAATGTAAATTCTAGAACATAATCATACTCAACGGACAAACGATGCCCAAAAAACATCGTTTAGGACCTCAAAACGGCTCTAGAAGTTCAGGACCGGAAAAAATGATGAAAATAGTAAGTTGTGCCGAAACTGAAAAACTGAAAGAGGCAATGGTGGGAACATCAACCTGGATCATTCCTCCCCCCTTAGGAATCAATGGTCTCCATTGCATTGAGTTCCTCCATGAGATGAGGAAACTCCTGATGAACTTGGTCCCTGGTGAACCACTTGCCTTGGTGCAGGAGTTGTCTAGCTTTAACAAACCGATACAGTTGGATCTTGTGTTCGCGAGTGTTCTTGGTTTGCATGTCCATGATAAAATATATGGTGGCTTGTTCCATGCAATATAGGTTTAACATTTTTGGTGTGAGTTGTTATGCAATGTCATAGGTGTCCAGTAGAGGTGGAAAGTAGGGACGAAGGCGGTCCACATTGAATACAAGGTGCAGACCAAGGAATGGTGGAATACTGAGCTCAAAGGTATTGTTTCCTACAACCTTTGTGATGGTGTCTAGCCTATATTGGAGAGGGCGAAGCTTACAGTGGGATCCAGTGAGGCGCTCCTTCTGCAAATGTAGCCAGACTTTGTCGCCCACCTGGAAGTTGTGTGGCACCCGATGTTGATCATGACGTTGCTTGTACTTAGCATTGGCTTTGTCCAATATGTCATGAACCTGTTGGAGGATGTGTTGAATGCGCTCGATGAAGCTTTTCACTTTTTTAGCTTCAGGCTGGACATGAGCCGAATCAGCCTAAGTAGCCGCAAATGGCATGGCTACGTCAATGGGACATAGTGGCTGGAATCCAAAGCCCACCTCAAAGGGGTTGTGTCTAGTTGAGCTATGGAGAGCTTGGTTATAACTATGATTTATATAGGGGAGGCTCTCATCCCATATGCGTGGATTCTTTGAATTGTACATGCGCAGAATGCATACAATCATCCTGCTGACAACCTCTGTCTGGCCATCTATTTGGGGATGGAAAGCTGTGGACTTGGTGAGCTTGGTATCTAGCATTGACTGGACCAAAAAGTGTTGAGGAACCTGTCGTCTCGATCTGAGATGATAGACTGTGGGATCCCAAAGTGCACCCACACTTGTTCAAATAAGAGTTTAGCAGTGGCTTCTGCTATGATATTCTTCTTGCAGGCTGCCATAATGGCCATCTTCAAGAATATATGGACGACCACGAAAACATAGTCATTTCCATGAGATGGATTCCCAAGGTTGACTAGGGGTAGGTAGCGGAGTATAAAGGCCTTGCTTCTTGATGGTTGTTTTGGCAATGGCACAAGCAGTTCAGGATCAGATGTACTTCCCAACATCCTGTCAAAGTTTTAGCCAATAGAAATACTTCTGCAGTACTGCGACTGTTTTCTCGAACCTAAAATTACCAGCGACTCGATTGTAGTGTGCTTCCCATATCATCTTGGCACGCTCGCTTGAAGGAACACAAATGTGTCCCAGTGACATAATGACACATCTTGGAGGTGAAAATTTGGAACTTGCGTACCCCCCAAGAGTGTCGTGTATGTGTGACAGAATTCTAGATTGCTCTAGTATATAAGTGGCCAATCAGAAGTCTCATGCCCACAAGAGTTGAGAACGGTGGTTAGCGCCATGATCGGTGGTCAGCTGAGGTAGTCTACAATATTATTGGTTCTACCCTTCTTGTACTTGATGTTCAAATGAAACTGTTACAAATATGTGGAACACTTCTGATGACAATTTTTCTGCAACTTCTCTTGTGTTTGTATGAACTGCAGGGGTCGGTGGTCTATGTGGATGATTTTTTCCTTCCCTAAAATGTAATGCTTCCATTGTCGACAAGCCTGCATAGTTGAATACATTTCTTTGTCATAAGTGGGATACTTGCAGACTGTGTTGGACTATGTCTCACTGTGATATGCCATTAGATGCCCCTATTGAGTAAGAACTGACCCAATAGCATAGTTAGAGGCATATTTCTCGATCTCAAATGGTTGTTGCAAGTCTGGTAATGTGAGAACTGGGGCAGAACAGAGGCGATGTTTCAATTATACGAAAGCCTTATGTTGAGATTCCAACCAAAAGAATTTTTCTTTCGCTCCTCCCTTGGTGACTTGACTCAAGAGCCAAGTGATATGAGAGAATCCCAACACGAACCTGCGGTAGAAATTAGCAAGACCCAGAAAGCTTTGAAGCTCTGTTAGAGTGGTTGGGACTGGCCAATCCCGAATCACTTGGATCTTGGTTGGATCCAAATGCACCCACCTTTCATCAATAATGTATCCCATATATTGAACCTGGGTCATGCCAAAAGTGCACTTCTCCAAATTGGCACACAACTTGTGTTGCCGCAGTGTTTGGAGGACTTATCAGATGTGTTGGAGGTCCTCTTCCCAAGTCTGGTTGAAGATCATAATGTCATCCAAGTACACCACTACAAATGAGTTGGTGAATGGCCTCAATATTTCTTCCATCAACCTCATGAAGGTTGCGGGAGAATTATTCAACTCGAAATGCATGACCAACCATTCAAAAATGCCCTCCTTGGCTTTGAAGGCAGTCTTCCACACATCGAAGGGTTCGATTGGTACTTTGTGATACCCAGACTTCAAGTCGATCTTGCTAAAATATTTCGCCCCTTTGAGTTGGTCCAGAGGTTCATCAATCCATGGAATCGGGTACCTGTTCCATACATTAATCTTGTTTAGCATCTAATAGTCAATACAGAGTGTCCAAGTCCCATTCTTCTTCTGTACCAACACGATTGGGCTCCCACAGGGTTATGAACTCGAACATATGTGACCTTTCTACAGTAGCTCCTAAATCTACCTCTTTATTTCATTGTTCTTTAGAACAGAGCACTGATACATCGTTCCATTGGGTAGCGGTACACCTGGGGTCAGATCAATGGGGTGCTTAACCTGACAGTAAAGAGGCACCCCTATGGGTGAGGTGAAGATGTCCCTGTACTCCTCCACAACCTTTTCCATTTGTTTTTTTCGTTCAGAGGAGCCCTGTCTGGAGGTCGTGGCCACATTCTTATTCTTGCCCTGGGGGCGGATCATCAGGAAAACAAATTTCCTGGTTTTGGAAATGATTTTACTGCATTATTTTACAGTAACCAAAGAGATAGTGGTAGGCGATGGTACCTCTAGTATCATATACAACTTATTTCCCAAAGTAACAATAACAGTGTGAGATCGGGAATCAAACATAGCATGTCACTTCCACAAGTATGGTTAGCCTAATAATACATCACAAACATCAAGAAGAAAAATATCACATAATACCTCATTTATGAAGGGCTTGACGATGTAGGGAAGGCGGCACTGTTGGCTGAAGCGTAGATCACGTCCTTGGTGTATGGTTTTGGGTGTGTTGTGGTCGACAAGCCCAACCATTTCATGGGGTATGCTAAAATGAGGTTCTTTTGGCTCCCATTGTCGACAATGAACTGTAGCAGGGAACCCTTTACCCACATCTAGGAGTGGAAGAGATGCTCCTCCTCCTCTGGATCTTCTGGTTCCTCCTTCTAGATCTTCGTAGTGGCAACAGTGGTGTTTAGATCCACATTAATAATCTATTTCCCTTTGTCATTCCCCTTTTCAGGTTCTAATTTAGAGTCGAAGCATGCATCTGATTTAGAAGCCCTCATCTCGGCCATGAGCAATTGCTTGGCCCAACGCTCACTTGTGTTGTGAGTGGAGCTCTTATGGAACTCACACCAATTTCCAATGTCCTTCTTTGGCTTCAAGGTGTTGTTCTTTGCTTGTGGCTTTCACAGGTTGTCTTGGGCTGCCATGCCTTGGCTTTGTCCTTTTTTATGCATTTTGGGGGTACCTTTCCCTTGATTTTGATTCACATATCAAAGTCTCGCTTCTTCTGTTTGAATTTCTTCTCAATATTGGCAGCATACCGATATGTCGTACCAAGCGAGGAGATGTCGAGGAACTCCATTTCCTCCTAAATATATCTATGCAAACAACTACGATACTTTAGCACCAAATTTTTCTCTGAATATTTGATACCCAACTTTGTGCGTAGGGTATGGAACAAATCCATCAGCTCATGCACATTTTGATCCCTTTGTTGTCATAGTGTGGTCCATTGTATGTACTTGTCGTCATAGCTCCCCATGAGATAGTATTGTTGCATGATGACGTCTCAGAAATAATTCCAAGTGGGTACGGTAGAGAACAGAGAGGTTTTTGTCTTTTCCTTTTTCTCACAGTAGGTTTCCCACCAGTCCTTGACATGGGGGGTAGCTTTGAGGAGTGAAAAAATAATCTTCTCTAGGTCATAAAGGTCATGAACCGAGAAATATCCTTCTAATAGATTCAACCATTGATATATGGCATCTGCATCTATTTGACTCTCAAATATGGGAATTTCAAATTTTACTTGGACCTTAAAGGGAGTCGAGCCTCCAGAGTGGCTATTGGATGTTGATGCGCCGTCAGTGGGCAGTCATTGAAGGATCTAGGCAAAGTTATCCATCATCGCGGTCCTTTTTTTTTCAAGGGCCTCCACGAGAAATATTTTGGTAGGATCTCCTGCTTCCTCATATTTCTTTTCATCCCCCATGGGTGGCTGTTGGGGTTTGCAACGCTGATCTTGCAAAGGTTCAACTAGATCGAGCCCTAACTCCTTATACCCTAACCTCGTTGGGGACATGCAAATAAGGATCAAGAAAAAGCAAGCCGCTCTGATAACACTGATCCAGATTTATGCAAGAAATCAATAGAATACACATGTAACCATAAATACAAAGATGCAGCAAAAATAACACTTCATTTCAGTAATATCAAAGAACTGAAATTTTCTTACAGACATAATGGAAATAAACTAGCTAGGGCACTGGTAGCTTATCTCTGAGAATACTATGGTGGCTACAGGCCTCTAAAATCTGTGTTACAATGAGGCTCGAAGGCCTATATATTATTGAGAAACACTGGAAAATCCTAAACATCCAAAAACCTAACCTAGGAGATGAAACGCCAGAATATGGGCCCCATTGAGGTAAATTGGTACATCAATTTCCTGGGGTCGTAAATTTGGCATATTATCTCTGTTTAATGCACATGATACATTGTTATAAATATCTATATGAGGACTAAAATTTTCAACCACAAATGTAAATTTTGAAATGGAATCATATTTAGTGGATAAACGATGCCCAAAAACCGTTGTTTAGGGCCTCAAAATGGCTCTGGAAGCTTAGGACCCGAAAAACTGCTAAAAACAGTAAGTTGTACCGAAACTGAAAAATTGAAAGAGACAATGGTGGGGACCTAAGTGGAATAGGCGGGTGGCCACCAATATCCACATGGATCATTCCTCCCCCCTTAGGAATCAATGGTCTCCATTGCATTCAGTTCCTCCATGAGATTAGGAAACTCCTGCTGAACTTGGTCCCTGGTGAACCACTTGCCTTGGTGCAGGACTTGGCCATCTTTGACAACATGATACAGTTAGATTTTTTGTTGGAAATTGTTCTTGATTTGTAATTCGATGATACAATCTGTGGTGGCTTGTTCCATGCAGTCTGGGTTTAACTCTATTGGTGTGAGTTGTTCTGCAATGTCAGAAGTGTCCAATAGAGGTGGGAAGTAGGGAGGAAGGCGGTCCACATTTAATACTGGGTGCAGACCAAGGAATGGTGGAATACTGAGCTCGAAGGCATTGTTCCCTAAAACCTTGGTGATGGTGTAAAACCCATATCGGAGCGGGCGAAGCTTGTGGTGGGGTCTAGTGAGGCACTCCTTCTACAAATGTAGCCAGACTTTTTCTCCCACCTGGAAGTTGTGTGGCACCCGATGTTGGTCATGTCATTGCTTGTACTTAGCATTGGCTCTATCCAATATGTTATGAAGTCCCTTCCAAATATGTTATTGGCTCTTTCCCATAATGCTGCTACACATAAGAAGTCCCTTCCAAAGTGGAAGTATCTCTTGATTATATAAGGCCAAGGAGTAGCCCCTTTGCACCATGATAGTGTCATCTCCTACTCCTACAACATCATGCAAAGTGTGAGAGAAAATATGTCCCTGCTCTCTCAAGTAAAACTTAGGCAACCAAAGTTTTTGATGCCTCCTCATGTTGTCATCATACAAACCATGTAAGGAAGACATAATGACTAATATGAAGGTCACATCAACACCATGCATCCATACTCTTTGTTGCTCAATGATGCAAGCATCCTGCCACATCTTCTCCATCCACATACCCATTGGAAGAGGATAAGCCAAGTGATGGCCAAACTCCCTCAAGAGTAACCAGCGCAGCCAAGCCTCCTGTTTCCTAGTGTCATAGATTTGCAAGTGTCTCACCAGCTTCTTGCTCTTCATCCACATCCATTAAACCACTTGTGGATGTCTCATACCCTCCTCCATCTTGGTACTCCTCCAATGAGGGCTACCATCCTCCATGTGTTGATGAACATTGCATTCCATGTCATATTGAAGTGAACCTCTAATTGGATCTCTCTATGAGATCTCCTTCTCATCAATAGTCCTCCAAAACCGATGAGGTCTTGGATCTACTGAAAGTAGAAGTTTCTCTTTGAGCTGAGAGATGCTCATTGAGAAAGTGTCATTTGGAAAGGATAAAGTTTTTCTCATTTCAATATGTCTACCATCTATCATCCTTTCCTTAAAGTATTCAAACCCCAACCTCAAGTGTGGTATGTAATCCAAAAATGGCTCATGAGGATGATGGTTTATTTCTTCCTTGAATGTTTTAACGTTTCACAATGCAGTGCAATTCTACTGCTCTAGGTTAGCAATGTATGTTGATTCTTGGTCATATAAATATTAATTTCCATAATCCTCTAAAAGATTTGTTGCAATAATAGAAAGTGGAACTTCATTCATACCTTGAAGTAACTTGGGATCTCCTTGTGTGGCTGCAACATTTCTTTCCCCCAATGTCATGGTTGCCTCAGCTACAAATGTAAAAGGCTGCTCTTCCAAGGCTGTGACAGCACTGGTACAAGTCTCCTCCCATGGTGGTGTGGGATTTTCCTCCTCTGATCTCTTTTTTTCAAAGGCTCTAATCAACATTTGAGTGAACTCAGCAAAATAAGTCACCCTTTCATGGCTCAAGTAACTGAACCACCAAACATTGGCTTCACCCTCTAGGTGCAGCGCTACAACTTCTATTGCTTCCCTCTCTACCAGTGGATGTAGTAGGAAGAATTCCTCAAGCTTCCTTGCCCAAGCTCTTGTTGTAGATGACCCATCAAATGTAGACAATAGGAATATATTGCCTTTGATTTCCTTTCTGCTGCAGGGCATCCTCTCCTCCTTCAACTGAATGAATTGTGGGAGAGCTAGAGTCTCCTTGAAGGCTCTAGGTTGATATTTGTACTCAACAAGGTATTTACTTAGAATCTGATGATCCAAATATCTCTCATGCTTGCTTTCTTCTCCTTCATGAGAATAGGAAGTGCATGGACCTTCTTCTTCTATTTTCTCCTCCTCCTTGGAGAAGATCTTCTTAAGTCTGAAAAATGGTGAGAGTAATCTCATCCTTATGATATTCTTCTATATTATTTGGCTGAAACTCACAAGCTGAGCCAAGATGATGCTCTGATACCACTATAATATCCCAAAATAGGGAATTTCTACAACAATAAGAACACCTTAAGATGTTCCAAAGTTGGAGATGCAGCAATGTAAGAACACATATTGGAGTAGCAGTGTTATATCAATATCTAATACATGAGAAGATCTAAATAGCCATCTTATTATATCATAGCAGAAAAATGTATCCAATATCTTGAGGAAATAGTCACTCAAGTTAGGCAATGCAAGCCTCAAGAAAGCATGTACAAGACAATAAAGAACACTGCTACATATAGAAAGCCCAAGGCTATGACTGCGCAGTTTATAGGAGACAGTGCTACAGAAATAATGTCAATACATGGATATGTAAATGTATAGCTCAAATAAGTGAGGGAGCAAAGCCCTAAACCCCTAGAAACAATCTCAAGATAATCCTAGAAGGATTTCCTGAAATATACTAAATGGAAAAAATGTCGGAGTAGCAGGGCTGAGTAGCAACTGCAACTTAAGAACTGGATGGAGATGGTTGTAGATTATGCACAAGATGAATCAACCTCCTCCAATGGATATTCCAAGTGAAATACTGATCCTAACACTGAATATCTCTCCCTCCAAACAAACACTACAACCCTCACTGTAGATACACACTGAAAATAACGTAGTCTAAGAGAGGGACTGCGATGTAGATCATGGAAATGGTTGGCCTGATGCCAAAGATGGTGAAATATGCCCAGATATCTTCCTAACTGATCTCACAAAGGAAATAAAGCTTCCTCCTCTGAAAAATAAGCCAAAGAATGGTGTTGTGGAACCTCCACTGCAACACCCTACAACACAACATTATACTTCAGCAGAAATAACGTTGTAGATGAAGGAAGTGGCTTGGCCTTGAGCCTGAATGTGGAGAAATGAAGAAAAATATCCCCCAAGAGGCCTCTCTTGAAAGGATAAGTAATTCCTAAACAGGAATGCCTTGTGCTAAACAGCACAGCAACTCTGCTAAAGAGCAATAAAATGCACAAGAGTCTAAACAGACCATAAAATCAATAATCATCAACATGTCTTGCTATGGCTGCCTTGCCCTCCTTTTATACAAATGGAAGCCCTATCTCCATGGGTCCCACTCATTTTGGATTCCTCCGTCAAAGAATCTTCTTCCCTCTTTCACTGCGATGTCCCACAAGATGATCTCCACCTGCTATCCATGCGCTTTTGACTTGGTCAAATTAACCTTGTCCTCATGAAATTGTCTTTTTTCACACATGAGGGTGTGAAATCAAGCTCCAATGATGATCCCATTTCATAATATGAGGGATTTTATTCATTTTTTTATTATTTATGGGCCTCCTTACCCAATTATTCAACTCCTAGGTGATAAAAACAAAAATAATGTTCCAACTAGTTGCATGCTAATTTGGGAACATTACAGTCCTCCCCTCTCAAATGTTGCTTGTCCTCAAGAAACTGAAATGATAGAACAGATAAGTCTCCCTTCCTCCTATTTTAGCATCCACATATGATGTAATCCTACAAGGAATGAGATGTTGTCTCATCAATGAATCTCCAAATTGCCCCTCCCAAGCATGTAAGCTAGTCGAATGGCTATCACCATGAATAAGTAAAGTACTCAAGGAGGCAATAAGGTGTTGTCTAGAGGTCATCTCAAGGCATGGAGTCTAAAATTTATTGGGAAAAATCCTACCCATGTGTATCCTCCATCCCCAAGCAATCATCCATACAAAATAAGTCACCTCCCAACATGGCAACTCCTGAAAATTCTCCTCCACCTTGATCTCATGCAATGTAGGTGGGCTGAAAATATGAACATGGTAGACATAGGAGCTTACCCCATGCTATCCTCCTCTCCACTTATGATAAGTGTAGAGCATATATTGATCTTGGGCTGCAAAAAAATTTCCCTCAAGTAGCAAGATGAAGACTAAATCTCCAAAGATCTCTCCAACGTTGTGAATCAAGCTGGTCCAAATCATCCCATGTGTGATGGATAGGAAATCATCACCATATGGCATCCCATCAATCACATGGCCCACCTCAACAAAAGGAAACAAGCGTTTGTCTATGGTGGCCATATCTCCTCTCATGTTCCCATTATAACATGCAATGCAAAAAGTGTGGGAATCCTCTTCCTCAAAGGACACACCCAACTCATGTGTCTCTCTCCCAATCATGCTTCCCATAAAAATAATATCAATATCAGAAAATTAAATCATTATCAGAATCAAAATGAGGAAAATGATTAAGGTTTCATGTGGTGCAAGAATGTACCAACAGTTTTCCCAATAGTGACAGTGTAGTTTCTGAAACTGCTACTTCAGACAATTACATGGCAAGTTGTTTTTTGTTACATGGATAATTATGTATGTCATGACATCTACTAATAAATAGAAAATGGCTAGGTACATAAACTAAACATACATGAAAGAAAACACTTGCCCAAGGCCATATAAGAGATGGTTGCCTCCATCATACAGTTTTTCCCAATGTTGACCATGGAACTTAATGAAAATCTTTCCCTCTTGTGGAGCAATGCTCTAAATATGAATAGTAAGAGTATCCAAATACTGTGTTAGAAAATCCATGGATGAAAAAAAAATATTCTTACCATGTGTTGAGAGTAAGAGGATGCATATGTATGTGAGTAATTCCTCCATAGTGGTATGACACACTCCTATGAAGAGGAATAAACCATGTGTTGCATGAAGACCACAATTCTCATGCTTGGAAATCCAAGTTAAGAAGATCATATCAATGTAATAGATGTTTCCATCCACTACTTCATCATTCTCACCTCCTCCTTGTCCACTGAGTGCATCAAGTGTGAAGTGATCCTGGGGACACTCCATCAATAACCCCAAGCTCCCAAGTGACAGCGTTGTTGGCTGATGCAAATAGGCTCCTACCAACTCATAACTCCATTCTTTGACATGCATCTTGTCAAAGACATCTCCCATAATTCTGCTACACATAAGAAGTCCCTTCCAAAGTGGAAGTATCTCTTGATGATCTAAGGCCAAGGAGTAGCCCCTTTACACCATGATAGTGACATCTCCTACTCCTGCAACATCATGCAAAGTGTGAGAAAAAATATGTCCCTGCTCTCTCAAGTACAAATTAGGAAACCAAAGTGTTTGTTGCCTCCTCATGCTCTCACCATACAAACCATGTAAGGAATACATAATGACTGGTATGAGGGTCACATCAACACCGTGCATTCATACTCTTTGCTGCTCAATGATGCAAGCATCCTGCCACATCTTCTCCATCCACATACACTTTGGAAGAGGATAAGCCAAGTGATGGCCAAACTCTTTCAAGAGTAACTAGCACAGCCACGCCTCCTACTGCCCGGTGTCATAGATTTGCAAGTGGCTCACCAGGCTCTTGCTCTACATCCACATCCATTCAAACACTTGTGGATGTCTCCTACCCTCCTCCATCTTGGTACTCCTCCAATGAGGGCTACCATCCTCCATGTGTTGATGAAAATTGCACTTCATGTCATATTGAACTTCACCTTTAATGGGATCTCTCCATGAGATCTCCTTGTCATCAATAGTACTTCAAAACCGATGAGGTCTTGGATCTGTTGAAAGTAGAAGTTTCTCTTTGAATTGAGAGATGCTCATTGATAAAGTGTCATCTGGAAAGGAGAAAGTTTTTCTCATTTCAAGATGTCTACCATCTATCATCCTTTCCTTAAAGTATTCAAACACCAACCCCAAGTGTGGTATGTAATCCAAAAATGGCTCATGAGGATGATGGTTTATTTCTTCCTTGAATGTTTTAATGTTGCACAGCGCAATGCAATTCAGCTGCTCTAGGTTAGCAATGTATTTTGATTCTTGGTTATATAAATATGAATTTCCACAATCCTCTAAAATATTTGCTGCAATAATAGAAAGTGGAACTTCATTCATACCTTGATGGAACTTGGGATCTCCTTGTGTGGCTACAAGAGTTCTTTCCCCCAATGTCATGGCTGCCTCAGCTGCAAATGTAGAAGGTTTCTCTTCCAAGGTTGTGACAGCGCTGGTACAAGTCTCCTCCCATGGTGGTGTGGACTTTTCCTCCTCTGATCTCTTTCTGTCAAAGGATCTAATCAACCTTTGAGTGAACTCAGCAAAAGAAGTCACCCTTGCATGGCTCAAGTGACTAAACCACCAAACATTGGCTTCATCCTCTAGGTGCAGCGCTGCAACTTCTACTGCTTCCCTCTCTACCACTGAATGTAGTAGGAATAATGCCTCAATCTTCCTTTCCCAAGCTCTTGTTGTAGATGACCCATCAAATGTAGACAATAGGAATCTATTGCCTTTGATTTCCTTTCTGTTGCAGGGCCTCCTCTCCTCCTTCAATTGAATGAATTATGGGAGAGCTAGAGTCTCCTTGAAGGCTCTAGGTTGAGATTTATACTCAACAAGTTATTTACTTAGAATCTGATGATCCAAGTATCTCTCATGCTTGCTTTCTTCTCCTTCATTAGAATAGGAAGTGCATGGACCTTCTTCTTCTATTTGCTCCTCCTCCTTGGAAAGGTTCTTCTTAAGTCTAAAAAGTGATGAGAGTAATCTCATCCTTCTGATCTTCTTCTATATTCTTTGGCTAAAACTCATAGGCTAAGCCAAGATGATGCTATGATACCACTATAATATCCAAAAATAGGGAATTTCTACAACAATAAGAACACCTTAAGATGTTCCAAAGTTGGAGATGCAGCAATGTAAGAACACATATTGGAGTAGCAGCGTTATATCAATAGCTAATACATGAGAAGATATAAATAGCCATATTATTAGATCACAGCAGAAAAATGTATACAAGATCTTGAGGAAATAGTCAGTCAAGTTAGGAAATGCAAGCCTCAAGAAATCATGTACAAGAAAATTAGGAACACTGCTACATATAGAAAGCCCAAGGCTATGACTGCGCAGTTTATAGGAGACAGTGCTACAGAAATAATGTAAATACATGGATATGGAAATGTATAGCTCAAATAAGTGGGGGAGAAAAGCTCTAAACCCCTGGAAACAATCTCAAGACAATCCTACAAGGATTTCCTAAAATATACAAAATGGAAAAAATGCCAGAGTAGCAGGGCTGAGTAGTAGCTGCAACTCAAGAACTGGATGGAGATGGTTATAGATGATGCACAAGCTGAATCAAACTCCTCCAATGGATCTTCCATGCGAAAGGCTGATCCTAACACTGAAGGTCTCTCCCTCCAAACAAACACTGCAACCCTCACTGCAGATACACACTGAAAATAATGTTGTCTAAGAGAGGTACTGCACTGTAGATCATGGAAATGGTTGGCCTGATGCCAAATATGGTGAAATATTCCCGGAGATATTCCTAAATAATCTCCCAAAGGAAATAAAGCCTCCTCCTCTGAAAAATAAGCGAAGGAATGGTGTTGTGGAACCTCCACTGCAACACCCTACAACACAATGTTATACTTCAGCAGAAATAACGTTGTAGTTGAAGGAAGTGGCTTGGCCTTGAGCCTGAATGTGGTGAAATGAAGAAAAATATCCCCCAAGAGGCCTCTCTTGAAAGGAGAAGGAATTCCTAAATAGGAATGCCTTGTGCTAAACAGCACAACAACTCTGCTAAACAACAAGAGAATGCACAAGAGTCTAAACAGACCATAAAATCAATAATCGTCAACATGTCTTACTATGGCTGCCTTGCCCTCCTTTTATATAAATGGAAGCCCTCTCTTTATGGGTCCCACTCATTATGGTTTCCTCCATCAAAGAATATTCTTCCCTATTTCACTGCATTGTCCCACAAGATGATCTCCACCTCCTATCCCTGCGTTGTTGACTTGGTCAACTTGACCTTGTCCTCATGCAATTGTCATTTTTCACACATGAGGGTGTGAAATACAGCTCCAATGATGATCCCCTTCCATACTATGAGGGATTTTATTCATTTTTTTATTATTTATGGGCCTCCTTACCCAATTATTCAACTCCTAGGTGATAAAAACAAAAATTAATGTTCCAACTAGCTGCATGCTAATTTGGGAACATTACATAAGGGCAATAATAGATCGAATGGTAGTGTAGTGGGCCACAGGTGAAAATATATCATCATTATCTATGCCTTCTTTTTGAGAGAAACCTCGGGCAACGAATCTTGACTTGTAATTTTCAGCACTTCCATCAGATCCATGCTTGATCTTATAGAGCCATTTCGAGATGACAACAGATTTGTCCTCCGGTCTTGGGACCACTTCCCAGACATCATTCTTCATAATGAACTCATATTATTCATGCATATAATCCTTCCAAACTTGATGCTTTACGGCTTCTTCAAATGTTCCAGGCTCAAATTTTACTATCATACTCATGGCTACTAGATACCCATGGTATTTCTTTGGTTCCTGCTTTCACGGAATGTCCCCCATGGGGCAATATGTCTCTCGGCATCTTCAAGAGTATCCCTAAGCCATGAGGGTCTTATATTATTTTAAGGAGGTGGATCAATGGTATCCATAGGTCCTTCAACATCAGGCATCAGGTCATCCTTCGACTCTTCCAACTTCCCTGCTTCTTCTACTTCTTTGTCTTCCTTGGAGCTAGGAATATTTCTTACTTTCTTAAGGGCAACATATTCATCGAAGGTGACATTGTGGCATGTATCCACTTCTCTTTGACCAGGCACATAGATACTATATGCCTTTGAAGTTTCATTGCAGCCCATAAATATTCCCTTCTTTCCAGAAGCATCCAGCTTGCTTCTCTTTTATTTCTGCACATGAAAGTAAACAGGACAACCAAAAACTCTAAAATGAGAAACATCAGGTTTCTTACCAGAGAAGACTTCTTTGGGAGTTTTGGAGTCCATAGTAGAATGCGGGCATCTATTTTTAACATACACAGTAGTGTTCATGGGTTCTCCCCATAGAGACTTTAGAAGACCTTGGTCACATAGCAAGGCGCGGGCAGCTTCCACAATGGTATTTTTCTTTCTTTCAGCAACACCATTTTGCTTAGGAGTGTACGCAGTTGTGGTCTCCCTCTTAATGCTAGATTCTCTACGAAATTCATTAAACTCATTTGACTCATACTTAGTCCCACTGTCGGTCCTCAAAAATTTGATTTTCTTCTCAGTTTTTTTTTCCACCAAGGTCTTTAAAGTACGGAACAATTTGAATGCTTTGTCCTTCTTCTTCAAAAAATATATCCAGGTCTTGCGGGAGAAGTCATCTATCAAAATCATGTAATAGAAACATCCTCCCAAGGATGTCATAGGAATAATACTAGATAAGTCAGAATGTATCAACTGCAATATATCAGTTGTCTTTGTGACACTTGAGGGGAATGGTCCCCTTGTATGCTTCCATTCAGAAAAAACCTGAAATATACCTTCATGATCATCTCTCAATTCAGGCATCCCTGTCATCACCTTCCTTGCTTTAGGAAGGGATTTGTCATGAAGGTGTGCAAACCTCAGGTGCCATAAATCTGTTTGAAGAGTTGTATCACATGTCATAGCCCCCAATGGACTTCCTCCAACCTAATAGAGTGTATCAATGCTAAAACCAATAGAAGTGCTTCCTTGAAGTTCTTCTTCCAGATAAGTATCTTTCCATCAACAAATGCCACCTTGAACCATTTTTCTTCCATTTCTGAAATGGACACAAGGTTATTCTTCAAATTAGTTTCATACAACACATCTTGTAATCAAATGACTTGACCTTGAGATAAATGGAGGGTCACAGTCCATGTCCCTTTCATGGGATAGGTGGCATTATCTCCAAGGATAATATCTAGATTAGTATCCTTCTCAACCAAATCAAAAAAGGCTTCTTTATAACCATTGAGGTGCATTGAAGCACCACTATCAATTAACCAGACATCCAGGGTGTCAGGTGGAGGTGCAGTAGAGAGGGCAGATACAAGAATAGAATCATTTCTCTTATTATCAACAACATTAGACTCATCGTACCTGGAATTTCCTGACCTCTTGAAAGGTTTCCCATTTCCATTAGGATCACAGGGAGCATTCCTTTTTCCTTGGAACCTGTTGTTCCTGCCATTCCTTCTCGAATTGTTGTTGTCATCATCCCGGGAGAGTCCCTTCTATTAGGGAACTCTCTTGCATAGTGACCAGTCTTGTTACAAGTGTAACATGTTCCCTTCCTTCCTTTGGGCCTCACTCTACCATGGTTTTTATTTCTCGGGCCACTGTGGTTATTCTTCTTTACATGAGCGGCGAATGCAGTAGGGTCACTTCCATTACCATTAGAGTCATACTCCATCATTCTTGTTTCCTCTTGAGTGAATCTCATCAATATTTCATCAAAATCAAGAATCATGTTATTATTAATAATAGTGGTATTGAATACATGCCAATCACATGGGAGACCTCCAAGTGAAATAAGAACCATCTCTCGACCATATATTGCTTCCCCAATAGCTAGGAGGTTATTCCTGATTTTAGTTAGCCTCACAAAATAGGATTAAATAGATTCATCCTTACCCTTCTTGGTATTCTTCAATTTATTCTTGAAGAAGAGGATTTGATTAGAATTTCTAGCCCTAAACATGCTCACCAGCTTATCATACATCTCCTTAGATGTCTTCACCTCATAAATGTAAGCAACCAAGTGCTTATGAATAGAATCCCGGATAATCATCTTTGCTTTGATTTTCCCTTTTTTATACTTCTCCTTCATGGTAGTAGCTGCATTTGATGGAGACTCTTGAATATTCCCCTATACATAGTCCATATCATCTTGATGTTCTAACGCCAAATCCAAGGACATCTTCCATGCATGATAATCATACTTATCGGTCAATTTATCATCAGCCTTGAAATCCTTGTAGGTTGAAAAGGCCATTTTTCCTTGATAGGATTTCTTACTTCAGAGATAGGTTCTAACACCAGCTTGGACTCTTGGACTTTGTCTTCACCTCAACTCTGATTCCATGTTAAATTTAGATAACCATGGTGTTCTATGCTTGATGCACTTTCACTTCAATATTTCTTAGGCCCAATACAAAATAGAAATCACGTAAACTTGAAAGTAAAATGTTGATAGAACACAATAATAGATCAATAGAAGACAAGCCAAATATAAATCAAATTTACAATTCCTTTTGTCCAAAAAAGATATGATATATTGTGGCATTACGACGGTCAGCAGGATGATTCAACCAGCAAAGTCTTTCTCGTTCAGCCATCACTTTCATGTGTCACACCCACAGCCCTCAAATACATCTCATCACAAGTCAAACCAGCGACAGCGCAGAAAATTCAACACATGCAGCTTCAAAAAATTCAACGCAACAAATTAGGGCTTCGGTCAAACAACTCGGAATTCCTCGATTTTAGTGGCCAGTTGTACGACCTCCTAAAATCAAAATTTCTATAGAAAATTGAGCTTAAACGACCAAGGGTTGACAATGGTCAATGCTGGTCAATGTTGCAGCAGAAAATCCCTAAACAGATCAACGCATAAAACAGAAGGCCCTAAACAGATCAACGCAGAAAACAACATATTCTCTCCACATGTGTGAGAAAAAAGGCCTCTAAAGGCTATCAAACCAATCATATGACAATGAGAGAATTTGTGATGAGATGATGAGAAAATGACCTCCAAGTCTCTCCAATTTATATTCATCAATGAGGGTGTGTGACACATCTCTTAGGCATCTGGGATAAATCTGGTCATCCTTGCACATGTGGAAAATAAATTCAAAATCATTGTTCTACTCATCCGATCAAGATGATCTTTAGATCAATCTTGCACCTCTTCGAAAGAGGAATCCAACAAAAGTATGACCATTGTCATATGAGTAGTGCAACATAGAGCTTGGACCTTGTTGCCCAAAATTAACACATGTTTGTTTAGAACAAGTGCTCATTGTATGCATGTGACTTTGACTGTTGGGGACCTTCCCGTGTAAGCATTGATGAAAGAGATTCTTATCAAGTCACGGGTCATCAAATAATTATGACAGAGTGCAACGGTTATGAAGTACGATACCATCTTGACATGAAATTTTATTTTTAAGTTGAATTTAAGGAGAATTGATGACATCAATGGGAATTCATGATTCCCATTGTGCCATCCGGGGATGCCCCTATTGATGTGAGGAGTCATCCAAGGTACTACCTCCTTCTTGGAAAATGTTTGTTGTGGTTGACGAGAAGGAAGCATCAACCGATCGAGATGAGTATTGATGCAAGGAATCAAGGCATGGTGTGATTGGTTAAGTTAGGCATGATGACGAGAAAAGGCTATAATTGATTGTGGTATTTAAGTGGCACGAGGTCAGTGTTGATCACTGGTTGTCATTGATGTCAACCCAAGCAGCACTAGGGGCTACCCCGATCTTGCATGGTTATTTTGACTTACAAAATTTCTATATTATGGTTCAAGAATATTTTTTATGGCTTCTTCTTGTCGAGATGTTTCTGTTGATATATGGCACACCATGTAATTCTTCACGGTTTGAGAGATATTCATGTTTGAAGTTTGTAACCCCAGTTAGTGGGCTAAAACCCCATGGGGTTGTGGCATGGGTCATTGAAAAGTCAATAATTAATAATTTTTAAGCTCCTAAAATCCATCCCACGTTCACTTGTTGAAACCCCTCTCAACCTAAGAATTTATATAAATTGTGATCCTCATATCCTCCTTATGTAGGGATTTCGCTACCTGAAACAGGTCATCGTGGAATTTTCACTCTAACTTCTTTTCTACGAAGGTTCAGAAGTTGAAATTTTTATGAGGTGAAACCAAAATATTGAGGAAGCTCCTGTAAAAATTTTAGATCAAGGTGCACAATATTTTCGTTGATATTATCTGTGGAAGTCAGTGTTTTTGAAGGCTCCTGAAATTCATCTCAAATAAGTGACCTTGGGAAAATCGTCATAACTCTCTCTCTGAGAATCGGATTGGAATTATGTAAAATGTGGTAGATATTTCATGGACTATAGCTTTTTATTTATCAATTTCAAAGCCTAATGAAGAAACAGTGACACATGGCACGTCGTACAAGTTCGCTCTACTGAACCAGTCCATAATTAGGTCATTATGAGAGATTGGGCATAACTCTCTTGTAATATCCCCAAAAGGGAAAATTCAACAATACATGCTAGAAAAACGCATTTTTCAAAAATATAAGTATTAACAGAAAAATGCAACCCATGGCTCCATTAGATCTGACATTATATCAACCACATCTTAAATGAAATCAGAAACATATGTATTTTTCCTAGTTAAACAAGCCTCCCCTGCTCAAAACAACTTAAAAATGATGAAACCCCAAGACTACCGCAACAAAGAAATTAATGCATAAAGTGACTGCGGAATTTCATGAGGGTTATACTCAGAAATATAGAGACAAAACAGATCTACTCATATATTAATCAATAATTCTCAAAAACAAATATCTAGTCTCTTTTACATATACCCAAGACGTCCCGGCAAGGGTTTCTTGACAGAAATGATATACATGAAATAACTGCTGCAGATATATGGCTGAATCACGTTGTGTATCTGAAGCTCTACATAAAAATGGCTTTTCATGCAAAGAAATGATTGTAGACTCTCCTACTAGCTTTCTGGGAAAAGTTTGATCCTCCTCCTAGGAAACTAGCTCATAAAAGTGGGGTTTTAACCCCTCCCACTGCAACACCTTAAGAAATAATGCACTTTATAGAAGGGACTGCATTATTTCTAAAGTTAACTGCTTGGCCTAACACTATATAGTGGAAAATGAAACTCAGAAAGATCCTCTTAGATTTCTTAAACAAGATTCCCAAGAAAGAGTAGGGAATCCTCGCATGAGAAAACCCTTGCACTAAACAGTGCAGCAAACTTAGCTAAACAGCCAAATAATGGAAGAGTTCTAAACATACCACATTAAAAAGTATAATCTTGAATCATGCCCCATATGGTTTCCATCCCCTCCATTATATAATTGATGAGCTTCCTCAGCAAGGGTCTCACCCAATTATGAGGTTGCTTCCATGCAAAGGCTCCTCCTCCAAAATTACGTTGTGTCCATTTTCCTTGCTCATATTTTTACAGCGCTATTTGATTTAGTCAATCTTGACTAAATCAATCTTTACTGGATCAACCTTGACTGGATCTTCATGCCTTGTCTCCTTTCACACTCAAGGTGTCTTCATTTTGACTAGCTAGATTTGATCTTCATTCACATTGAGTTGTCTTTATTTAAGATCCACTTCTCATATAATAATGTTGTTGACTTGGTCAAACTTGACTTTTTCCACACATTTTAGACCCTGTTCAGACATGTGGATGCTTGATCTGATTATTACATGATCCCTTTTCACATTATGAGGGAATTTATTCCTACTTAAGCAACTTATTATCCTCCTTTCCCATTTATTCATCTAACTATATTTTAAAATAAAATTAATATTCCTATTAGCTACATGCTAATTTAGGAATATTACAGTCTTCCCTCCCCAAATTTTGCTTGTCCTCAAGCAACTGCAAGGGTGTTGCAAAATCTCCCCTTCTCCTCTTGTGGCCTCTTCCTCCAATAGTCTCCACCATTGCTTTATAATTTCTGAAATAATTTTGTCTCCCAATGGTTCCTCCCAAGTGTGCAAGTTGGCCTTTGGTGGATAAACCAAATGGATGTCATCATGAAAGAAAGGAAGGTCTATATGGAAACCTTTCTGTTGATGAATGGCCTCCTCAAGATATAAGTGATGATAGTCATGGGGAATTCCATCATCAATGAAAGACTCCCATCTCCATGCTATCATCCAAAGGAAATGAATCACCTCCCAGCTTGGTAATTCATAGGAAAGCTCCTCCCAAATACTTATGAGAGGTATGTCCCAAGTGCTCCAAACAATCATATGTCCTACCTCATAAAGAAACAAGTAATATACTATGGTAGCCATATCTTTCCCCATGCTCCCTTTAAAACATGTAGTTCAAAAAGTGTGGGAAATTTCTTCCCCAAGGACATATCCAACCAATGTGTCTCTCCTCCAATCATGTCCTCAACAATGATAAGAACATTTTCAGCATATGGGATCAAAATTAGAGTCATGCTAGCTGCCATATATAGTAAAGGAGAAGGACAATGGTTCCTCATGTGCAACCAGCGTATTTTTACTCCCAACTACCATAGGATATGATATGACAAGTGTCTCCCCCAACACTTGTTTGTTGCCCCATCATTCTTGCATGTTTGGATAAGGTGTATGATGGTTGGTGTTGATGAATCACACCATGAAGCGTACATCATCTCTCCAAGATATTCCAAGGAATGACCATCATCATCATTGTTCATGGCCCAAAGTGGCCTATGAAGCCCATAAGAAAAAGTGCCTCCTCTTGGATCAAAGTCCTGCACATGAGTGTTAAGAAAATACAAGCATATATTAGATACATTATGATGTTTATAAGTACAAGTTTCACCATATACTTGATCCAAATCAGTGAGGTAACTCATGGATGAGCTCCTTCTCACACCCAAAGAATAAGGAGGTGGTAATGATAACTCCTTCCAAGAGCTATGTTCCTCCTCAACCAGCAAATGATCCATGCACTGCCTCATATGAGAGTGAATTTCCTCATTGAAATATTCCCAGATTAATCCCTCCAAGATAGTATGGTATGTTTTAATGAAGCTAGTGGGTTTAGAAATCAAGATCTCATAGGTTGCATTAAGTAGTTTATACTTGAGTTTGGAATCTTTAGTTAAGTAGATCTTATGATGAACATAAATGATTCCATCAACTACCTTATACTTCCCATCCATCACTTGCCCATCAATAACCTTACATGTGAATAGGTCCTTGGAATATTCAATCAAGCGTTGGGACTCTCAATAATGATCTAGGCTCCCCAACAATGACAGTGCTGTAGAAATCTGAAATGCAACCCCTGTCATAACATAACTCTCCTCTTTGACATGCTTGATGCCAAATTCACATGTTGGAGTACTATCAACTTTATTTTGTTGCCTCTCTTGTAGTTGATCCTGCTCAAGACAAGATTGAAGCAAATGGAATTCAACCTCTCCTTGAGAATTTTTTGCCTTCCAAAACTTCCTCAATTTGGCCCATGCATGCAAGAGTTTTGATATCCTCTTGTCATGTTCAGAATTCTCTTTTGTGAGTGAAAATATCATTGGCTGCCCCAAATATATGGAGTGACCATGTGTCATCATGTCCATGCCATCATAGATTTCTGATTTCTCCTTTTCCAACGCAAATAGCTGAGTGTTAGATAGCAATGTCCATTTCAGAAAATTTTTTATCTCTCTTTTGAATCCATGAAATATTCTTTGCATTGTGCTAGCTTCACCCAAGGCTCCTTCCTTAGCCAAGTATGTAAATGCTTCCCATAGTTGATATAACACTTTATTCTCCCTCCAATCAAGAGGTCTTCCTGGTGGAATGCCCCCATGCAAAGAGACATTAAGGCATAAAGCAGGATGTATATGTTTGTAGACAGGTTTGTCCTTGCCTTCCTTGCATAGATCCTCTTGCCTTCTTTGGGTATCAACCTTCTGAAATAAAGAGGGGTGTATTCTCCTCATAATGTGATGCTTTCCCTCCCCTTTATCTTTTTCTATCTTCAATATCTCACCATTGGATAATGATGGCACATACTGCACAATGATTGTGTCATGATCTCCATATGTGAGATTCCTTGGAACTCCTTGCAAGAGTGCAAGAGTTTCTCTCCTTGGAGAAAGTGCTCCATCTTCCACTTCATGAGGTATTGGTTGTGTTCTTGTCATGACTGCATTATCATCTCTAGCCTTCTCTTCCTCCTCTTCAATAGTTGAAAATGTCTCAACATCAATAAGAGACCTTAGATCTTGGTATTCTTTTGAAGTAGGAATCTCCATGTCTTCCTCTTGAGAAGAAATCTCTTCATGCAATGGGGATTTTTCCCCTGAAACAATATCATACAAGTTTTCATCCCCTTCAATGGTTTTCAAAAATGGAGCTGAATTCATGGACCCTTTCAACCCATGCAAATTTTTTGTTTGATTTGGTTTGATAGATTCCATAGAAGATGTTTCAAACCTTTCCACTATTCTTCTAATGAACTTTGCATAAGTAGATTTATTTGCATTCTTTAAGGAAAAAGATTCAAACAACCACCAAGCATAAGCCTTGCCCTCAAGATGCAGCGTTGTTACTTTGATGGCTTCCTTTTCTAAAACTTGATGTTGTTGCAAATAGGTTTCTAGCTCCTTCACCCAAGCCCCAGCTGGACATTTAGGTGATCCATCAAAAGTATATAGAAAGAATCTACCCACACTATGTTTCTTGCCCCATGTGCTTCTTCCTTATTTGATCTCACAAAACACTTGGAAGTTAAAGTGATCTTTGAAATCCTTGGATTGAGCTTCATACTCTTGCAAATAATCACCAAGAGTCTCCTTCTTTGGCACATCTCCTTTCTCCTTCTTTGTAATATTCCAAATTAGGAACAACTACACAAATGGGAATATCTCAAGATATTACCAATGTGGAAACCAGCAATACATAAACATGAGCTCGAAAATAGCATTGAATGCATTAATACAAGAATGCCGGAAGATCCCCATAACCATTACATTAGATGATAGCAGCAAATAATTTATACAATATCTTGAGGAAAAGGATCTCTCAAGTTAGGCAATGCAGCCTCAATGAAACATATACATGAAATATGGAGAAATATTGCTACACAAGAGATGCCTTGGCTATGACTGCGCAATCCATGAAGGAGAACTGCTGAAAAATGTCAATAACATGTAGATATGACAATAGAAAGCTCAAATAAGGAGGAGGAGCAAGATCTCAACCCCTGAAAACATACAATACACAATCCTTAGAAGGATTGCCTGAAATACATACAAAATGGCAAATCTGCAAAAATGTTGGAGTTGCTGGGCAGCAGCTGCAACTCAAAACTAGAAATGGATGTAGATAGCTGATGATGTTGCAATAGATGGGTGAATATTATCCAAAGGATCTCTAGAGTGAAAGGTTGATCCTCTCACCTAATAGCTCACCCCTCCAAACTTGCAGAACAAGTCCCCACTGCAAATATACTCAGAAATAACGTAGTCTAGAGAAGGGACTGCGTTATTGGTGAAGAGAAATGATTGGCCTGATGCCAATGATCTGAAATATGCTCCTAAATCTCCCTCACTAACCTCCCAGAGGAATAGAAGCTCCCTCCTCTGAGAGATGATCCAAGGAAATGGTGTATGGTGTCCTCCACTACAACACCCCAGCAACACTGTGTTATACTAGAGCAGGAATAACGCAGTATCTCAAAGGAGAAGCTTTGGCCTTGAGCCAAGAGATATGAAGAATGATGAAAAATCCTTCAAGAGGCCTCTCAATAAGGAGAAGGAATCCTAAACAGGAACTCCCCAGCAATTCTTGCTAAACAGCAGAGAATGCACAATTGTCTAAATAGACAATGAGATCAATAATCCAAAGCATGAGAAACAATGGTTGCCTTGCCCTCCTTTTAAAAAAGTGAAAGCTCTCTCTCCATGGGCCCCATCCATTAGGGTTTCCTCCACCAAATATCCTCTTCCTCATTCACACTGTGATGTCTTCTAAAGTAAGCCACTCCTCTTGTGGCAGCGATGTTGACTTGGTCAAACCTGACCTTGTCTTCATGCATTTGCCCCTTTTCACACTTGAGGGTGCAAAATCAAGCTCTTATGTCTATCCCTTTCCACATGTGAGGGATTTTATTCATGTTTCCAATAAAAATGGGCCTCCTTACCCATCTATTTAGCTACAAAGTGATAAAGGAAAAATTTTAATATTCCATTTAGCTATGAGCTAAAATGGGAATATTACAGCCCTCCCCTCCCAAATGTTGCTTGTCCTCAAGCAACTGCAAGGATAGAACTGAAGAATCTCCACCCAAGGCATGAAGTATGAAATATGTTGAGGAACATCTCCCTCATGTAGATCCTCCATCCCCCAAGCAATGATCCATACAAAGTGAGTTACCTCCCAACATGGAAACTCTTGACAAACATCTTCCACCTTTGGCTCCTGCAATATAGGTGGGCTGAAAATATGATCATGGTAGAAAAAATAGCCTACCCCACGCTATCCTCCTCTCCACTTAGGATAAGTTTAGAGTATATGTTGATATTGGGCTGCAATAATGTTGCCCTCAAGTGGCAAAATGAAGACTAGACCTCCAAGGATCCCTTCTTCAGTGTTATGAAACATGTTGTCCCAAATCATCTCATATGTGATGAGTTGGAAGGCACCATCATATGGCATCCAATCAATCATATGGCTCACCTCAAATGGAAACAAATGTTTTGCTATAGTGGCCACATGTCCTCTCATGCTCCCATTAGAACATGCAATGAAAATAATGTGGGAAATTTCTCCCCCAAGGGACACATCCAACCAATGTGCCATTCCCCCAATCATGCTCTCAACAAACACAAATAAAACAGCGTCATAATGAGCCATAATGAAAACCATGCTTGTTTTCATATGCAGCAAGGGAGAAGGACAATGGTCCCTCATGTTGTTTAATCTTTAACATTAGTCATTGGTTTATTAAAATGTTGACAAGTCATGCATTGAACATTATATCAAAGGGTGAAATAATTCAAAATTTGGTCGAAACGAAACAAGGTAAGGGAAATCATGTGCTTTAAATTTCAAAGCGGAAGCAATACGAAAAGACCGAAGTACAAAGCAAAAAAGGTAACGGAAAATATAAAAGGCGCAAGCACGTGGTACAAAGAGCGCAGAGCGAAAACGTCAGAAGAACTACCGCCATATGAATACGCAAGGGGAATTCCGCGGGGGTCAAGCAGCGAGGAGAGGAAGAGACCCTTACCCTCGCGGATTTGAAATAGCATGACGTGGTGGGGGCCCAAGGTCAGAGTGAGGTGGCATGAGCGTGTTGCGTGATAGGGTGACGTGGCGGAACGAAATGTGGACCCTTACAGCTGGGAATTGGCCGGCACCTTGTCACAAGAAAGAGAAGAGAAGGAGAGGTTGGCAGGAACAATCGCTACTCTTCAGAGTAGGTTGGCAGAACTACAGAACACTTGGGACACACACTGCTGTGCGCCAGCTACAACGCCACCTGAGACGAGTTCACTTTCAGAAAAGCTAGGTGCAGCAAAAGCTGCAAATGACATAATAGAGAAACAGGCTTCCACTGCAAAGCAAAGGATCACAGATTTGGAAAAATCCCTGTTAGAGAATACCAGAAGGATAGAAGTATTGCAGAAAGAAATTGAACAGGAAAAGAAAACGAGGGCTGACTAGCAGAAGACTATAAATGATCTCGAAGCACGCCTAAAAGGTAACCTCACTCTCAGAGAGGGTAGAAAGATTATTTGGTCCGAGATCATTTTAGCTGTAACGAAGCAATGGGAATTTCTGCAAGTCATCGAGGAGATGAAATCCTCAGTACTCTATCTCAGAAGGTGATTTCAGGAAGGGGATATCGATTTAGTCAATAGAGCTTAGCGTGCCAGAGAGTATGTGTCATTCTTGAAAGGGCTGAGAGCTAACGAATCAGAGAAACACGGCATATTCAGCCAGCACAAAGAGGCCTTAGAATGTCAGAAACTCATCGAAAAGGAATCGGCTCGCGTCGTGGCTTCTAAGGCCTTGCAGCAGTTGATATACACCGTGGACCGGTTTGATGCAGTTTGGGCTGAAATTACGACAGCAGGGCTTCAGACGTGCTGGGATTCCACCTCCCCTTCTATGCTGTGACCATTACTGGAATATGAAGCATGCCTGAAGCAAGAAAGGGACTGGGCAGATGTTCTGTCAGATAAAGCCACCCGGCTCAAGGTCGAAACCATGATCGCATCACTGCGCCCAGAGTTTGCTCTCCTTCACTTGTTAAAACATAAAGTCCCTACTGAGGAAAATTCGAGCGATCTTGCTGAGGCTTTCATTAGGGTAGAAGGATTTGCAATGATGCCTGAGCCTACCGCAGACAGTCAGCAGAGGTGTGCCCAGTTCGCTAGCCAAATTTCCAGTTCATCCGCAAACGCGCCGCCACCATTATCAGCAACAGCCTCGACCCCTTCTCACAAATGATGAATTGTTATTTCATGATTCGGCCCTCGTGACCTTTTTACTTTTTACTGAATTAGTTACTTTTTAAAGTTTCGAGTGGGCTACTTGCTCCACTCTAGCATTTTATCTTTTTTATCAGACTACTGTTTAACTTTCTGTTTTAAAAATGGCCAAGTGCCTAACTATCCATGATGAGAGGCCTGATTCCTCATCGTGAGTTTTTTTGTTTTGATAAGGACCTTTAACAGATTTTGGTCATGCGAAGAAGATATTTTCTCAAAAAATATCTTCTCGCTGAGATAGGAAGAGGTCTATATAAGTAAGATCGAATGAGAAAAAAGGGTTCCAAATTTTCTGAAGAAACTTGCTGTGTAAGAATATTTTGTATGCTTGTGGTCGAATTATAAATGAAAATGCACAGAGCCCGTAGGGTCTCAGCGAAGAGAAGTTCTATTTTATGTGAGGATTTCGGTCTGGATGTTGTATGGTCTGTGACTCTTTCTTCGTAGTATTGTTTCATTGTCTATTTCACTGTCTCCATTTTCTTTATATCATGTTTTGGAATGCGAGTGACTCGCCAGTTCTGATATAAATTTATCGTTATGTGGTACTTATATGAGACTGGTCTAGCTGCTTTAAATATGGCTCATAGATGATATGGTGTTTCATTTGACATCTCATTCAGATTTCCTCTGTATTGAATATCGTGGAATCTTATTCATTTAGAACTGATTGGTATGTATGGACTCTTAGTTCTTAAGCCCATGCTATAGAAAAATATGTTTTCTGAGTACCATTCCATTGGTAATTAGTGCACCTCTTTTACCTTCTGCACCACAAACGCCTTGATTTAACAATCCCTATACAACATTTGGAAACTGGCCCTCCTTGATGAAAGCTGTTTCTAAGCTGTCTAATGCATCTGTGTAAGTAATTCTCCTCTTGCCTCTGCATGTTTTTATATGTTGCTGATCTGAAAGCTGTCTGGTCCCATCCAATTTTGTAATTCATCAGAGCAGTAGATATGGTAAAGAGCCCTGAGCTGATAGTGGTCTTAGGATATACCTTACACTCTTTACTATCTAAGATGTCCTAGGCACTGGTCTCTGACAACTTGAGGTTGTCTCTAGGAACGACAACATCTTTTTGGCGCCGTTGCCGGGGATCGAAGTTGATAAAAATCTGAAATCCCTGGGCCTCGACAAAACCCTATTTCACTCTTCAATTAGGTGAGCATGGAGAGTTGAGATTTGTATATCCCTCACCTTGGCAACTCCACATTCATTTTCCCTGCTAAATCTCTTTGCAGTCCTGGCTCCTCGGAAGCCGCACCTTAGGTCAGATACTTCTCAGCCTAAGACACCCTCTGTGTCTGACCCAGAGAAAATTTTACATAGAAGAATCTGGAGGGGGAGACCATTTTTTCATACTGAGATTCCACCACTCTCTCTAGAATACCTTCCTTCTTCCTCTTCTCAGGTTGCCCAGTGGCAAGATTCTAACTCTGCTCTGGGTGAAGCCGGCTATTACTCAGACTATCTACCCTCGGGAAATATCCAAGTTAAGGACGAGGCTGAGTCAGTAGATACCACCCGTTACACATTTCATCCTACTCCAGAGGTCGAGGAAGTTAAAGAAGTCACGGAAGTATCTGCTGTTACCACTCCACCCTTGTCTCCATCATCCCAAGCTGTTGTTCATTATATTCCTATCATCATTCACACCTCACTTCCGCCTACCCCTCCACTTACTCACCAAGCCCTCTTGTTACCTCCACCTCCTCCTCCAATGGCTAATGTCCCTAGCTTCCTGCAAAACAGATACGCTCCTCTGGAGCTACCTGCAGTATTAAATGACATGCCGCAAGATTATTTAAAGATTATGTCCAGATTCAGTGGTGAAAATGAGATTGAAGCCCAGAAACATATCGAAGTCTTTTGCTCTTTTGCAGAGAATCTCAATGTCGAACATCTGGACGTAGTCCTAAGGCTATTTGAGCAATCCTTAGATGGGGAAGCTAAAAGTGGTTCAAGACACTTGGAGCTCGTTCTGTCAATACATGGGAGGGAATGGAGGATACTTTCCTCAAAAAATGGGGAGAAAAGAAAGATCATGGTAATATTCTTACTGAATTCAATACTCTAAAAAAGAAGCATAATCAAGGGGTGTCAGAGTTCATTAAAATATTTAACAAATTGTACCTGAGTCTCCCCGCCGACATGAAGCCTCACCAGACCGCTGCCAAGGTCGTTTTTTGTGGCAGCATTTGATTCTGAATTCGGTTTCTCCTTAAGAGAAAGAAAGCCAGCCACTCTGGATGATGCACAGACCGACGCATTGGAGATAGAAGAAAATTTTGCCTCTATTGGAAAATCCAAAGGGAAACATGAACAGGATGTTAGAAGAAGGGGAAAAGAGGAAGTATCCACCTCAAGCCAAGACAGAGATTCGGCTAATGACAAGATCGAAGAAATGAACAAGATGATCAAGAATCTCTCAAGTAATCTGATCAAGCTTGATATGGAGGCCAAGAATTCACCCCCAAATAATTTCCAAAATGCTCCAAAAAGAGGATTCAATCCTCAATACAGAAAGCCACCCTTGCAGATACTACAGAGGGGACAGAAGGAGCAGCAAGATCAGGTACCACATCCTCTATACTTGGAGGGGCAAGTAGAGGGTTCCACTGAAGACCCTGCCTACGAACAAGAGGAGGCATGCCTTGTTTTCTCAAACAGTAATGACATAGAATGTCTTGTACATGAAAGTGACAAAGAGGAAGTACAAGCTCACTCAGAAGTGAAGGCCAATGAAGATACCGAAGAGCCTAAGATTGATGACTACTGCAAGCAGTTCGTTGATTTCATGCAAGCGCAGTTCAATAGAAGATATGACCTCAGGTCCTCCAGAAAGAGAACTCGCACTCAGGATCAAGAGGAGGACACACCTCAAGAAGAGGCACCTGCACAGAAGGAGTTCAATCCTCAAAAACCCCCAGAAAAAGGTAAGAGGCCTCTTAACCAACCTCCACAATCTGATACTCTAATGCCTTCATCTTCGCAAGTAACTGCGCCCCCTAAGGTCGAGCCCATCGTAAAAGAAGTTAAGCCCCCCCTCCAAAGCAAAGATTCAAAATAAAAAGAAGTGTCAATAGATAATTCTTCATCTGTCTTTAGTTTACAAAAAGAACTTGAAAAATTGAAAATCCCAGTTCCCTTGACTGAACTATTGAAATAGCCAGCATATCAGTCCCAAGTCACATCCTTCATGCTTCCTCCAGAAGCAATACACATTCCAGATAGTCTCAACCTGCAAGAAGAAAGGCCTATGGTTTTTTTTGGCCCGCATGTAGAGGAATTGGATGCCGCCACTCCACCTTTTTATGTGTCTTTGGTAATCCATGACCTACTCCTGCATAACTGCATGTTAGATTCAGGAGCCTCTCATAATATTTTACCCCTCTCAGTCATGGAGCAACTAGGACTACATATCACCCACCCATACAAAGACCTTTACTGATTTGACTCCAAAAGAGTTAAGTTCCTGGGCATGATAAAATACTTGGTGGTTAACCTGGCTCAGATCCCAGCAAAAAGTGTAGTGATGGATATAGTGGTGGCCGACATCCCAGCTCGCTTTGGCATGTTACTATCAAGATCCTGGGGAACCAAAATTGGGGGATCGATTAAGATGGATCTGACCTATGCCACTATCCCTGTATTTGGCGGCCAAGAGAGGAGGTTGTACAGAGAGACCAGATTTGTTAAGACAGTCACTAAAGTAGATGATTCAGTGAATTCTCCGGTTTATAGCAGGGAGGGGGATTTCTCATGCTTAATGCTTGAGGAAGATCAGGAGTATGCACATGAACCATCATTTTTCCAGATCAAGACATAACAGTTCAAAGAAAGTCCTGAAACAGAAATCTGGACGCTTCACTTCGATGGAGCCAACTCTAGAGAAGGAAACGGAGCTAGGGTGTTATTGATTTCGCCAACCGGAAGATGGGTGCCTCTATATTTCAAGCTGGAGTATGAAGCCACAAATAACGTGGCCGAATATGAAGCACTCTTACTTGGGTTGCAGACAGCCAGGAACATGAACATACAAAGTTTAAAAATTTTGGGAGATTCAGAACTAGTAGTCAGGCAGGTGAAAAATCAGTGTCAAGCTAAACATCCTAGGCTGAGAGCCTATAGGAATGAAGTCTGGGATCTGGTGGAGAACTTTTTCTTAGAATTTAATATCCATTTCATGCCTCGGGAGCAAAACAGAATCGCAAATTCTCTAGCAGTGGCTGCTAGTACTTTTCAGCCACCTCAGAACCCTCTATTGAGATATGAGATTGAGGTGCGTTATAGGCCATCAATCCTAGACAACATCAAGCACTGGCAAGTATTCGAAGATGATGAGCAAGTCAAGAGATTCTTGGAGACAATTGAGGAGTTCTCCAACATGGAGATCGACATGTGTGAAGAAGAAGGGACTGAAGAAACATCAGGAAACAAATGGGAAGAAAGGGTAGCAGGTCACAAGTTTCTGCAGTTGAAAGGGAATGTTATTCCCCGAGGGCTAGTGCCTTTAGAAAGGTTGTTTAACAAGAATGATGTTCCATTACAGCCAAACAAAGTTGTAGAAGAAAATCAGGTTGAGGACCTGAATCTGGGCACTGAGGCTGACCCTAAAATCGTGAAGCTGTCTAAGAAGGTCCCGAAAGAATATAAACAGTTGTATCAGAAGTTATTTCAGTCCTACAAGGATGTGTTTGCCTGGTCATATCAAGACCTAAAAACCTTCGATGTCAGCATTATGCAGCATAAGATTCCACTGAAGGGAGATGCAAAGCCACATAAGCAAAAGCTTAGACAGATAAATCCACTATTGCTACCTTCTATTGAAAAAGAAATTAGGAAACTATTGAAGGCTAAAATCATTGTACCATTGAGGTACTCTAAGTGGGTAGCCAATCTAGTCCCTGTACGGAAGAAGAATGGAGAAATAAGACTATGTGTTGATTTTAGGAACCTGAACAGGGCTTCATTGAAAGACAATTACCCACTGCCCAAGATGGATCACATATTGCAGAAAGTGGTAGGGGTTGCCCGAATGTCGATGATGGATGGGTTCTCTGGGTATAATCAGGTAGTTGTGTTGCCAGAAGATCAAAAGAAGACAGCCTTCACCACCCCATGGGGAACATTTATGTATGCCAGAATGAATTTTGGGCTGATTAACGCAAGGGCCACTTTCCAGAGGGCCATGGATATTGCCTTTATTGGAGAACAAGACCAGTTCGTAGTGGTATATCTGGATGACATTACTGTGTTTTCAAAGGATGATGCAGAGCACATAGAACACCTGCGTAGAACCTTTGAGAAGTGTAGAAAGTATGGCCTCTCCCTTAACCCACAGAAGTCTTTGTTTGTACTAGAAGAGGGTAAGCTCCCGGGACACATTGTAACTAAAGATGGAGTAAAGATAGACCCCAAAAGAGTGGAAGTCATAAATATTATTTCCCTGCCCAAAAACAAGAAGGAAGTTCAGGTGTTCCTAGGTCGTATAAAATTCCTGAGGAGATTCATCCCTAACTACGCTGAGATGGTTAGGCACAGAACTGATATGCTAAAGAAGAATAATGAAGTGAAATGGTCGCCAGAGTCAAGGGAAGCTTTTGCCATAATTAAAAATGCATTTATTGAAGCTCCTGTGTTAGCCGGGCCAGATTATGCCAAACCATTTCTGATCTTCTCCTTTGCATCCCCCCACACAGTAGCTGGAGTTTTTTTGCAGAAAAATGAAGAGGGGTATGAACAGCCTATCGCCTTTTTCAGTCAAGTGCTTCGGGATGCTGAACTGAAATATAACATATTGGAGAAACAAGCATATGCTCTGGTGAAATCCCTCAAAGCTTTCCGAATGTATGTTTTGCAGTCCCACATCATTGTGTTTGTTCCTACAGCATCCGTTAAAGACATTATTATCCAGGGGGACAGTGAAGGAAAAAGAGGAAAGTGGATAGTGAAAATACAAGAATACGAGTTAGATATCCGTCCTACCAAATTAATCAAGGGGCAAGGTTTAGCCAAGATCCTGTCTGAATCAAATTGTCAGGCCTTGGGTATCAACTTGTCTATGACAGCAAACGAAGATACTGGAGCAGGGGAGGAAGCACAGAGAATAGAAATAGCCTCCCAGAAGGTACATATGAAGTACCTTATCAGCCCATGGTACAAAGAGTTGGTAGAGTACCTCCTAACCCTCAGTTGCCCGCCCAGCTGTGAGAAGACTAAATATAGATCACTGAGATTGAAGTCATAGAAGTATATGGTTGCAAATGGTCGTTTGTATTGGTGGGATCCCTCTGGTATCCTACTCCTATGTCTTACGGAAGAGGAGGTGGAGAGTATAATGGCTGAGTTCCACGAGGGAATTTGTGGGGGCCATTACAGTTGGATGGCTATTGCTCACAAGATTCTGAAGGCTGGCTTCTTCTGGCCTAAACTGTTTGGAGAGGTATTCGCTCGAGTTAGAGCCTGTGAGAAGTGTCAGAGGTTTTCCGAGAGACAGAAACTAGCACCGCTCCCCATGATCCCTGTCCACGTAGATGAGCCATTCCAGCAGTGGGGAATCGACTTCATAGGAGAAATACATCCCCCCTCAAGTGGACAGCATAAATGGATATTGACAGCCATTGATTACTTTACAAAATGGGTGGAATTTGTACCAGCCAGGAATGCAACTGACACTGTGGTAATAAAATTCATGGAGGAACATATCACATCTAGATTTGGTTGTCCCGCTAAGATAGTAACTGACAATGCACAAGCCTTTAAATCCACAAAATTTGTCAACTTCTGCCAGCAGTATAATATTGCACTGGGTCACTCTACGGCCTACTACCCCCAAGGGAATGGCCTTGCAGAGTCCTCGAATAAAACTCTGGTCCGAGCACTAAAGAAGAAAATCAATGAGAATCAGAAGAATTGGGATTCTCAACTGAAGTTCACTCTGTGGGCTAACCAAATCACTAGAAAGAGGGAAACCGGGAAGTCCCCATATGAATTATTTTACGGGAGAGCAGCAGTTTTTCCTGTGCAGTTGGCTCTACCGGTAGCCCGGTTCATGCAAGAAAATCAAGACGAGCCTAACGACGTTACTAGGAGGATTAATCAGTTGGTAGAGCTTGAAGAAACACAAAATCAAGTGAGCCAGAAGCTAATCAAATATCAGGATAAAATGAAGGATATTTTTGACCAACATGCCAAAGACAGAAAGTTACAGGTGGGAGATCTGGTGCTCCGATGGGACATTCGAAGGGCAGATAAATGGAAACACGGGAAATTTGATCCCCTCTAGTTCGGCCCTTTCAAAATTGCAGAACAAGGTGGCAACAATACTTTTAGGTTGGAGAATTTGCAGGGGGATTTGCTAGACACCCTGTTAATCGCCAGTTCCTCAAGCCTTATTTCCAGTACTGACTCAGGTCGAGAAAACCTGATGTATCATATTGTATATTATTTCCTTTTTTAAGCATTGTTTGAATAATGTTCATTGACGGTGAATCATGAAGAAGAGGTAAAAAGTAGAAAAGAATGAGAAGTGGCGTTCACAGAAGACAAATAGGTGGTCTGCGTAGTCCTCGACACATTCAAGGATGAACGTGCCATCCCCAGGTGGAGCCAATGTTGTTTAATCTTTAACATTAGTCATTGGTTTATTAAAATGTTGACAATCCATGCATTGAACATTATATCAAAGGGTTAAATAATTCAAAATTTGGTCGAAACGAAACAAGGTAAGGGAAATCACGTGCTTTAAATTTCAAAGCGGAAGCAATACGAAAAGAACAAAGTACAAAGCAAAAAGGGTAGCGGAAAATATAAAAGGCGCAAGCACGTGGTACAAAGAGTGCAGAGCAAAAACGTCAGAAGAACTGCCGCCATATGAATACGCAAGGGGAATTCCGTGGGGGTCAAGCAGCGAGGAGAGGAAGAGACCCTTACCCCCGTGGATTTGCAATAGCGTGACGTGGTGGGGGCCCAAGGTCAGAGTGAGGTGGCAGGAGCGTGTCCCGTGATAGGGTGACGTGGCGGAATGAAATGTGGACCCTTACAGCTGGGAATTGGTCGGCACCTTGTCACAAGAAAGAGAAGAGAAGGAGAGGTTGGCAAGAACAATCGCTACTCTTCAGAGTAGGTTGGCAGAACTACAGAACACTTGGGACACGCACAGTTGTGCGCCAGCTACAACGCCACCTGAGACGAGTTCACTTTTAGAAAAGCTGGGCGCAGCGAAAGCTGCAAATGACACACTAGAGAAACAAGCTTCCACTGCAAAGCAAAGGATCACAGATTTGGAAAAATCCCTGTCAGAGAATACCAGAAGGATAGAAGTATTGCAGAAAGAAATTGAACAGGAAAAGAAAATGAGGGCTGACCAGAAGAAGACTATAAATGATCTCGAAGCACGCCTAAAAGTTAACCTCACTCTCAGAGAGGGTAGAAAGATTATTTGGTCCGAGATCATTTTAGCTGTAACAAAGCAATGGGAATTTCTGCAAGTCATCGAGGAGATGAAATCCTCAGTACTCTATCTCAGAAGGCGATTTCAGGAAGGGGATATCGATTTAGTCAACAGAGCTCAGCGTGCCAGAGAGTATGTGTCATTCTTGAAAGGGCTGAGAGCTAACGAAGCATAGCAACACGGCATAGTCAGCCGGCACAAAGAGGCCTTAGAATGTCAGAAACTCATCGAAAAGGAATCGGCTCGCGTTGTGGCTTCTAAGGCCTTGCAGCATTTGATATACACCGTGGACCGGTTTGATGCAGTTTGGGCTGAAATTACGACAGCAGGGCTTCCGACGTGCTGGGATTCCACCTCCCCTTCTATGCTGTGACCATTACCGGAATATGAAGCATGCCTGAAGCAAGAAAGGGACCGGGAAGATGTTATGTCAGATAAAGCCACCCGGCTCAAGGCCGAAACCATGATCGCATCATTGCGCCCAGAGTTTGCTCTCCTTCACTTGTTAAAACATAAAGTCCCTACTGAGGCAAATCTGAGCGATCTCGCTGAGGCTTTCATTAGGGTAGAAGGATTTGCAATGATGCCTGAGCCTGCCACAGACAGTCAGCAGAGGTGTGCCCAGTTCGCTAGCCAAATTTCCAGTTCATCCGCAAACGCGCCGCCACCAGTATCAGTAACAACCTCGACCCCTTCTCACAAATGATGAATTGTTATTTCATGATTCGGACCTCGTGGCCTTTTTAATTTTTACTGAATTAGTTACTTTTTAAAGTTTTGAGTGGGCTACTTGCTCCACTCCAACATTTTATCTTTTTTATCAGACTACTGTTTAAATTTCTGTTTTAAAAACGGCCAAGTGCCTAACTATCCATGATGAGAGGCCTGATTCCTCATCGTGAGTTTTGTTGTTTTGATAAGGACCTTTAACAGATTTTGGTCATGCGAAGAAGATATTTTCTCAAAAAATATCTTCTCGCTGAGATAGGAAGAGGTCTATATAAGTAAGATCGAATGAGAAAAAAGGGTTCCAGATTTTCTGAAGAAACTTGCTATGTAAGAATATTTTGTATGCTTGTGGTCGAATTATAAATGCAAATGAACAGAGCCCGTAGCGTCTCAGTGAAGAGAAGTTCTATTTTATGTGAGGATTCCGGTCTGGATTTTTTATGGTCTGTGACTCTTTCTTCGTAGTATTGTTTCATTGTCTATTTCACTGTCTCCATTTTCTTTATATCATATTTTGGACTGCGAGTGACTCGATAGTTCTGATATAAATTTATCGTTATGTGGTACTTATATGAGACTGGTCTAGTTGCTTTAAATATGGCTCATACATGATATGGTGTTTCGTTTGACACTTCATTCAGATTTCCTCTGTATTGAATATCGTGGAATCTTATTCGTTCAGAACTGATTGGTATGTATGGATTCTTAGTTCTTAAGCCCATGCTATAGCAAATCCGAGTACCATTCCATTGGTAATTAGTGCAGCTCTTTTACCTTCTGCACCACAAATGCCTTGATTTAACAATCCCTATACAACATTTGGAAACTGGCCCTCCTTGATGAAAGATGTTTCTAAGCTGTCTGATGCATCTGTGTAAGTAATTCTCCTCTTGCCTCTGCATGTTTTTATATGTTGCTGATCTGAAAGCTGACTGGTCCCATCCAATTTTGTAACTCATTAGAGCAGTAGATATGGTAAAGAGCCCTGAGCTGATAGTGGTCTTAGGATATACCTTACATTCTTTACTAGCTAAGATTTCCTAGGCACTGGTCTTTGACAACTCGAGGTTGTCTCTAGGAACGACAACACCTCAATTGTAACCAATGCAGTTTGACCCTTAACTGCCAAAGAGTGTGAAAAAAGGTGTGGCCTCTCAACCACTTGCTTGTTGTCCTACTCTCCTCAAATGTATGGAGGAAGTGAATGATATATGGTGCAAGGTGAGTAGGTACTCCAAAATAAATTTCCTCCCCAAGTATTCCTAGGGAGTGGTCACCAATAGTTCTCATGGCCTCAAGTATACCATGGGGTCTAGAAATAATAATGCTCCTCATTGGAGAAACATCCTGTACATATATGGTTAAGGGTTGAATATACAAATCATCATGAAAATAAACAATACCCTTACCATAATTTTTGCGTATGCAAATGGAGTGGCTCAAAAATGAGTCTCCTCTCATCCTCAAAGAGAAAAGAGGTGGTTGTGCTAACTCCTCCAAAGAGTTATGTATCTCCTCCATTTGCACATGATCTATGCATCTCCTCATATGTTGATCTGTCAATATCATGCAAGCAAGATGATCTTGGGAATACTCCACCAACAACCCGAAGCTCCAACATGGATCTATCCTCCATAGTGACAACGCTGATAATTCCCCATGAAGGAAATATGTCATATGATTATCTCCCAAGGTTTCCACTCCTATGAGATCAATGAATGGTGCCTCAACTTGTGAAGCATCTCTCATCATTTGCTGCTCCAGTGGTCTCCCCGGCAAAATGTCTCCATGTAATGAGACATCATCATCAAGAGGTGACTGCATATATGAATGAAAAAATATGTCCATGCTTCCACTGCACAATCCAATCACCTTCTTAGGTGCATCAACCTCATAAAATAGACAGGGATGTGTGCTCCTCATCAAATCATGATGGTCATCCTCCCTATCTCATCCTTGTGTCTCCATGGTTTCACACCTCCTCAACAATGGAACATGTAGAACATGGATTGTGCCTTGATCTCCACACATGAGATCATGGGGACTTCTTTGAAAGGATGCAAAAATCCCTCTACCTAGAGCAAGAGATCCTCATTCCTCTGCATAAAGCACTAGATAATATCTATATGGCATAGTGATGTTGCCCTCAGCTCCCTCAACATAGATGGGAAACCCTCCAATAATTTTGCTGCACATATGGAATCTCTCCCAAGGGAGAAGTAATTCCTGATCATCAAAGTTCAAGGAGTATCCCCTTTGCACCATGATAGTTACATCTCCTACTCCTGCAACATCATATAAGAAATGAGAGAAATTCTGCCTTTTCTCTCCAAAGAATGACCCCAGCAACAAATGTCTTTGTTTCTTCCTCATGCTCTCATCATGCAAGATATGTGATGAAGACATAGTGAATGACATGAATGTTGCATCATACTATGCACCCATACTCTTTGCTACTCCATGATGCTAGCATCCTGCCACACCTTCTCCATCCTCATACCCTTGGAAAGAGTGTATGCCAAGTGATGGCCAAACTCCTTCAAAAGTAACCAGCATAGCCAAGCCTCCTGCTGCCCGGTATCATAAATCTGCAAGTAGCTCACCAGCTTCTTGCTCACCATCCACATCCACTCAACCAATTATGGATGCCTCCTTCCACCCTCCATCTTGTTACTCCTCCCATGAGGGATACCATCATCCCAAATCAGATTTCTGCATTTCATGGGATCTTGAAATGCAATATTCCCGAGGATAAATTTGACCCTATGAGGATCCAAATAGGTGTTAGGCAAAAACCTCCCATCATGATGTGCATGGCTCAAGAAATGTCCAACACAGTCATGAGAGATGTTATCCATCCAAATATGTCCCCCATCTACTATCTGTTCCTATAAGAAGGGAAGAACCTTTTCAAACTGATGAAGAATATTGCACTCCATGATGTGTGGGAGTGCACCTCTATTGAAATCTCTCCGGAAGATCTCCTCCTCATGCATGTCCTTCCAAAACCAAAGATGCCTTGGATCTGCTACAAGTAGAATTCTCTCTTTGAGTTGTGGCATTTTCATTGAGAGAGTGTCATATAGAGGGGAGAAAGAGTTTCTTATCTCCAGATGTCTACTCCTGCTCACTGCTTCCTTCATGGCTTCCTGAATGAAGCTGCTCTATGAATGCTCATATGAGGAATGATCCCTCCTTTCTCCATCATTTCTCAGTGCAGTGATATTATGCTGCTCTGGATCAACTGCATCAAATGATATATTCCCATCCAAAGTGTTTTCTGAAATGACAAGAGATGGATTTTCAATCATACCTTGGTGAAATTTGGAAGCTCCTTGCAAGGCTGCAAGAGTTTCCTCCTCATAAGTGTTGGCCTCCAAAACTGTTGAAGATGAAGGTTGCTCCTCCATCATCTCAACAGTGCTATTACATGCCTCATTAGCTGGTGGTGAGGGCTCCTCCGTCCTTGTGCCAAATCTCCTAATCAATCTTTGAGAAAAATCAACAAGAGTAGAAACCCTTGTATGGCTTAGATGGCTGATCCACCAATTCTTCGCTTCACCTCCAAGGTGCAGCGCTGTAATTTCTACAGCCTCTCTATCTACTACAGGATGTAGCAAGAAGAAAGCCTCTAGATTCTTCACCCAAACCTCTACTGCTCATGTGAGTGATCCATCAAATGTAGACAATATAAATCTATTGCCTCTCATCATCCCATAGCTGTGGGGTCTTATTTCTTCTTTCTGCTAAATAAAATGTGGAAAAGTTAAAGTCTTTTGGAAGGCTCTAGGTCTAGCTCGGTATTCAACAAGGTACTCACTTAGAATTTTGAATTCCAAGTGTTCTTCATGCTTCTGGTCTGCTTCTTTGTGAAAGTAGGAAGTGCATGGTCCTTCCTCTTCTCCATCTTCAATCTTCTTGTCCTCCTTGGAGAGGTCTCCTCTGGATCTGAAAATAGATGAGAGTAAACTCATATTCTTCATCATCTTGATATTCTTTGGCTAAGACTAACAGGCTGAGCCAGAGATCATGCTTTGATACCATTGTAATATTCCAAATTAGGAACAACTACACAAATGGGAATATCTCAAGATATTACCAATGTGGAGACCAGCAATACATAAACATGAGCTAGAAAATAGCAATGAATGCATTAATAAAAGAATGTCGAAAGATCCCCATAACCATTACATTAGATGATAGCAGCAAATAATGTATACAATATCTTGAGGAAAAGGATCTCTCAAGTTAGGCAATGCAGCCTCAATGAAACATATACATGAAATATGGAGAAATATTGCTACACAAGAGATGCTCTGGCTATGTCTACACAATCCATGAAGGAGAACTGTTGAAAAATTTCAATAACATGTAGATATGAAATAGAAAGCTCAAATAAGGAGGGGGAGCAAGATCTCAACCCCTGAAAACATACAATACACAATCCTTAGAAGGATTGGCTGAAATACATACAAAGAGTTGCTGGGCAACAGCTACAACTCAAAACTAGAAATGGATGTAGATAGCTGATGATGCTGCAATAGATGGCTTAATATCATCCAAAGGATCTCTAGAGTGAAATTTTGATCCTCTCACCTAAGATCTCACCCTCCAAACTTGCGGAGCAAGTCCCCACTGTAAATATACTCAGAAATAACGCAGTCTAGAGAAGGGACTGCATTGTTGGTGAAGCGAAATGATTGACCTGATGCCAATGATCTGAAATATGCTCCTGGATCTCCCTCACTAACCTCCCAGAGGAATAGAAGCTCCCTCCTCTGATAGATGAGCCAAGGAAATGGTGTATGGTGTCCTCCACTACAACACCCCAGCAACATTGTGTTATATTAGAGCAGGAATAATGCAATATCTCAAAGCAGAAGCTTTGGCCTTGAGCCAAGAGATATGGAGAATGAATAAAAATCCTTCAAGAAGCCTCTCAAGAAGGATAAGGAATCCTAAACAGAAATTCCCTGGAAATTCTTGCTAAACAGTAGAGAATGCACAATTGTCTGAATAGACAATGAGATCAATAATCCAAAGCATGAGAAACAATGGTTGCCTTGCCCTCCTTTTAAACAAGTGAAAGCTCTCTCTCCATGGACCCCATCCATTAGGGTTTCCTCCACCAAATATCCTCTTCTTCATTCACACTGCATTGTCATCTAAAGTAAGCCACTCCTCCTATGGCAGCGTTGTTGACTTGGTCAAACCTGACCTTGTCTTCATGCATTTGCCCCTTTTCACACTTGAGGGTGAAAAATAAAGCTCTTATGTCTATCCCTTTCCACATGTGAGGGATTTTATTCATGTTTCCAATAAACATGGGCCTCCTTACCCATTTATTTAGCTACAAAGTGATAAAGGCAAAATTTTAATATTCCATTTAGCTATGAGCTAAAATGGGAATATTACATTCTTCTTTTTCATTAAAAAGTGGTTGATAGAGCGTTGTAGATCTGATGATGTGGCTGAATTCTCACACCCATAAGATGAGGAATTAGAGATTTCCTCATGTATAGATCTTGTAAATCTTGTTGAGGGACTTCCATGTCTTTCCCTGCTCATTTCTTTGATGTCTTTGCTTCTACTCTACAGAGTTTGAAAGAGAAGTTTTGAGAACCTCTTTCCTCCAGAAAATAAGGGTTTTCTTTGATCTCTCTTGCATATCTTCTCCTTCCCATGATAAAACTCCATAATAGTTGAATAACATAGGTTGAGCCAAGATTAGAGCTCCGATACCACTATAATATCCCCAAAAGGGAAAATTCAGCAATACAAGCTAGAAAAATGCATTTTTCAGAAATATAAGTATTAACAAAAAAATTCAGCCCATGGATCCATTATATCTGACATTATATCAACCACATCTGAAAGGAAATCAGAAACAAATTTCTTTTGCCTAGATAAACGGGCCTCCCATGCTCAAAACAGCTTAAAAATGATGAAACCCCAAGACTACTGCAACACAGAAATTACTGCATAAATTGAATGCACAGTTTCATGAGGGTTATACTCAAAAATATAGAGACAAAATAGATCTACTCATATATTAATCAGTAATGCTCAAAAACAAAGATCTAGTCTCTTTTACATAGACCCAAGATGACCCGACAAGGGTTTCTTGACAGAAATGATATACATGAAATAAATGTTGCAGATCTATGGCTGAATCAAGATGTATAGCTGAAGATCTACATAAAAATGGCCGATCATGCAAATAAATGGTTGTAGACTCTCCTAATAGATTTCTGGGAAAAGGATGATCCTCCTCCTAGGAAACTAGCTCATATAAGTGGGGTTTTAACCCCTCCCACTGCAACACCTTAAGAAATAACGTAGTTTCTGGAAGGGACTACATTTTTTCTAAAGTTAACTACTTGGCCTAACACCAAATAGTGGAAAATGCAGCTCAGAAAGCTCCTCTTATATTTCTTAAACAAGATCCCCAAGAAAGAGTAGGGAATCCCTGCATGAGAAACGCCTTGCACTAAACAATGCAGCAAACTTAGCTAAACAGCCAAAGAATGGAAGAAGTCTAAATAGACCACATACAAAATATAATATTCAATCATGGCCCATATGTTTTCTATCCCCTCCATTATATATTTGATGAGCTTCCTTACCAAGGGTCCCACCCAATTATGAGGTTGCTTCCATGCAAAGGCTCCTCCTCCAAAATTAAATTGTCTCCATTTGCCTTGCTCATATTTTTACAGCGTTGTTTGATTTATTAAATCTTGACTGAATCAATCTTGACTGGATCAACCTTGACTGGATCTTCATGCCTTGTCTCCTTTGACACTCAAGGTGTCTTCATTTTGACTAGCTATATTTGATCTTCATTCACATTGAGTTGTCTTTATTTAACATCCACTTCTCATATAATAATGTTGTTGACTTGGTCAAACTTGAATTTTTCCACACATTTTAGACCCTGTTCACACATGTGGATGCTTGATCTGCTTATTACATGATTTATTTTCACATTATGAGGGATTTTATTCCTACTTAAGCAACTTATGAGCCTCCTTGCCCATTTATTCATCTAACTAGATTTTAAAAGAAAAATTAATATTCCTATTAGTTGCATGCTAATTTAGGAATATTACATCTCCCTTGAAGAATCCAAATTGGGTAAGACCTGTGGCATTGGAAATAAGACTCATAGGACTACTATAGAACCGCAAAATCACATATTGGGGATCTGAAATAACAGAGATACACTAGATTCAATATCAAGCTCCTAGAAGGCAATAAAAAGCTAGATCATGTGTTGTCAAGGGCTACAAAGGACCAGACTTTCTAGGGCAGCAAAGCAAACTAAGGTGCAGCAGAGGGTAGCATGACAAGAACAGCAATCAAGGTGCATAACAGAAGCAATAAGTTCATCACATGAATACTTCAAGTGGGCATCACTGCATATAGTCACTGTAAAGGTATCATTGTACTAAGTCATTGTAAGTACATCATTGTAAAAATTGTACAAGTGTCTATCTGCTAAGAGGTGAAGAGACAGTCTCGAGAGGTCTAGGATCATCATTAGGTGGTTGTGTCATAGTTGGGGTTATGGTATAGTGTGTCTTCTTCTTCTACATCATTCTATATCATTGTAAAGTGGACCATTTTCCCTGATACGAAAGTCAATTCTTCTTCTATTCTTCTATAGGGTGGTGGGGTGGTGCTAGGTTGGTGCATGAAGTCACCAATAGGTTTAAGCCTATGAAAACTTTAGGGTGGTAGGGTGGTGCTAGGGTGAGTTGTATCTCATTGGGTTTTGGGGCATCCATTTAGTTGACTACTGAAGAATCTCGAGCATTGGAGCGTCCATCCAGTGGGTGCTGGAGAAGAATGCTTTTCTATATTCTAGGAAGTTGGAGCTTTATTTTCAATTGGAGTTAAATATTAAAGAATTATTATAAAATCATTCAGGTGGTTTTTGTCCCGGAGAGGGTTTCCACCTTAAAAGCTGTGTGCATTTGTGTTCCTTTTGTTTACTACTATCATTGTACAAACACTGATAATAATTCAAGATAAACTAATGCTCTAATTTAAAGGAATACTATTTCACCCCCCCCCCCCCCCCCCTTCAGTATTTCCAACAATTGGTATCAGAGCTTGGTTCCTTCAATAGCAGTTTAACAGCTGGAAGGAGGTCATGGAGCATACCAAGAATGGTGTACCTCTATTCAATGAAAATAATTATGCACTATGGAAAGGAAGAATTGAGGTCTATCTCTTAGTGAAAGGTTACGAAGTATGGGACAATGTTCAAAATGGATTTACATCAACCGCGGATGAACAAGGTAAGAAGAATTTGGTAAATGATGCAAAAGCAAAGAATATTATTATCAGTGGACTTATTGAATCTGCTTATCATAAGGTGTTGGGTTGTAAAACCGCCAAAAATGTTTGGGCCAAGCTTGAGAATACATATGTAGGTGACTCAAATGTCAAAGAATCAAAGCTTCAAATCTACAGAGAAAATTTTGAGCAACTCAGAATGAAAGAAGATAACAACATTGTTGCATACTTCCAACACGTTGATGAAATAACCAACACTCTGGAAGGATTGGGAGAGCCTGCTGATGAGAAGAATATTATACGAAATATTCCTAGAATGTTACCAAGGACATTCAACCCAAAGGTATTGATCTTAGAATATACTGTAAATCTGGACAAACTCAGCAAAGAGGAATTACATGGAATTCTCATAACATATGAAATGAGACTTGATGAAGAAGAGGGTACTTCGCATCTAGAAACTATGTTCGCTGCATCTAAGAGAACCAATAAGGAGAAACAACCTTCAAAGGCATAGACCTGCACATGCAAGTGTGAAGAAAAGGAAGATGATGAAGAAGGTCTTTCAGATGGAGAATATGCTTACTTTACGAGAAAACTAAAAATTGGTAAGGGAAACTTCAAGGGTAAACTTCCATTGATATGTTTCGGCTATGGTGAGGTTGGTTATTTCGCAGCGAAATTTCCAAACAGAAGTGATGGAAACTCAAAAGAAAATAAAGGCTTTAAGAAATTCAACAAGCAAAGAAAAAAAAAAGGATTTAAAAGGAACTTTCTCTCTAAAGAAGATAGCTCTTCATCCGATGAAGACAATGACAATGAAGAAGAAGCCAATGAGAGAGTATTGTTTATGGCCAAGCACATTAAACAAGAGGTATCAAACAACAAAGAAGAAGGGATGACAATAGAATAATTTTCTAAGGAGGCAATCAAGCTTATAAAAGAGCTCAAGGCTGAGAATATCGGTTCCAATACTCTTGAAGAACAAGTTCAAGGTCTCAAAATTGAAGTTGAAGAACACAAATGTATTGAAGGTTCACTTCAAAAGAAGTTGGAAGAAAGCAACCAAGAAAGGGAAGCATTAGAAGCTGAAGTAGTCTCGTTGCATAAGGTAGTGAAGAAGGGAAAAATTGTCCAAAACTATGCCAACAGCTCAAGGGCATTGGAAGAACTCATCAACAATCGACGATCTTACAACGATAGAACTAGCCTCGGTTACAAAGAAGAAGAAGCAGGACCTTCTACAACAAAAACAATGAACCTATGAGATCTGACATACATGTAGACTTCATTGGACAATATTCGCAAGAACATCCTTGGAAGATGATTCCTCGACGAATATTTCCATCCAGGTACCAACATATTTTTCATGGCTATTGTTATTCATGTGGAAAATTTGGTCATAAAGTTGTATAATGTTGCACGTACCCTAGGAACCAATACAATTCCAGGAGATCTATCAAATATGAACCTCCCAGGGCTCAACGAAACATCAATAGATTTGAACATTTAATAAATAATATGGAATGTTACAAATGTCAGAACTTTGGACACATAGCCAAAGACTGCAGACTTGAAAATCCTCAAGAAGAATCTTTGAAGCCACAAAACGAACGAACGTGGAAGAAGAAGAAGGTTTATAATTGTGCTTTCGCTCTCAAGGCTCAAAACAACAAAGATGTGTGGTATGTTGATAGCAGTTGGTCAACGCATATGAATGGAGATAGAAAGAAATTTGTATCTCTGAAAGAGAAGAAGGATGGAACCATGTCCTTTGGAAATTATGGATCTTCAAATGTTATAGGATCGGGTACCGTCACTCTCGGAAGCAAATATGCTCTAGCCAAGAATGTTTTATTGGTTGAAAAAATGAATCACAATCTGCTCAGTGTTGGACAAATGTGTGATCAAGGACACACAATACTATTCAACTCCACAAAATGTGAAATCAAGAAAGGCAGGTATGGTGAAATTGTGGCTACTACAAGTCGAGCTTCAAACGCAATATATGTTATGGATGAAGCAACTAAAGCACATCTAATAGCTAAAGAGGATGATATAATATTTGATAGCAATGATGATCGACTAAGTAAGGACTTTTCTACAAAGATGCAAAGTGAGTTCGAGATGTCTTTACTTGGTGAGTTGACATACTTTTTAGGCCTTCAAATATCTTAGCAAGAGAAAGGAATATGTATATGTCAAGCCAATTACATCAAGGAAATTATCAAGAAATTCAAAATGGAATATTGCAAACCCATCCTCACTCTGATGGTAACAGGTTGCAAATTGAGCATAGATGACTCATCTAAGGATGTGGATCAAAGGTTGTACAAATATATGATTGGTAGTCTTCTATATGTAACAGCCTCCCAGCCAGATGTTATGCAACCATTTGGACAAGTAGAAATATTCCAAGCAGCACCAAAAGAATCAAATATTATTCCCATCAAAATAATTCTTCGATATATAAAGGGAACAACAGAATATGGCTTGTGGTACCTCAAGGGTAACAATCTCATTATTCAAGCCTTTATAGATGCAGATTGGGCAGGAAGTGTTGACGATCATAAGATTACTCGTGAAGCATTGGAATATCTTCGTTAGAAGATTGGGATTCTCCCAAGTTCTCATTATATTTTCCTTATTCAGAATATAAAGGGGAGTGGAAGTGTGTACATGTCTGCAGGATGGTTATGTGTCAGGGGGAGTTACATTCTTCCATTGATGTTAAAGGGGGAGATAATGTTGATCAGTGGTTGTCATTGATTTCAACCCAAGTAGCACCAGGGGATACCCTGATCTTGCATGGAAATTTTGACCTACAAAATCAATATATTCTAGGTCAAGAATATTTTTGATGGCTTCTACTTGTTGAGATGTTTCTTTTGATATATGGCATGCCATGTAATTCTTCATTGTTTGAGAGATATTCATGTTTGAAGTTTGTAACCCCAATCAGTGGGCTAAAACCCCATGGAGTTGTGGCATGGGACATTGAAAAGTCAATAATTAATAGTTTTAAGCTCCTAAAATCCCTCCCACGTTCACTTTTTGAAACCCCTCTCAACCTAAGCACTTATATAAATTGTGATCCTCATATCCTCCTTATGTAGGGATTTCGCTACCTAAAACAGGTCATCGTGGAATTTTTGCTCCAACTTTTTTCTACGAAGGGTCAAAAGCTAAAAAAATTATGAGGCGAACCCAAAATCTTGAGGAAGCTCCTGTAAAAATTTCAAATCAAGGTGCACAAAATTTTCGAAGATATGATCTGTGGAAGTCAATGTTTTTGCAGGCTCCTCAACTTCATGTCAAAGAAGTGACCTTGGGAAAATCGTCATAACTCTCTCTCTGAGAATCAAATTGGAATTCTGTAAAATGTGGCAGATATTTCATAGACTGTAGCTTTCGTTGTATCAATTTCAAAGCATAATGAAGAAACAGTGACACGTGGCACCCCGTACAAGTTCTCTCTACTAAACCATTCCATAATTAGGTCATTGTGAGAGATTGGGCATAACTCTCTCTTGAATAATCCAAATTGGGTAAGACCCATGGAATTGGAAAGAAGACTTATAGGACTACTATATATCCACAAAATCACATATTGGGGATCTGAAATAATAGAGATACACCAGATTCAATATCAAGCTCCTAGAAGGCAATAAAAAGCTAGATCATGTGTTGTCAAGGGCTAACAAAGGACCAAACTTTCTAGGGCAGCAAAGCAAAGCAAGGTGCAGAAGAGGGTAGCATGACAAGAGCAGCAATCAAGGTGCAGAACAACAGCAAGAAGTTCATCACATGAAGACTTCAAGTGGGCAGCACTGCATATAGTCACTGTAAAGTATCATTGTACTAAGTCATTTTAAATACATCATTGTAAAAATTTTGCAAGTGTCTATCTTCCAAGAGGTGAAGAGGAAGTGTCGGGAGGTCTAGGATCATCATTAGGTGGTTGTGTCATAGTTGGGGTTATGTTATAGTGTGTCTTCTTCTTCTACATCATTATATATCATTGTAAAGTGGACCATTTTCCTTGGTACGAGAGTCCATAGGCTTCTTTTATTCTTCTATAGGGTGGTGGGGTGGTGCTAGGCTGGTGCATGAAGTCACCAATAGGTTTAAGACTGTGAAAAATTCAAGGTGGTAGGGGGGTGCTAGGGTGATTTATATCTCATTGGGTGTTGGGGCATCCGTTCAGTTGACTAGTGAATAATCTTGGGAGTTGAAGCGTCCATCCAGTGGGAGATGGAGAAGAATTCTTTTCTATATTCTAGGAAGTTGGAGCTTTATTTTCAATTAGAGTTGAATATTAAAGAATTATTAGAAAATTGTTCAATTGGTTTTTGTCCCGGAGAGGGTTTCCACCTTAAAAATTGTGTGCATTTGTGTTCCTTTTGTTTACTTCTATCATTGTAAAAGTGACTGATAATAATTGAAGATTAACTAATGTTCTAATTGAAAGGAATATTGATTCACCCCCCCCCCCCAGTATTTCCAATAGTCAGAGTCGTAGATGAGAGTGGCGACTGTTATAAAAAATCTGGTGAGGAAATCCCTGGAGTTGGTAGGACATCCAGGGTGGGTGTATGGTTGTTATGAGTGTCATGGAGGGGTGTGGTAAACAATGTGTAGCTCTGACTAAGGGTGATTAGGGACTGCCTCCAAGTGATAAATGTGAATGGATGGGTGGGATTTCTCTCCTTAAAAATATTTTTACACTTGCCAAAATAATATAAAATGGGTTTGTATGTACAATCACGGATACAGATGCTCCTATAAACATGAAAATAATCTGTCACTATGGTGTGAGGAATGTGTTTTGCTGAGGGTGGAGGCCCCATTGGTTGGTCTTGGTACGGGGGTGATGAAGCAGATGAAAAAGTGTCACAGATGGGCTATGATGGTGAGGGTGTGATAAGCCAAGTGCGAGACGTGGTGGCACATATTTGATATTCTTATCAGAATGGTAGTCAGGGAAAGGGGTTTTAACATGACATGGGTGAAACTTGAATTAATGTATGATGGATGAATGAACATGAAGTACCTCTCGGACTTGGATTTTATGGCCATGGCTCCAGACCTTTGGTGTATGGTCTACATGAGTGATGAATGCCATGGAGAGTGAGGTGCTGCTGACCTGCGAGAATGTTTTTCATGTGCAAGGTGGGGTTATGATAAACATGGTCGGGTGTATGAAACCTATGGTTGATTTCTGTGGAGAAATGATGTTAGGATATTCAAAGCTTCTTTGGGGAGCCTATCATGCTAGGGATATAATGATACTTGCTCTTGTACCTTTAGTGGCTGGGGCATATGGTGATTCGACATGTTTTTAATACCTACAACCAATACCCCAAGTAAAATGCATCTTTTTTATTTAAACATATTGAAAATAACTTTGAGTGTAAGGCAATAAGAGAGGGCATACCTCATGTGACTGAAAAAATGACTTTTTTCAAGGCGTGGATGTATGGGGCCTAGCTTGAACATGATGAAGTGTTGATAATTGTGTTTCTTGCGATTTTTCAGTTGGGCTTTCTGAGCTCCAGTTATGGTCTGTCAAGTAATGAGAAAAGGGAGATATATCGGCCAATATGGTTCATTTCGACTCATTTGCGTTGTTTAAGAGTCTGAGGTCATCATTGAGCCCCTGCTCCTGAGCCTTTCTTATTGTTGCGGTCATCCTAAGTACCTGGGATTTGCGTTGTCAGTGTCAGGTAGGGCCCCAAACATCCAACTTTGTAATTTTGTCACTTTTTTTCCTGGGGGGTACGTACAAAGGTGATTTTGTATGAATTTTATTTGCCTCGACCGTGCAGGCGATTGAGGTTGACTCATGCGGTCCTCGCGCAGAAGGAAATCTTCGCGCAAGGCTTTCGCACCTGGAAAAATATTTGTGCGATGATTCGTGCATCTGTATATGATACATACGCATGGTTATCGCACTTGTTCTCCATACAGGTGCGACGATGCTTAAAATTTTTTATTTTTTATTTTTTATTTTTGGGTTTTAGTCACTGATTTTTAGTTTTTCTCTAATGACATGATGTTCTGGCATGAGAGAGATTGGATCGATCTTCTAGCAGCTATGGCCCAAGACCCTAGTGCTCGAGGGTTTTTGGCACAGTATGGGTTTCCCAAGTTTCTTGAGAACAACCTGCTAAGGTCACAGGATAGTCTTCTTCGGTTCCTAGTCTGTTGTTGGAACATGAGACAGTGCTTTATGGTGTTGTGCCGCAAATATGTCATCATCCAGTTGGAGACAGACATTTACTTTGTGACTAGTTTACTGCCTCAAGGCAAGGCTCTTCCACACCCACTCTCCCCTGGGAGAGTGAACATACTACATTGGGCTGAGGAGCATTGTGTTCCTGATGCGATTACACAGGGATGTGTTTGCATCACCTCTGTGACATATTTGGCTGAGAGGGGTTCCCTGGCGATCATAGTTCACCTGACAGGGTCATCATCGCCCAATAGGGTGTCGCATCCACATATTGACGTCTTGCGCTAGCTACAAGCCGGTCACTTCTATGACTAGGCTCACCATGTCTACGATGGAATGGTGACATAACTAGGGAAGGCCCAGAGGGGGTCTTCCAAGATCTTCACCTATGCGATCATCTTATGTAGTATTATTTATGAGAGGGTGGTGATGCTCAGACATTTTCTGTTAGTGCCCCTGGGTCCTCCTAGGGGTTCTCGGATGCGGTGGTGGGCACCGGTGATGCCCCGCAATGGAGGAGGGGAGTGTTGGTGTCTTGTGTTTTGATATTTTGGAAAATCAAAAGACAAGGCAACATCAGAACCAATATTTAGAGTCCTAGGATCTAGTCCTCCTGTTCTCAGAGAGGGATCTCTCGAATATTTGTTTGCAAAGGTTTATCTTGTGTGCTTAGAGTATTGATTTTAGACTAGTTATTAAGTGCAAGTGTTTGTTTGTTTGGTTGGATTGAATTGATACAACAGAACATGAAAGGTCTAGGAAAGATACACAGAATGGAGAAACATCTGGTTCATTGGGCAATGGAGTCAAGAAAATATCATAACAAACTCATTAAAGGATATGGGATATCAAAGGGAAAATCTAACTTGGCCACAGGATCCTTTTGTTTTTTGGGATGAGATGAACATTAATGATTTGGAAAGAGAGGTTTAATTCTCAAAAAAGGGAATTCGAAAGCATAATTTGAACAATAAAGAGCTCTTTGATAGACAGGGCTAACCATAAATTCTACAAATCACACCTTTAAGCAAACAATGATTTCAAAACAACTTTCAAAATGAAATCTAAGATTCGGGGAACACCCTATTTCCTCAAAGATTTTATTCCAAAGGACTTTAGAAAACATAAAATATTTACTGATAATTACATTCATAGAAGAGGGAACACCTAAAAACATTTATGATCATAATTATAACGACCTTTAAGCCAACTATTTAAGTGAGGACAAAGGGCAAGATCAAAACAGACCTCTTTGATTCACTGTAAGCAAGAACTTCAAAGGGAGACTTCAATACAGTTTTTAAGTGGCAGCAGACAAGCAGGGAAAACCATAAATCATGCTAAAACCAATTGTTCAAACTATTAAGGAAATAAACAAGCATGAAGACTAAAGAGAAAGATTAAAGCCTCTAAAATACTTCAGCAGAAGAAAACATGAAACAGTGAAGGATGAACAGGTCTAAGGTGCTTCTAAGAGTCATTTCTTAGCCTAAAATTTTCAACCTATTGTAGTAAGAAATTATGGAACATAATGAAAACAGGTGAAAACATAAAATAGTTCAAAATACTTCACCAACAGCCAAGCTCATGGATCCAATGTTAGAGCCTTCTCAGGAACAAGCATGCAACAACATCATCGAGATCTCCAAGACTTCAATTTGTTCTTCAACTTCAACAGACTATGTATTTACTTCAAAGAGTTTCAGTATTACAACTTGTGATCAAACAATAACCAACAATTTCATATCTTCTACAGAAGTATTTATAGAAGGATGAGGAGGTGAGATCTGATAAAAGACCTCTCAAGGCAATTAATACAGATTCAAGACTTCTTGGCCTTTTGAGGGGCTCGATGAAGAAGTTTACAAGTGGTTCTGCATTAACTGTTTTACAATTAATATTTAAACTTGGTGGGAGCTTTGTTGACTTCCAGGCTCTGCATAACGTGGAGTAATCCGGAAGATATTTTGTTGCATAAGCTTCCTGTGGCAGAATTAACTTTTGGGCAGCGCTGGAGGTAGATATTTCTTCAATCAATAACTTCAGCCTCTGTTTTGAATGGTTTGAGGCAACAGGTTCCTCTTGTAGTAGCTGAGGAATCAATTCACCTCAAATGCAGGTAGTGGAAACCTTTCTGTCAGTTTAAACACTTATGATTTCTTTTGACTGTGTTTGAATCCAGGAAAATAAAACTTTTGATAATTTATTTTAAGCCGTAATTCCCTAAATCTGTCTTCAATCTTCATCTCTAATGTGTTCTATTCTTCAACACTGATACTCTTTTTAAATGCGATTTTGAATCACAGTTTCTTGTCAATGTGTAGAGCCGCGATGGACCTTAAAGGTATCAATGCTCATAGAGCATCGACAAATAGTGAATAGAGCTTGGCGGACGGGCTTCTTTAATGTAAAACAGGCATGGGAAACGTGTTTCCCGGCCTTCGACCTTTCTTCATTATACAATGGAAAACCATTAAAAACACCTGCAAAACACAGAAATAATTAAAAAAAATCCTGCGAAATGGGTCAAACTGCTTCAGAAGGCGGGAGGAGAGTGTAGCCGTTGGATCTGGACACGTGGATGGTCTAGATCTAATCGGGAGTTTGCAATCAGCGGGAGGAGAAAAGGGGTGCGATGAAAAAACTCCGATGTGATTGCGCGATCAAAAGGGCCGAGGCGATTAAGTGATGGCCATTGATCAACGGTGGAGAAAGAATCGGGGGACTGACCGATCGGAGGGACAAAAAAAATGCGTGCGATTAAACATTGCGATGCGACGAAGCGCAAGCCGTTGATCTAAAGGTTAGATCAACGGTTGAGAATGAATCGGGGGAATCGCAATCGGAGGTCGGGAATGAGGCGATGCGATTGCGCGATCGGAGAATAGGCCGATGCAATTGTGATAATCGGAGAGGGGGCCGATGCGATTGCGCGATCGGCCAATCGCAATCGGCAGTAATGAAAATTGAAACCGCACCAAAAAATCTCCGATGCGATTAGGCACCCGGTTATGGGGCCTATTTTAAAAATGCTTCTGATAGGCCCGGGACTATGTATATAGGGGCTAATCAGGGTCGGGCCTTCGGGCCGGGGCTTTTCAATCTACCCATTGAAATTTTCCGATGCGATTGCATGTCAGTTTTTTTAATCAACCCATTTTAATATTTTAACACTTGATTTGGGTTTTTAAGTCAAAAATTTTGGCAAAGTGGGTTTTTCATTTTACAAAGGAAAAAGCGGATCGGGGAAGAAATTTTAGAAGGTATTAAGCACCGGATGCGGGCCCACAGGATATATATATAAAAAATGATGCGATCAGGAGTTTTTATAATACAAAGGATTAATCGCATCGGGGTTTTTCAATCCAAAGCATGATTGCAATCGGAACTTTTGAATAGAGCACAAGTTTTGCGCATTTGGATATTTCCGATGCGATTTAGCACTCAGGGTAATAACTCTTGGTTTTTTCAAAAGAAACATGAGATCTGGAGTTATATCATAGGGCGTTGATCGCATCGGGATTTATATGATGCAAAGCTAATCGCATCGGAACTTTTGGTCTATGGAAAAATAATTGCGCTGTTTGAATTTGTGCGATGCGATAAGCGTCGGGAGGGGCTTAGCACCTAGTTTCCGGGTGTAGGCATGTGGGGGAAGTGGTTAGGGGGCTTAGCCAAAGGGGCTAAAGTCCATGATAAAGACTTGTGTTTTTTATGAATTTTTCATGGTTTTCAAAGGAATCGGGGGGTTCGAAATAGTTAAAAAATGAGTTTTCAACTATGGAAGGGTGATTTTCATGAAAGGAAAACATGAAAAATAGAGGATATTTATGGGGAAAAGGGAGAGAAAATGGAGGTTAGTTGTGAGTGGGAGAAGGGGAAAATGATGGTTTTTGCACCAATTTTTTCTCTTTGGACTTTAGCAGAATTCTCAGAGTATAAAATGGAAACAGCAAATGAAGATTTTGGACAGAGGCATGAGGCCTTGAAGAGTCTTCAAGAGCCAACACTTTTTTGCAATAAAATATGTTCCTTGAAGGCTCCAAAATCATTTAGCCACCGTTTGGTATGACAAATTTTATAGGTGGCTAACAGGGAGGTTGGTCTCTATTGGGATACGAATGTTGAGGCATGGTTCTAGGCAAACCCGCAGATGTTTATGGACTAACTCTACTTAGGGATGGACTTTCGAGGGGACCCAGATATGGGCCTTCCTGTTGGTTACGCATGGGGCCCAACAGATACGACCTTTGATGTCTTTTATGCATTATCATGTATAGTTTTATATGTATTTTATGGTGATAGTGATATTTTTTTTGTTTCTCTTGCAGATGTGGGTTCAGTGGGGTGTCCTACTTCCCACTTGGCAGGACATCAGCCATTGAGGAGGATCCCAGATGGGGTCGGTTAGACCCAAGTTGGGGGTCAGGGAGGTGTTGGGGGCCCTTCAGGTGAGGGCGGAAGTGCTACAGTTTCTGGAGGGGATGTTGCCCTCCTTGCACATGCTGAGGCGGCTGAGACTCGTCTTGCGATGGTTGAGGAGGGTTTGGTTGTTGCCGACCTCAGGGTGTTGGAAGCAGGGGCTCGGGCCAAGGATGTGGATGCTCGTGTAGCTGGTTTATCTGAGTCATGGATTCGGTTAGAGATAATGACCTAGGTTATGCCGACCCGAGGATTTTTTGATGCTCTGGACGATGTATGGCTCAAGAGAATGTGCATCACCTGTCTTTGCGTCGTGTGGCACTTGCAGTTTTGGTTGCTACACTTGTAGTGGAACTGGGTGGAGCCGTGGGTCTAGAGGACCCACCGGGAAGGGCTCAGCCCTATGGATATTTGTATGCTCAAGGAAAGCACCCATTATGAGGATGCTTCCCTATTTTGATGACATCTATATATATTTTTTACTGACATTATGCTCAGGGACATGACTTGTATACTGGGACTCATATATTTTTTGATATATATATGTGATATGTATATTTTTTGTGGCTCTTATGATGTGTCTATGGCTATCATTTGTGTTTATTGATGGATTTTATGTACTTATGATGGATATTTATGTTTTCATGTTTTTCTTTTTTATGGATGGTGGTTTATACGAGATGCATTCCAGTCTAGGATGTGCTTAGCTATGCAATCAGTTATCGATATTTCATTTCTTGGTACATGTGTAAATGTAAAATGATCAAAACGGAGACTTAATCATTGTGCATGCAAGTACTTCCTAAATAGGTGTGAATTTCGTACTTCAAAATCTTGTTTAAACTGTGAAACCACTAGCTAGGAATCAAGATAGACATGTAGATGGTGAATACCCTAGTTGGAGGCATTGCTCAACAGCTTAACAACTGCATCATATTCTGCTTGATTATTGGTAGTTGATTTGATACATACTCCATTGGTGAGGAATGTTCACTGGTCGGGATATTATATGGCCCAGGCCGCTATTGCTATATTTTTCAACCATCGTGAAGCTCCATCAGCGAATCAAAAATAGTGGATGGGGGGATGATCCGTTTGTGACACCAGAACATTTTTTAGAAAAATTCCTCGATAATTGTGATCATCTCAAAAAATTATGTTACATGCATCTTATCTCGAAGGCTGAGACTTCTTGCCCTTATGGGTGAAATTTTTTGAGGTAGAGACCATTGACGGGGTTAGCTAGGCATGTATTGTCGGGCTTTGACAGGATGTATGCTCCCTTGAGAGGCAATGTTTTATGATGTAAGGACCCTTCCATAATGTTTTGAACTTCTCAAGTCCTAAATCCTCTTTTACAACATCGTATCGGATGACTAACTCCCCCTCTGAAAATGAGTGATGGGTGATGTTGTGGTCGAATGAGGCTTTTACCCATTTTTTATGTGCTTCATTATGTTGGAGTGACTCTCGTCGATTTTCATCGACAAGTTCTAACTGTACCAACTATTGCTCTAAAGGTTGGGTATCATCGAGGAGTTTGATGGCTGCGTGTAAGTTGGGGATTTCGATTTCAATGGGAATCATTGATTCTAATCCGTACACTAGTTGGAAAGGTGTGAATCCTGTTGAGGTTTTAACTGTTGTGCAATATGCCCATATGGCTGAAAAAACCACATGGTGCCAATTTGTTTTATGGTTATTGACCATACGCTGTAACATTGTTTTGAGTACTTGGTTGACAGCTTCTACCTATCCATTGAACTGGGGGTAGTATGGTAATGCAAATTTATGTGTAAATCCTAGGTGATGAGACAACTCCTAGAATATTTCGTTTTCAAAATGTTTTATGTGATCGGAGACTAATTCCTCAGGCACACCGAACCGTGTGATGAAATGGTTGAAGACAAACCATGTTTTGGTTTCTGTCGTGTTGTCATATGTGGGCATGGCTTCTACCCACTTGGTGAAATATCTGACGGCTATAATGATGTATTTTTGGTTGCCAAACAACGCACGGTTGCAAGTCATAAAGTCGATTCCACATTTGAAAAATGGACCAGCTACAATGACTAGGTGAAAAGGAGCAGGAGGTGCTCTTGCCTTGTAGGAGAAGTGTTGGCATCGCTCGCACCGTTTGACTGCTTGAATGCAATAGTGGAATAGGGTGGGCTAGAAATAACCTGCCCATAGGAATTTCTGGGCAATAGCCATCCCTAAGAGGTGGTCTCCACAAGCCCCACTATGACGGGCATTTAGGGCTTGGTCATGTGTTACACATCGGTGTAAAATAGTGTCAAGGCCTCATCGATGAATGACGTCCCCCATGAGGAGGTATCAGGGGGCCTGGTGGCGTATGCGCCTTCGATCATCAGTGTGAGCTTTGGCTTGAAATTTTGGGTTCATAATAATAGCAGGATATCGTCATACCAAGGATCTTCAATCGTCACTAGAAATAGATGTTCATCTAGTAGTGATTCGTTAACTGGGGATCCTTAGTCACACTTGGGAGGTTAGTGATCAACTTATCTAACATTAAAGCTTTTTTTCTCTTGGGGGAGCTAAACTGCAGGTTGATTCTTGAGTTATGACTACCCATCGAGCGTATTTTTGGTTCATCAGATGATGGGTTAGCAGGTATCTCATGGGGTTGATAGCTGTTATGACTTTTGTAGTCCGCAGGATGATATAATGCCAAAGTTTTTGTACTGCTTGTACAAGGGATAGGGTAGTTTTTTCTTCAGGTTCATGTTTAAAAGTGGGGTCGGATAAGTTCTTACTGACGTAATAGATTATCTGTTATTTACCATCTGGTCTGTCTTGGACTAACACCCCAGTTATGGAAGTGTCTGATGTTGATAGTTATAGGGTGTAGCCATTGTCATAATTTGGTGGGTTGATCAAAGAGGCTAAAGACAATGTGTCTTTTAGTGCCTCAAACGATTGTTGAGCCTGATCATCCGATTTAAACAGGATATTCTGACGAAGTAGGCATAGGAATCCATGCGTGCAAGTGGCATAGTCAGGGACAAAGCATCTTAAGAAGTTGGCTTTACCCTACAAGCTCTGAAGTTGCTTAAGATTTTTGGGTGGTGGAACCTCTTCAATTTCCTGGACCTTGAGGGGGTTCACTTTGATACCTTGTTGGGATACAATGAACCCTAATAGTATACTGGAATTGATGTAGAAGACGCACTTAAGAGGGTTCAAGCGTAGTTTGTAGTGTCGGCATCGTTGGAATACCAACCTTAAATCCTAGAGATGATCACTTTGTTTCTTGGATCGTACGGTGAGATCGTCCAAGTAGGCTAAGATGAGGTGGGCCAGGTCATGGAAGATATAATTCTTGGCCCGCTGGAAGGTGGCTCTAGCATTTTTAAGACTGAAAGGCATAACCTGGTATGCGAATGTGCCCCAAGGGGTAGTGAATGATGTCTTGTACCAATCTGTGTGTCGGATTTGAATTTTATTGTACCTTCAGAATTCGTCCATGAAGGAAAATGCCTCATGATCAGTGCAAGCATCAATGACTTGGTCGATAAATGGGGTAGGGTAGGTGTCCTTGGGACAAGCTTTGTTCAAATCTTGGAAATCGGTGTAGACTCGAATAGTGCCCTATTTTTTCATGACGGGAATGGGGTTGGAAACACACGATGTGTAAGCTATTAGGTAGATGAACCCAGATTTTTGAATCTTGTCAATTTCTTGCTTGATTTCTTCTACCTTAGATGGATCTAATTGACGTTGTTTCTGGTGAACTGGTGGTATGTCAAGCCAGGTGTCAATGTGGTGTTCTACGATAGTGGGGCTAAGCCCCGACATTTCCAAATAATCCCATGCGAAGATGTCCCAGTTCTATTGTAACAAGTTTGTGTAAGCGACTACCTCGATAGGGGAGCATGCTGCCCCTAGTGATATTTCTTCAATTTTGCCTGGTTTTCTCAAGATATTCATCTTATTGGTTGGTGAAATATTCGACGTATTCCCTTCTTCAAACACATCAGGCGATGGGATGGGATTTTTGAACCAGTCAACCTTCCCAGATGGGAGGAAGTCTTTGGATTCAATGGCATATATCTCTTGGGTTTCTAAGTTTTTATGTATGAATGTTTTTTATAGAAGAAAAAACCAGCGACGATGCATTGAGTCCCACGGACAATCTGGTTCTGTCGTGGCCTCTATAATATCCTCCTCTGAATGAAAAAATAAGTCTAAAGAGGAATTGGTTTGTGTGAGGTCGTGAGGAATTGGTTCGAGCCTAACAATGATGGTCGACATACATGAATATGATTCCATAGATGATGTTGTTGAACCAGACAAGGTTGAAAAGGTTCAGACTGGTTGAGTTTTCACTGTTGATGGTACAACTATTGTAGTATTTGTAGGAGTTATACAACATGCATGTATATCTTGGATTCACCCAATTTAATTATGTACTAAATTTAAATATTGAATCACTTCTACAAATCTATTGTGGAATTAAAAACACAATCGCCATCACATGAACATGAAAATAGATCAAAACCACATCACCATATATTCCCGAAGAAAGCTTATTGCTCAGAACCCCTCTATCATATATTGTATATTCTACAAGGAATCATGAAACAATTACATAAAAAACTCTTCTCACAAGAGCCCTCAGTACATCATCTAATTGTCTCACGCTGTCATACAAAAATTGGGCCAATACAAAGCCAAATTACTGCCTCCAGATAGCCTGCCTTGCTCATGCAATTCCTGATGAATGCAGTCCTTAATCACAAAGAATTTTAGCCTTCCTCAACTGCACTAAGTATCATGGGCATCCTGTGGTGTTTTAACTACACATGGTAGTCAGCTAATATCACAACTGATAATCACACTTCCCTTTCATCTAGATCTCAAATGGGTCTCCACTGGAACTGACATGCATGTAGCTAATAATAGTAAAACATCAGTTGCATGTGAATTAATTAATATTTAATTCACTTGATCTCTCACTAGTGTATCTGCAGCTACAACTAGCACAACTAACTTTAACCCACTTAACTAAGTTAAACTGGTTTACAAATTGCATTAACTAATGCACCACTGCACTTCAAACTCTGTTACAACTTGAATCACTCAGTCACAACTAAATTCAACCTGCATGTCCCACCAACCAACCATTTAACTCGAAATTCATTTAGCTAATTGATTTGCCACTTTAGTTAACTATTTCCAAGTTCTACTTGAGAATAGATTATAGTTTAATGTCCATATAAATTAAGGGATGATAAAAAATAGACATGCCTCTATAAATAGACATGCATATATAAATAGACATACACATAAAAATAGCCTATGTGGGCCCCACCCTAGTGTAGGTGCTTAATTTTCACTAGGATCATGGATGTTGTTTCCGGATGCCAATTCATTGTTTCTTTTTGCAAACTTCAACACTCCCTCTCAACAAGAAAGGAATATCCTTGCATGTGACATGCAAATCCATGCATGTGACATGCAACTCATGCATGCAACACTTCTCTAGTGTTTCTCACACATGCAACACTTCTCTAGTCTTTCTCGCACATCCAACTCTTGCATGCAACACTTCGCTAGTGTTTATCACACATGCAACCTTTTCATGAAACACTTCTAAAACTGAATAGCCTCCAAACAACTGAATCAGTATAATGCATATGTCATCAAAGTATTCTGACTTGCTGCTAGCTACTGCACATGTCTACTGGATCTTGTGTGTTGTTGACACCTGCATCCATGCACTCTGCACTTGCTTCCAACTCTAATATGTGCTCCAGTATCTGACACTATCACTTTGATTTCATGTCCTCACGACATCTGACTGAATAAATCCAACTGATCCTGCTACTACTGCTCTGTGGTCTTCTCATAGCCAGGTTCGATTCATGAGATCCACACCATCTCAATGAATCCTGCCCAAAATTTCTTCTTGGGATTATTTATGCATGTCGCCCCACCTCTCACCTGGTGGTATAGCTGCATGCACTCCCTCTTCCCATCTGGCTCAAAATTTCTCTACATGAGTGGTTTCTCCCACTCCATGATCCTCTGCATGTGGATGCTCCACATCTTGAGGTTCATTCTCACCTGCATGCAAACCCATCTCCCTCTCAAGGGTCAATTGCATGGCTTTCTCACACTTCCCAATGGTTGGAAGCTCTGTAGAAATCGCATCTACATCAAGTCTATAGAGATTCTTAACTCGAATCCCAATCTTCTTGGCTTGTCCTGTTGCTTTGTGTTTAAGGAACACCTTTCCTTTTCCAACTCATGCACATTGTAATTGTCCTACCATCGCAAAATTTTCTAACAAAAGAGTTGATTTTAAATCGACGATATCTCCCTCATCTGAGCTCCGATTCAACCGATTTTGTTTTTCAATTTGGGTATTTTTTCGCAAGGAATCCAAATATGCTATTTTTTCTGAAAATTTTGCATCATTTTTTATATATTCTCTGCACACTCGCACACCCAAATAATTCCTGCTCTCATACAATGTAGAAAATTTATAACACAGCTCTAATACCCTGTAGAAATTATACAACATGCATGTATATATTGGATTCACCTGATATGACAATGTACTACATTTAAATACTAAATCACTTCTACAAATCTATTGCGAAATTAAAAACAAAATCGCCAATCACATGAACATGAAGAATAGATCAAAACCACTACACCAGATATTCCCAGGGAAAGCTTATTGCTCAATACCCCTCTATCATATATTGTATATTCCACAAGGAATCATGAAAAAATTACATATAAAACTCTTCTCACGAGAGCCCTCAGTACATCAGTTAATTGTCTCACACTGTCATACAAAAATTGGGCCAATACACAACCAATTTATTGCCTCCATACAGCCTGCCTTTCTCACGCAATTACTGATGAATGGACTCCTTAATCACAAAAAAAATCATCCTTCCTCAACTACATTGAGTATCATGGGCATCCTATGGTGTTTTAACTACACCTAGTAGTCACCTAATATCACAACTGATAGTCACACTTTCCTTTCACCTAGATCTCAACTGGGTCTCCACTGGAACTGACATGCATGTAGCTAATAATAGTAAAACATCAGTTGCATGTGAATTAATTAATATTTAATTCACTAGTTACAACTAGCACAACTGACTTTAACTCACTTAACTAAGTTAAACTTATTTACAACTTGCATTAACTAATGCACCACTACACCTCGAACTCTATTACAACTCGAATCACTCAGTTACAACTAAATTCAACCTGCATGTCCCACCAACCAACCACTTAACTCTAAATTCACTTAGCTAACTGATTTGCCACTTCAGTTAACTATTTCCAAGTTCTCATTGAGAATAGATTATAGTTTAATGTCCATCTAAATTAAGGGATAATAAAAATAGACATGCATCTATAAATAGACATACACCTAAAAATAGCCTATCTAGGCCCCACCCTAGTGTAGGTGCTTGATTTTCACTAGGATCATGGATGTTGTTTCCGGATGCAAATTCATTGTTTCTTGTTGCAAAATTCAACAGTATTTGTAGTGGTCTTGACACCAATAACGGATGAGCATACAACATGAGTCATGGTTCCCATGCATGATGAGATGAATCATATATGATGTTATGTGTCATCGATGTTGAATGGTGGGATAATTTCCGTTGTGGTGGTTTGCGTGAGATCAATTTCGTGCTCTTCTGGCGACGTACTAAGGGTAGTTGCACTTTCCTAGATTTGGAAGTTGCGTTGAGTGTAGAGGTATTGAAATGTTTCCATTAAGGGGAACAAATCTATTTTGTGATTGTGACTTGTGAAAATAGTGCATGATGTCAAGGTGCCTATCGAGTATATGGTGTGAGAACCAATGCTACGCTTTGTCCCTAAAGTGGATGCTCAGAGATGATTTGGAATTGGGGCACATTTGGGCTTATGTCATCTCCGAGTCTTTGGTTTTGGTTGGTGTGGCTCTTTTAGGGAGTTAAAAATCAATGTTTCCCTTTCCGCTCATAGCCCTTGGAGCTATTTAAAATTCATAGTATTATGGAATTGCAAATAAATCCTGCAATAGCAGTGTGTGATCTTCTCTTGATTGGAGAGATTGATCTGTGGGATGGTGGTGACCATGTGAAGACTGTCAGTGAGCTTCTTGAGTTCCTAAAACTAATTGACCCTGTGGTCGTTTCTATCGAATTGGACACATGTCGTTCTTGGCAGGTTTTGGGCCATGCTAGGACGATGGGTCATCTTAGACTTCCTAGGGTTTTGGTAATGATGGGGGGTAGGCTACCTTGCGCCAGGTTGCCCGTGTTCTAGACTAGTTATATCTAGGTATCAGGTAACCAATGAGTGTACAATGTCTAAAAAAGTTCGAAATTAGGAGATGTAATTACAATGTCGAGTGTGATGGTTGGCATGAAAAATCAAAAAAGAATTTTTCTCTTTGGTTATCCATTCCCTTTAGACTGCTGAAGTAATTGGGTACCATTTCTGGAATGATCTTAAATCCAGACATTGGGCAACCAAATGGTTGTGGGTGTCGCATAACGTGCAGGCTGGGCTTATCCATGGAGGGCGGTTGGGGGCGATGATCTGCCCCCTTTTTGGTCATTTTTCTGCTGAAATGAAGAAAATGGACCTAGTTTGCTCATTTTCTTGAGTTGTCAAACTTTCCACGGATTTTGAATCTGATTCGTCTGTTGCAGCAAGGCATGTTATAGCCTAGCGTAAACAATTTAACGTCGAATGGAATCGGGGGATGTAAGGACAACAACGAAATGGGAGGTTTCCTGAACACACTCGGCATGAATATTGGACTGCTCATAAGTCATCGTAGTATACTGGGTTGACTAGGTACCATCTTTGGAATAGTTCTAGAGCTGCACAGTCAGCGATGAAGTGATCTCGTTCATCACAGAGTGAGTAGAGATGGACTGGAGCCTGAGGGGGATTACGAAGGGTAGGTGGCTATTTAGGTGACCATTGCTCCTTACACACATATAGTATGGTCCCTGTTTCTTCCTTCCCTTGAGTTTTAGTACTATTCGTGGATTCCATGTCTGAGCCCGCTAAGTCGGGGTTTTCAGCAATGAAATGTTGCATGAAATCCAACATATACCGAAATCAATGGATATGGGGACAATGACAAACATGGTGGTTTCTCCGAAAAATTTGACACATATGTCATTGATGACTAACTAAGTTGCTTTGGGCAATGTGAGGGACTTGGTACCAATGGTTAAATGCCCTTAATTCGGGACATTGTGTGACTAAGTTGTCAGGCTCATCGCATAGTGCGCAAACTGGGGCCTGCCGAGTGGCCTCTGTTTTCCATATTTGGCCCATTGGGGTGACTATGTACGAGCGAGATGTAGGCTCCTCTCGTAGGTACAGTGTGGTTTTAGGTTCTCCCTCGTCAATTTTCATGGGAGGATCTGAGGGGTCTTTTTGGTAATATTTCTCTAGGGCTTGCAGGGCATCCCTACATCGTGGCATCTTTGGGAAATGGTGGGTATAATGCCCATAATGGTCACAGATGGCGCATGCATGGTTGGTGCGGAATGATTTCCCTTGGTTTTTTGTGGCATGCTCCTTTTTATGGGAGCTTGAGGTCGCGACATTTATTTCAGTGTGTAGAATAGGTTTTAATTCATCTAACTCTGGGCAAATATTAGTAGGACGGCCTACGATATCACATAATGTGCAAGGTTGTAATGCCCTAGGTATTTTGGGGTTTTTGACTTTCTTCCCTTTTTTTTTGTTTTTCTTGGTCGCATTAGATGGCGCTGCTATGGGTGTTTCGTTTACCGTTTTGGCCTCCTAAGTGGCGATAGGGGTTATACCTGTAGAAGTGATGTCAGGACTTCCTAGCATGGCTGGTGGGACCAAATACCACGCAGGTATTGCGAAAGCCATATTTGGCAATGTTATAGTTTCCAAGACTTACTTTGACACAAAACCAGGTGGGGGGTGTAAAAATGGGGCTTGAAAAATGGTGTAGGGTATGAATGTCGTGCTAGTGGCTTCAGTCTCCATACTATTATTTTCTATGTCTGGGATTTTTTTAGTGTTTGATGAGAGCATCATGCACATCAGTGACCCCGTGCTTTCTAGGGCTCCCTCTGGTATCATAGCGGATCTCCTAGGAATGATCCTAGGATTGATGATGGTTTGAATTGGCCGGGGCCAAATTCTGTGTACCGCGTAAGCGATACTGTAGTTGTGTCTATATATGGTAACACGACATCGATAGTTGTCATGGGTTTCTTATCATAGTATGGAAGCTAGTCAATGGTGATGATCTAATTGTCATCGAGGAACATTATCACCCGAAAGATAGAGGACGATATTATTGTCATGGGGTACATATAACTTCGTCTGAGGAGTATATTGTAGTCTATTTGTGCGTCCAATACTTCAATGTATGTAAGTATTGTCTAACAAGCCAGGTTTATAGGGACATTTTGATATAGACTGACAAGTGCTGAAGGGTGACCATCATATGCTCTCAGCATGATGTCACATGATTTCAGTTCAGGTGATCCTAAATTTTTCCAAATTGATTTGGACATGATCCATGTGGATTCTCCTTCGTCGATGATGCATCGGTGTATGGTGATGTTCTACATTGACATCGGTATTCGGAAGTCGATCAGATAAGGAAGACTGGGGCTTGCTTTGTCTAGGTCAAAAACCATTGGGAGCGAATCAGAAGGGTCTATTGCGCTTAATGCGGAAAGTAGGGCTTTCTGTTGTCTTGGGCACGATTGTAGGAATTCCAAGGCTGACATGGCAGCTGGTGATTGTGCTAAATCATCCACGGTGCTATAGCTATGAGTAGCTTTAGAGTGATGTCCTACACGATTGGTTGGCCCCTTGACTATTCTTAGAAGGGTCTCTATAGGTACTTTGGATACGGTTAATGGTGTAGTAGGTGCACTCGTGCTCGTACCTGTTGGGTTGGTGTCCGGGGCGGTATCATAGTTTCTATTCCTTATTTCGAAGAACATTTCTTTGCCAGTCATGTAAATTTTGTGTCTGCTGCCTCCGGTATCATTTTGGGGTGGTTGTTTTTGTTGGGTGTTAACCACTCCCTGGTGGTGGAAAGGCTCCTGCATTACAACAGGCTATTGGGTAGGTCCCCCTTGTCCATGGCTATCCTAAATTTTTTTCAATTCAGGCAGTTCGGGACAGTGGTTAGTGAAATGGCCGTATTCACCACATATGGCACAAGAATTATTTTTCCTTATGCCAAATCTCTTTTTTTTCCCTTGGGAGTTGTTATTTAGCTCTTGGTTTTGATTTCGGTTAGGGTTGCCCCCAGATTGAGATCGCAGGGGGCATTGTTGATTACTGCCCCCTGTCCATAGTCTCCCTTTTGTTTATTCCTAGGATTCCTTTTTGCAGCGTGTTAGTGACCTATAATATAGGATTCATAATTTTGACTTGACTGTTGGTAATCTTGTAAATCTGTACAAACTTTGCCTTCTACAATTTGTATTCACATATTTTGTAAAAAAATCAAAAAAATCGAAAAATCAAAAAGAGGGTAAAAAGTCCTAAAAGAAAAATCAAAGGACATAGAAAAAATAAAAGACCCCCAAAGAAAAATGAATAAAAAAATGAAAGTGTGCAAGTATAAATGCCACTACTTTTACCTTTTGACTATGGCAGAGTGCCAATAAATGCCATAGTATGTGATGAGTTAAACAATTTAAACTTGACTTATCACCTTTCAATTTCAAATGTTATAGATAGAGAATAAATAATTGTCATATAGTTTAATCATGACAATTCAGTAGTTAGGTAGAGAAATAAGTGAATCCAACAGTTTAATCTGGATTCATGGATGAAATAAGTGTAGAATTAGATAGTTTATTTACTTTTAGAAAGAATAAATGCTATGAAGGTTGCTAGCTCAAATGCACCTTACTACAAAGGAAGAAAAAATGTTAGCATGGTAAGTTGGGTAGGTAGAAGAAGGTGAGAAGTCTCAATGTAAATATCATTCATCAGGGCTGCAAAATAACTAACTTCCCCTTCCCATAGTCATGAAACATTCTAAACTATCAGTCAGAAAGGCTCAAGGCATTTCCTTGACTTTTGTTGGGACTGGACCCAAGGCTCTATGGCTTATTAGTTGAAAGTGTAAAATGTCTATATTAATCCCTTAAACTCACATCATTTCTCCATTTCATGCATTCATCCCCATGAATAATCCTAAGTAAAACCTCATTTTACTTAAAGACATTATAATTCCCATTTGACTAATTTCCATCATCACATGAGAAACATTAAACCCTCAAAATAACATTATATCATAAGTCAAAGTAATAAGATTAATGCAAATTATCTTTTAAAACTTCACTTTACTTGGTTATGTTTACGTGTTTTGAGTATACCTTGTCCTATTTTCATATTAACTTTAACTTATATATTAACTCCCTATAGAAATAATATTTTCCTATTGTATATAACCCCTTTTATATAATAGCCCCAAAAACCCATTTATTATAACTTTAACCAAAGTTATTTAATCCCCACATGTTTAAATAAAACACCCACATTACAACCCCTTTGGCTAAATATATCTTTATGTTAAATCCCACCCCTATGGTAAGTAAATCACCTTGATTTAATTACTATATAATAAAAATATATGAAAAAAACTCTTAAACATGTGTTAATATATGTTTAAAACAAAAATATTGGAAACCCGAAGTTTCATTCAAAATAAACCTCAAATAAAGCCTATCCCCTTTGCTTATTTTTTCCCCGACTCCCTTTACCCAAGGTTAAAGATGTAACCTAACCCAATTCCCTGATACATATCCCATACCCCTATATTAACCTTGGTTAAATCCCTTCTAAAACCCCTCCCGATCGCTTTTTTCATTGAAAAAAGTCTGTTTGTACTTAAAACTTAACCAAATCCCTTTACTCAATTGGATTGAATCCTAACCCTCCGATCCCCAACCTACATTTGATTCAACGGTCGTTAACAAACGTGATAAATCTATTACATTCCTATCCTCCCATCGCGTTGAATGGTAACCGTCAGATCTTTATTCACTTCAAGATCCTACGGCCCTAAATGATCCCAATGACTTTCCTTTCCCCGCACCTTTTCCTTTAATCGTGACCCTTCACTTAAAAGAGCTAGATCCGACGGATGATACCTCATATCGTACCCATAAAGTGATCGATCAAAGTTTTATAAATTTTGCGCGATATGGGTTGTTTTCCAAAAGCCACCCAATGTCGACGTGTCAATATTTGATTGAATCACGTTCAAAAAGCGAAATACCACTTACTGCTTCATAGCTGCGCGATAAACCGCCAGCCCAATCCAAAACCACTCCCGCCTTTATATGAAATTAATGTTATTAAACCTTGATTCGACTAAGTGTTTAATGTATTAAAACTTACAATTTTTCATTACTTTTCACCAATTCGCGCTTGTAAACTTGTGAAGAACCTCTGCTGAGCCTTTTTCATCATTTGCGAGCCTACCAGTGAACCAGTGATTATTTGAAAGACCATTTTCTTCTGCAATTCAATCACAAAGAGCCACCATACCCTCTGATAGCCTAATTCAACAGAATTGAAGACTTTGAAAGCACCTGCAACTTAATCGACCGCAATTATACCTATAAAAGTATTTTTCGTCAATCTCATCCATAAAAGCTTCAATTTTAAATGAAAAAACAACATTTTACCAGCCATTTCCTTTAATTTACTGAATTATCCACATAGATAATCCAAAAAGCATCCAAAGTATAGGGGAAACCCTGTCAAATTTTCCCCATAATCCTTCATTTCTATTTTAGCAAGTTTTATCCATTCCCACATCATTTTTCACTGCTGAAATCAATCAAGATCACCCTCTGAGCATTAAAAATCCTTTTTCCATCCAGAAGCCTGCTCAGAATCCTATTTCACTAGAAAAATAATTCAAAAGCCCCTTGTTTCCAAAAGAAGAACTTAGCAAATAGTTTAAGCTTGCTCTGTTCAGTTTAAAATGACGAAGAAACAAGTAACGCCCAAATCAGGAGGCCCAAAACCTCAAAAGAAAGCCTATGCTAAAATCCCTTAGCCTGAGTCTTCTAAACTTGATAAACCCACCCCTGCACTCACTACTAAGTCCACTGAAGTTGTTAGGCCTATCCAACCTCCAGTTACTTCACAAGAAAATAGTGCTCTTGTTGATCTTGATTATAGAATATTAGACCCTTCAGTTGAATTCAAATTACTTGATGTCTATAACTGGTGTTTTCGAAAATTTGTAGAGAAAAGTGATAAAGATATACCAGTTTGGGATTCCAATCTGCCAAAGTACATTATCCCTCTTACTCATTCAACCCCTGATTTTGTTAGATTTTGTCAATCATATTATCTTCCAGACCAGAGGTGCATTGTCAATAAAGATAGGGAGATCATATTTTATATCAATGCAGAATCCATAAACTCTATGGTGCAACTAAACCATGACCCCAATGCTGCTTCATTTTCAATAGAGGATTTAACTCAGTTTTACCTAGACCTAGATTTTGCTTCCAAGTTCAAAATCTTCCAGACTTTTTGCCCCACACAGGTTGATATCTCTAAGCTTAATCCTCCATTTGATACATTTGACTTTCCAAGTGAAACAAGGCAAATTGTCTCCATGTTTTCATTTATACTGGGATATAACAGTGATGAGTTCACTGATGTTGCTATCTTAGGTTTTCTGTCTACTTTGAGTTTTGGCCAGCCTCCATACATTGTATAAAACTTTGCCAAGTTCATTGCAGAAAACATGCACTACCAATTGTCCAGATTGCAAGAAGAAGGAGTCTTTAGATATACTTCATATCTACTTCATCTCTTTTTGTTTTATCAATCAGACAAGTTTCCTATTGAGTTTCAGAAACTAGATCCAGAATGGAATGTACTTTCAGTTGTATTTTGGTCATCAATTTTGAGGAAATGGAACAGGGAATACACCTATGCAGACTTCAATGACTTGTTTATAGTACCTGCAATGAATTTATTGAATAAGGAACAGACCCCTAGAATTAATGAAGAAACAAAGAGGATCTTACAGCTATCTGAGAGATGTAAAACAGGGGATTGGTACTTATACAAGAACTACACAGAGATCAGAATATATGGTGCACTCTTGGCTCCATATAAATTGCCTAGATTTGTGACTACAAGGATTATTGCTCTAGAATATTTGAGGCAACTTTTGAATGCAGATGAAGTCAATTTCATGGCTTCCAGAAAAAAGACCATGGAAAATTTTAGGGGCTAATATTCGTAGGTGGGCTAATTTTCAATGATTTTTCCAAAAAAAAGATTCCCCAATTTCCATTTTTTTTTAACATGATTCGCCCAAATTTTACAATATAAAATTATTTTACCTTAAAAATAGCCAACATTATATAGATACTATATATAAAATCATTATAAATTTATATAATTTTACAAACATATCAATAAAATTTTATAGTTCACATATTAAGGACTAGTGAAAATCGCCAACATTTTAAACTTCAAGATAATTTTCCATCCTTTAAAATATCCCTCAAAAAGACTCAATTTAAACTAAAAAATCAAGTTGGGCCATTCATTGTGAATAATAGAGAAGCAGCAAATGAGATTAATGTAAATTTGAAAGAATATAAATTCCCATACAGTTTCTTGTGGAATTATGATCCTCATAGTGTTTTAAGCATGATCAGATTGAAATACAACTTGTCTGCTTTCTTGCATGATCCCAAGCCTCAAATTGAAAAATGTGCCAATAAACTTGAGTGGGAACCAAATAATTTATTTTATGATGACTCACAGGGCATACAGGAACAGGTGAAAATTCTTCAACAACAAGTGAATCTTACTGAACAGGTTGCCTACATAAAAAATCATTTATGGACAAGAGTCACTGAAGGAATTCACTCACAATGGCCTTCTATTCAAATAATATATGAACAAAAAAATCTGCTACAAGTTGCCTTAGCAAAAATTGATAAAACAAAGGAACTTGGCAACAAACCACAACAAGCATTTCAGCTCATATCATTTTTTAATAGTAAAAACAAGGAAGAACTAGAAGAAATGAAGATTCCTGACAGGACAGAGGCTAGTCTTGAGATCAGAAAGGTCCTAACAAAGAGAAATATTATGAACAATCTGGAAGAAAAATGCGACAATATGAACATATCAATCAGTAAATTCAAGACCATGTATGACTTGCTGCTAGAAGCAGGACTTCCATATATTCATGCATTAAATGAAAAATTAATGCCACAAAAGGATTATGATCAGAAAATTAGAGCCCATGCTAAGGAGTGGGCTAAAAATCCTTTGCCACAAGGATCTCCAAGTGGCAAAGTGATACTTCAATATTTTGATAATTTATTCTTTTTGGAGAATGAAATTAAACATATGTTCATAGTAAAGCCAAACTTTGCTAAGTACACAGAGGCTGATGAAAGCTACAAAAAACTGAAAAGTAAAGATCCCAATAGCTCAACAATGGCAAGAATTCACAGATCTGATGTGAATTTGACAGGTAAAAGAGCAAGAAAATCACACGAAGAAATCATATTTTACTTTTACCTTAGGGTAAAAATTCAGGGTTAAAGTGTATCAGATTGTCAACGAGTATCAGTAAAAAGAATGTTACTATTGGTTATTTTTCAATTACAGCAGTAAAACAATGAAAATCATATGATAAAGAGTATCAGTGTTGAAAGTGAAGAGAAAGAGTGATCTACAAGCTATCTTCCACGAGATAATGCATCCAATGCCAGCAATGCTCACAGCACATCATGAAATCATTTTGATTAGGATAATTAGTTCTATATTTCTTTGTAAAAGAGAACAGCTTGCAAACTGTTTTGCTGTTGTCCCTCTTCTTATGTTATATTTCCTATTTTTCCTTGAAACATTATCTCAAACTTTGAGATATTTTGTAAACAATTCATTTGTATAAATACTTCATCATTCGAAGTATTCAGTGTGGAATAAAATTTATCAAGACTACTATAGTCATTTTGCTGGATATATTGAAGTTGGTGTGAGTCAATTAGCAAAGCAGCAGACTGGAATTGAGGTTAAAGAAATCATAACTCAGGATTCTTGTGTTGACTAGATAAGTCTAGTCTTTTTCCTGTTTTCAATGCTTTTTCTTTCAAAAGTTTTCATATATTCATTTTGATGTGTTTCTATCTTTAATGATCAACTAGTATAATTTAGACAGGATTAGTGATAAAAATATCCCTGTTTTTAACTAATTGGCATTATTATGTTTCTGCTTGATAACCAGACTATAGAATTCTTAATTGCTCTAGGTCCATGTTTGATTCGCTCTTTCAATCTTCATTTATGTAACTTAAGGATTCTTAAGTGCCCTTTTGTTCAGATTTCACCCATTCCATCAACAAAGCCTATTCAAAAGCCTTAGAAAGTCATCTACCCTGCCCTTAGTACATTTGCATCTTTAAGTCTTATTTCCTATCTCTGCTTGCCTAGAAAGTTGACTCCATAGCCCAATGTTCTGGTAGATCCCTCTGGTTTACCTTGAAACACTTTTTATTCCCACCACACTTTCAAAACAAGTCTCACTATCCACTCATAGCTAGCCTAAAATCCAATTATAAAACAAAGTTAAATCTTTAGGAGAGATCCCTCTCCGGAACTCATAAAGGCTAGATCCTGAATTCTAAAAGAGGTTCTTGATTACCCCTGGTTTTCTTAACTACAAAAATCCCCATCCCACAACCTGAGAATTGCTAGGGTGATAACATACTAGCGACTCCCCTGGGGAACTAACCACTCTCCATTTTTAAGTTTAATATTGAAGGAATATCTTTAACTGTATCTTTTCTACTTTAAGATTAAGTTTAAAGGTTGTGGGTATTTACCCAATAAGCATTATGGCTCTCAAGAAAGTCTATTACACTAGATCCAACCCTAATCCTAATCCTCCAGATATAGTAGACAATCTGGACCAGATAGGAAAAAAGAAAAAAGAAATTGTTAGTTCCGAAACTGTAACACCCCTGAAAAGAGCTGATTCTTTACCCAAAGAATTAGTTAGCTTATCAGACATTGAATTTGATTTGAAGTTTGAAAAATCTCTGTTTAGAACAAAATCTGAATTTGATTTAAAGGAAGTTGTTTTAGATCCAGTTTTTACTTCTTATGTGAGTGAAAAACATAAAATTATTTATGTTCCTACTAAATCAGACAAAACTGAAAGTCAAAGTCCAGTGAAAAAGGTAAATGTTACAAAAATTAAATACATTGAAGAAGCTGTTCAGTTAGCTAATTTTTTGTCTCAATTCGAACCCCCAGTTTCCCAACTATACACCATAGTCTTTCCAGCATCAGATTCAACTATGTATGCTGCCACATCATTTACAGATTCTACTGTCAGTTCACCTCAAGACCCCATAAGCCCTGAGTTGCCTCTGCACCATAGAATCATATGTTCATCATATCCACAATCCACTTCTAGTTCATCAACCGATCCATTCATCCCTGAACTGCCCTTGCAGCCCAAAGTAGTATATCCATCATTTACCCAACCCATTACAACTACCATTAGCGATACTACTTCTTTTTCATCCCCTTTACCAATCTCTTCAAGTACATCCATTGTAGTAACCAACACTATCCCTACCACTACTATTGTACCTCCCAGTTCATCAAAAATCCAAGCCATGGCAGCCAGATATGCTCCCTTGGTCTTACCTCAAAATCTCCATGACATGCCATGGAACTATCAAAAATATATTCCACTGTTTGATAATCTTTCACAAATTACTACACAGCAACATATCACTAGAATGAATGATTTCTGGGAAGTCTATGAGATAGATGAATCTGATGTCCAAATGAGGTTGTTTGCACAAAGCTTAATTGGAGAAGTAAAAACCTGGTTTAAAATTTTAGGAGCTGGTAGCATAGCAGACCTAGCTGCATTCCATAGAGTCTTCTTAAATAAATGGGAGAAAAATAAAAATCCTACGCAAATACTTTCTGAGTTTGATGATGTTAAGAGAGCCCCAAATGAGTCTGTCCAAGACTTCTGCACCAGATATAACAGTGTTTACAACGCCATTCCTGCAGACCTTAAACCCACTTCGTATTCCATGCTACTCAAATTCCCTGATTGCTTTGATGTAGACATGGCTTACTAACTCAAAGAAAGGGATGCAGATACTTTAGAACAAATGCAACAAAACAATGTAGGTGTAGAAATCAATATACTTGCTAAGAAATCCAGACTAAGAAACGAAAGAAGGGTTACTATCAAAGAAGAAGCTTATCACTTAGATGGTAAATTTGATTTCATTACCAAAGCACTAGAAAAAGTAGTTGAGAGACTAGATAAAATTGAAATAAAACCACAATGGGAGAATCAATCCCAGATCCGAAATCCCAATTACAGAAAAAAACAACAACCCAGGGAAAGGTAAGGAACCTTCCCCAGAATATAAGAACCCCATTCCAAGAAAACTTTGCAGAAATTTCACAAAATAATGTTGAGGAGGAGGAAGACATCAACATTGTTATGGGGATTGATGAAAACAATACCATTTTCCTCACTCGGGAGGACCAGGAACTCTTTGAACTGCAACAGTTCAAAGTAGAATCTGGAGAATCCTATGATTATAAACAAGGTTATGATTTTGCAATTAATGAAATTCACAGTCAATACAACCTTAGGAGCAAGAAAAACAATGAACCTGCCATAAAGAATAATTCTCCAACCCAACAAGAACAAAACAAAAAGAAGACTAAGGCTTCTAAAACAAAATTTTTGCAGATTCTTCCTAGAGAGAATAAACAAAGTTCAAACCTGCCCAGTCCTAAAAAGCAGCAAAGCCCAAATATTGTAGATATTACTGACGAGGTGGCTCAATCTTCCAAAGATGCTCCAAAAGCTAATACTACCAAAGCCACCAATTCAACCACATTCAATGAGCCAATAAAGAATCCTACTAACTTCAAAATATCAAATCCCAAATCTTCTGTTGAGAATCCTAAATCTGATAAAACTTCTGCTAACCCTCAAACTATTCTTGAAAAAATGATTAAAGATAGCAGAAACCAAGAAACTCAAACAGAAGATAAGAGAAAAGCTCAAACCAAAGGTAAAACTGTAGATACTCAAGAAAATTCATCACAAACCACAGTTCCAAAAGATGAAGTAATTCAAGCCATCAGATCTCAACCAACATTCAACATGCAGTCTGAAATATCCAAGTTAAAGATAGTTGTCCCATTAGTTGAATTAGCTAAAAATGACTTGTATAGATCAATGATTTCTGAAGCATTGAATGTGAATGAGAATGAAGATACAATCAACATGAATGAAGATAGGCTTCAATTAATTTTTGGTCCCAATGTAGATGGAAAGCATTTAGATGGGTCAGTACCTCCATTTTATGTAAGTCTTACTGTACATGATCAAATATTGCACAATGCTATGCTAGATACTGGAGCTTCCCACGGAGCTATAAGGGAAACCCTGAATCTAGCCATAACTAGACCATATAAGGACCTGTTTTCATTTGATTCATCCAAAGTCCAATGTATAGGGTTGATTAAATATCTGTGTGTAAACCTAGTCCAATATCCTGGTAAAAGCATGATCATGGATGTTGTAGTAGCTGACATCTTGCCAAAGTATGGCATGCTTCTTTCTCGCTCATGGGGAGCAAAGTTGCAGGGATATCTACAACTTGATATGAGTTATGCCACTATCTCGGTATTTAGACAGCCTAAAAAGCTTTACAGAGAAACCTTGATGAAGTACATGATCAGTACTGTTGACAGACCCACCAATTATCCAATCTATTCCACTCCTACTGATCTTGATTCCTTTATTCTCAGTAAATCTGATCAAAATGAAAATCCAACTGAACTCACTAATAAAAAACTCAAAATAATGGATGATTATATTGGTCATGAAGCTTTATGGCATTTAGATTTTGATGGATCTGTAAATAGATTTGGAGCTGGAGCAGGTGTATGGATTACTAATATTGAAACAAGCCAATCTGAAGGACATGCCTTTAGATTAAACTTCAAATGCACCAATAACATGGCTGAATATGAAGCTTTAATATTAGGTTTGAAAATTATTAGAGAAATGGGAGGGAAAATAATAATAGTCATGGGAGACTCTGAATTGATTATCAAAAAAATTAATGCAAAATACTCAGTTTATAATCCCAAACTTTCAAGATACAGAGAAACAGTTTTAGATTTGCTTGATGATTTATTAGAATCAAAATTTGCCATCATCCCTAGAAAACAGAACATACAAGCCCACTGTTTAGCAACCTTTGCCAGCAATTGTAAATTTCTTTTTTCACCATTACAAAAATACACTGCTGAGATCAAACGTACGCCTATTGTTCCAGATAATGTGAAATATTGGCAAATTTTTCAGAGGATGAGCAAATTTATCATTTTTTGAATAATGAGCAAAAATTTCAAAATTTTCAAATCGATAACGACTGTAACATAGATTCACCTTGTGATAATTAAGATGTACATAATTTTGAAAAGCCGACTGTATTTACTCAAAGTGACATAGATGAAATGGAAAAAGTAGATATAGAGGAATTTATAAAAGATGAAATAGACTTGATTGATTTAAAGAAAATTTTACCCAGAGTTTTAACTCCTCTAGAAGACTTATTTGACTCCAATGATATGCCCAAAAGGCCAAAAATGGAGCCAGTCAAGTCTGATATAGAAAATTATAACTTAGGGACAGATGAAAAACCAAGAACAATCAAACTATCAAAATCCTTATCATCAAATGAAAAGGCTAAATACATTGAACTCTTAAAATAATATTAGGATGTCTTTGCATGGAGCTATGAAGACTTAAAAACTTACAACACAGACATTATCCAACATAAAATTCCTTTAAAATAAAATCAAAAACCTTTTCAATAGAAAATTGGAAGAATTAATCCGATTTTGTTACCCTTAATTGAAAAAGAAGTCAAAAGTATGATTGATGCATAGATAATTGCAATAGTCAGATATTCTGATTGGGTATCTAATTTAGTGCCTACCAGAAAGAAAACAGGAGAAATTCGACTATGCATAGACTTTAGAAATCTTAATAAAGCATCCTTGAAGGATAATTACCCATTGCCAAAAATGGATCACATTTTGCAGAGGGTTGCAGGTTCTTCAAGAATCTCTTTATTAGAAGGTTTCTCTGGTTACAATCAGATTCTAGTTCACAAAGATGACCAAACCAAAACTGCATTTACTACTCCATGGGGCACTTTCATGTATGTGAAAATGCCTTTTGGGCTAAAAACTGCAGGAGCTACATTTCAAAGGGCCATGGATATTGCCTTTTCCAAGGAAATCCATGAGTTTTTAGTCATTTATCTGGATGATATTACTATTTTTTCGAAAACAAATGATGAACACTTAGATCATCTGAGACAAGTTTTTATCAAATGTAGAAAATATGGTATATCTCTTAATCCTAAAAAGACTCTTTTCGAGCTGGAAGAAGGCAAACTGTTAGGTCACATCATCTCAAAAGAAGGCATTAGAATAGACCCTGCAAGAATTGAAGCAATTCTAAACATTCAACCACCAAGGAACATTAAAGAACTCCAAGTATTCCTGGGAAAAATCAATTTTCGAAGAAGATTCATTTCTAATCTGGCTGAAATTATAAAAGATCTTAACAACATGCTAAAAAAGGACTCCTCAATAAAATGGACAATAAAGGCCAAACAATATTTTGAATCTATTAAACAAGCCTTAACAAAAGCACCAGTCCTTATCAGTCCAGATTACACAAAAGATTTCATAATCTTTTCCTTTGCATCCAAACACACCATAGTTGCAGCTCTTCTGCAGAAAAACGATCAAGGCTTTGAACAGCCCATTGCATTTTTTAGTAAAGCTCTCAGAGATGCACCACTGAAATACAATATAATAGAAAAATAGGCTTTGGCTCTGGTTAAAGCTATCAAAGATTTCAGAGTGTATATACTTCATTCACACATCATTGCACATGTCCCTAATGCAGTAGTTAAAGACATTTTGACACAAGATGGACCAGATAGTAGGAGAGGAAAGTGGATAGCCACAATCCTTGAATACGATCTGGAAATTAAACCAACTAAACTCATTAAAGGACAGGGTTTAGCCAGACTGATGGCTGAATAAAATTTTAATGCCTTAGATATTGCACAAGTAGATGAACAGGAGGAGATAGCGACTCCATTGATCAGTGAGGCCTATCTAGACTCACCATGGTACTCTGATATAATATTTGTACTAACAAATTTACAAGCTCCTCCTGGACTGACCAAAACCAAGGCAAGATTCATCAAGAAAAAAGCAATGAGGTTCTGTATCTTAAATAATGCACTTTATTAGAGAGAAAGTACTGGGATTTTACTTAATTGTTTATTGAAATCTGACCCTGACAATATCCTTGAGGAATTTCATGTAGGTGACTGTGGAGGCCATCTATACTGGAAGAGTAGTGTAGAAAAAATACTAAGAGCTGGTTTTTACTGACCATCTTTATTTTCTGATGTTAAAAATTTGGTTACCTCTTGCCATAAATGCCAAATTTTCGAAGGTAAAAAGAAACTGTTACCTTTACCTCTGAAACCAATATCCACTGAAAAACCATTTCAACTATGCGGGTTAGACTTCATAGGTGAAATTCATCCTCCATCTTCAGGTCAACACAAATGGATTTTAACTACTACTGATTACTTTACCAAGTGGATAGAAGCAACTCCCACTAGGCAAGCTACGGATTCAATTATTATCTCATTTATAGAAAGTAATATTTTTTCTAGATTTGGATGCCCACATAAAATCATTAGTGACAATGCAACAGCATTCAAATCCAAGAAAATGATTTCTTTCTGCCATAAATACCATATTACCTTAGGTCATTCCACAGCATACTATCCCCAAGGTAATGGTTTAGCTGAATCCTCAAATAAAAGTTTAATCAACATCATCAAAAAAATACTCCAAGACAATAAAAAAACATGGAACAAGAAGTCGATCTATGCCCTTTGGGCTGATACTTACTACAAAAAATTCTATAGGAACTTCACCCTATCAGATTGTTTATGGTACAGATGTAGTTTTCCCTTCTTCCTTGGGTGTCCCAGTCATGAATATTATCCAGGAATCACAGGTGGAAACTAATGATATTCAAAGAAGAATCAATGAAACCATACATCTCCAACAAACTAGAGATGAAGTTTATGAAAAGTCACAAGTTTTACAGCACAAGATCAAAAATATTTTTGATAAAAGAGTTAAGGAAGATGACTTTTTCATAGAGATCAAGTTTTAAGATGGGATTCAAAAAGAGAAGATAAAGGTAAACATGGGAAGTTTGACTTTCTATGGAAAGGACCCTATCTGATATATGGTTACAGAGGTAATAATTCCTTTTTCATCAGGGGTTTGGATGAAACTAAGCTTCAAGAAGGACCAGTGAATGGTAGGATGTTGAAACATTACTATTCCACAGAGTCACTTAACAGATAGATTCATTTACTTTATCATTGTAAATATTCATTGTCAGTGCGTATATTGGATTGGATATTTTAGCTACAAAGTTGAAGCCCGAAGAGAAGCCCCTAAGCTTTGCAGTATAAGATGTCATAAATATGATTGTTGCAGAAAAAAGAAGACAATTACAAGATCATCAAGGTCAATGGATAAGGCTACTGATCTCAGAGTTCTTGACATTTCACCATGAAATTCCATCCCCAAGTGAAGCTGATGTTAGTGACCTATAATATAGGATTCATAATTTTGACTAGACTGTTGGTAATCTTGTAAATCTGTACATACTTTGCCTTCTGCAAGTTGTATTCACATATTTTGTAAAAAAATCAAAAAATCAAAAACAGGGTAAAAAGTCCTAAAAGAAAAATCAAAGGAATTAGAAAAAATAAAAGACCCCAAAAGAAAAATGAATAAAAAAATAAAAATGTACAAGTATAAATGCCACTACTTTTACCTTTTGACTATGGTAGAGTGTCAATAAATGCCATAGTCTGTGATGAGTTGAACAATTTAAACTTGACTTGTCACTTTTCAATTTCAAATGTTATAGATAGAGAATAAAGAATTTTCATAAAGTTTAATCATGAAAATTCAGTAGTTAGGTAGAGAAATAAGTGAATCCAACAGTTTAATCTGGATTCATGGATGAAATAATTGTAGAATTAGATAGTTTATTTTCTTTCAGAAAGAATAAATGATGTGAAGGTTGCTAGCTCAAATGCACCTTACTAAAAAGGAAGAAAAAATGTTAGCATGGTAAGTTGGGTAGGTAGAACAAGGTGATAAGTCTCAATGTAAATATCATTCATCAGGGCTGCAAAATAGCTAACTTCCCCTTCCCATAGTCATGAAACATTCTAAACTATCAGTCAGAAAGGCTCAAGGCATTTCCTTGACTTTTGTTGGGACCGGATCCAAGCCTCTATGGCTAATTAGTTGAAAGTGTAAAATGTCTATATTAATCCCTTAAACTCACATCATTTCTCCATTTCATGCATTCATCCCCATGAATATTCCTAATTAAAACCTCATTTTACTTAAAGACATTATAATTCCCATTTGACTAATTTCCATCATCACATGAGAAACATTAAACCCTCAAAATAACATTATATCATAAGTCAAAGTGATAAGATTAATGCAAAATATCTTTTAAAACTTCACTTTACTTGGTTATGTTTATGTGTTTTGAGTATACCTTGTCCTATTTTCATATTAACTTTAACTTATATATTAAATCCCTATAAAAATAACATTTTCCTATTGTATATAACCCCTTTTATATAATAGCCCCAAAAACCTATTTATTATAACTTTAGCCAAAGTTATTTAATCCCCACATGTTTAAATAAAACACCCACATTACAACCCCTTTGGCTAAAATATATCTTTATATTAAATCCCTCCCCTATGGTAAGTAAATCACCTTGATTTAATTACTATATAATAAAAATATATGAAAAAAACTCTTAAACATGTGTTAATATATGTTTAAAACAAAAATATTGGAAACCCGAAGTTTCATTCAAAATAAACTTCAAATAAAGCCTATCCCCTTTTCTTATTTTTTCCTCGACTCCCTTTACCCAAAATTAAAGATATAACCTAACCCAATTCCCCGATACATATCCCATACCCCTATATTAACCTTGGTTAAATCCCTTTTAAAACCCCTCCCGATCGCTTTTTTCATTGAAAAAAGTCTGTTTGTACTTAAAACTTAACCAAATACCTTTACTCAATCAGATTGAATCCTAACCCTCCGATTCCCAACCTACATTTGATCCAACGGTCGTTAACAAACGCGATAAATCTATTACATTCCTATCCTCCCATCGCATTGAATGGTAACCGTCAAATCTTTATTCACTTCAAGATCCTACGGCCCTAAATGATCGTGATGACTTTCCTTTCCCCACACCTTTTCTTTTAATCGTGACCCTTCGCTTAAAAGAGCCAGATCCGACAGACGAAACCTCATATCGCGCCCATAAAGTGATCGATCAAAGTTTTATAAATTCTGTGCGATATGGGTTTTTTTCCAAAAACCACCCAATGTCGACGTGTCAATATTTGATTGAATCGCGTTCAAAAAGCGAAATACCACTTACCGCTTCATAGCTGCGCGATAAACCGCCAACCCAATCCAAAACCACTCCCGCCTTTATATGAAATTAATGCTATTAAACCTTGATTCGACTAAGTGTTTAATGTATTAAAACTTACAATTTTTCATTACTTTTCACCTATTCGCGCCTGTAAACTTGTGAAGAACCTTTGATGAGCCTTTTTCATCATTTGAGAGCCTACCAGTGAACCAGTGATTATTTGAAAGACCATTTTACTCTGCAATTCAATCACAAAGAGCCACCATACCCTCTGATAGCCTAATTCAATATAATTGAAGACTTTGAAAGCCCCTGCAACTTAATCAACCGCAATTATACCTGTAAAGGTATTTTTCGTCAATCTCATCCATAAAAGCTTCAATTTTAAAGGAAAAAACAACATTTTACCAGCCATTTCCTTTAATTTACTAAATTATCCACATAGAGAATCCAAAAAGCATCCAAGGTATAGGGGAAACCTTGTCAAATTTTCCCCAGAATCCCTCATTTCTGTTTTAGCAAGTTTTATCTATTCCCTCATCATTTTTCACTGCTGAAATCAATCAAGATCACCCTCTGAGCATTAAAAATGTTTTTTCCATCCAGAACCCTGCTCAGAATCCTATTTCACCAGAAAAATCATTCAAAAGCCCCTTGTTTCCAAAAGAAGAACTTAGCAAATAGTTTAAGCTTTCTCTGTTCAGTTTAAAATGACAAAGAAACAAGTAACGCCCAAATCAGGAGGCCCAAAACCTCAGAAGAAAGCCTCTGCTAAAATCCCTCAGCCTGAGTCTTCTAAACTTGATAAACCCACCCCTGCACTCACTGCTGAGAACACTAAAGTTGTTAAGTCTGTCCAACCTCCAGTTACTTCACAAGAAAATAGTGCTCTTGTTGATCTTGATTATAGAATATTAGACCTTTTGAGTTGAATTCAATTTACTTGATGTCTATAACTGGTGTTTTGGCAAATCTGTAGAGAAAATTGTTAAAGATATACTAGTTAGGGATTCCAATCTGCCAAAGTACATTGTCCTTCTTACTCATTCAGCCCTTGATTTTGTCAGATTGTGTCTGTCATATTATCTTCCAGACCAGAGGTGCATTGTCAATAAAGATAGGGAGGTCATATTTTATATCAATGAAGAATCCATAAACTCTATGCTGCAACTAAACCATGACCCCAATGTTGCTTCATTGTCAATAGAGGATTTAACTCAGCTTTACCTAGACCTAGATTTTGCTTCCAAGTTCAAATATTCCAGACTTTTTGCCCCACACAGGTTGATATCCCTAAGCTTAATCCTCCATTTGATACATCTGAATTTCCAAGTGAAACAAGGCAGCTTGTCTCCATGCTGTCATTTATACTAGGATATAACAGTGATGAGTTCACTGATGTTGCTATCTTAGGTTTTCTGTCTATTTTGAGTCCTGGCCAGCCTCCATACATTGTATAAAACTTTTCCAAGTTCATTGCAGAAAACATGCACTACCAATTGTCCAGATTGCCAGAAGAAGGAGTCTTTAGATATACTTCACATCTACTTCATCTCTTTTTGTTTTATCAAGCAGACAAGTTTCCTATTGAGTTTTAGAAACTAGATCCAGAAGGGAATGTACTTTCAGTTGTATTTTGGTCATCAATTTTGAGGAAATGGAACGGGGAATACACCTATGCAGACTTCAATGACTTTTTTATAGTACCTGCAATGAATTTATTAAATAAGGAACAGACCCCTAGAATTAATGAAGAAACAAAGAGGAGCTTACAGCTATCTGAGAGCTATAAAATAGGGGACTGGTACTTATACAAGAACTACACATAGATCATAATATATGGTGCACTCTTGGCTCCATATAAATTACCTAGATTTGTGACTACAAGGAATTTTGCTCTAGAATATTTGAGGCAACTTTTGAATGCAGATGAAGTCAATTTCATGGCTTCCAGAAAAAAGACTCAGTTTAAACTGAAAAATCAAGTTGGGCCATTCATTGTGAACAACAAAGAAGCTGCAAATGAGATTAATGTCAAGTTGAAAGAATATAAATTCCCATACAGTTTTATGTGGAATTATGATCCTCATAGTGTTTTAAGCATGATCAGATTGAAATACAACTTGTCTGCTTTCTTGCATGATCCCAAGCCTCAAATTGAAAAATATGCCAATAAACTTGAGTGGGAACCAAATACTTTATTTGATGATGACTCACAGGGCATACCGGGACAGGTGAAAATTCTTCAACAACAAGTGAATCTTACTGAACAGGTTGCCTACATAAGAAATCATTTGTGAACAAGAATCACTTAAGGCATTCACTCACAATGGCCTTCTATTCAAATAATATATGAACAAAAAGATCTGCTACAGGTTGCCTTAGCATAAATTGATAAAACAAAGAAGAAACTTGGCAAAAAACCACCACAAGCAGTTCAACTCATATCATTTTTTAATAGTAAAAACATGGAAGAACTAGAAGAAATGAAGATTCCTGACAGGTCAGAGGCTATTCTTGAGATCAAAAAGGTCCTAACAAAGAGAAATATTATGAACAATCTGGAAGAAAAATGTGACAATATGAACATATCAATCAGTAAATTCAAGACCAAGTATGACTTGTTGCTAGAAGCAGGACTTCCAGATATTCATGCATTAAATGAAAAATTGATGCCACAAAAGGATTTTGATCAGAAAATTAGAGCCCATGCTAAGGAGCAGGCTAAAAATCCTTTGCCACAAGGATTTCCAAGTGGAAAAGTGATACTTCAATATTTTGAGAATTTATTCTTTTTGGAGAATGAAATTAAACATATGTTCATAGTGAAGCCAAACTTTGCTAAGTACACAGAGGCTGATAAAAGCTACAAAAAACTAAAAAGTATAAAGATCCCAACAGCTCAACAATGGCAAGAATTCACAGATCTGATGTGAATTTGATAGGTAAAAGAGCAGGAAAATCACATGAAGAAATCATATTTTACTTTTACCTTAGGGTAAAAATTCAGGGATAAAGTGTATCAGATTTTCAAAGAGTATCAGTAAAAAGAATGTTACTACTGATTATTTTTCAATTACAGCAGTAAAACAGTGAAAAAAAGATGATAAAGAGTATGAGGGTTGAAAGTGAAGAGAAAGAGTGATCTACAAGCTATCTTCCATGAGATAATGCATCCAATGCCAGCAATGCTCACAGCACATCATGAAATCATTTTGATTAGGATAATCAGTTCTATATTTCTTTGTAAAAGAGAACATCTTGCAAACTGTTTCGCTGCTGTCCCTCTTCTTATGTTATATTTCCTATTTTTCCTTGAAACATTATATCAAACTTTGAGATATTTTGTAAACAATTCATTTGTATAAATACTTCATCATTCGAAGTTTTCAGGGTGGAATAAAATTTATCAAGACTACTATAGTCATTTTTTTGGATATATTGAAGTTGGTGTGCGTCAATTAGCAAAGCAATAGACTGGAATTGAGGTTAAAGACATCATAACTCAGGATTCTTGTGTTGACCAGATAAGTCTAGTGTTTTTCCTGTTTTCATTGTTTTTTCTTTCAAAAGTTTTCATATATTCATTTTGATGTGTTTCTATCTTTAATGATCAACTAGGAGAATTTAGACAGGATTAGTGATAAAAAGCTCCATGTTTTTAACTAGTTGGCATTATTATGTTTTCTGCTTGATAACCGTACTATAAAATTCTTAATTGTTCTAGGTCCCTGTTTGATTCCCTCTTTCAATCTTTATTTCTGTAACTTAAGGATTCTTAAGTGCCCTTTTGTTCAGATTTCACCCATTTCATCAACAAAGCCTATTCAAAAGCCTTAGAAGGTCATCTACCATGCCCTTAGTACATTTTCATCTTTAAGTCTTATTTCCTATCTCTGCTTGCCTAGAAAGTTGACTTCATAGCCCAATGTTCTGGAAGATCCCTCTGGTTTACCTTGAAACACTTTTTATTCCCACCACACTTTCAAAACAAGTCCCACTGTCCACTCATATCTAGCCTAAAATCCAATTAAAAAACAAAGTTAAATCTTTAGGAGAGATCCCTTTCCGGAACTCAAGAAGGCTAGATCCTGAATTCTAAAAGCGTTTCTTGGTTACCCCTAGTTTTCTTAACTACAAAAATCTCCATCCCACAACCTGATAATTACTAGGGTGATAACACAGCGTTAGGAGGAATATTTCAGTTCCCCTAATCATAATATTGGCGTTGTTGGGCCCGGGATGGCTACACTAGGTTCATCGATGCATTGTTTTGCAGTGGTGGATTTTGTGCTGGAAAAGGGGGATATAGTTTCCCCTGCCCCTGTTTGGTGTAATATTGTTGGGGGGGATCTCTTCCATCAGCTTTCCTAGCTGAGTACTAGGTCTCCTTCGAGGGAGGGCACGATCCTCCCTGTTGTTGATGATATGGTGCCACCCTATTCATCATATTCTGCAAAGGTACAAATTGACTTTGGTGGTATTCAGGTTGCGTCACGTTCTGGGTAGAATCATACGCATATCCTGGATACTTCTGCCTAGGTGACCTTGATTCAAGGACCCGATCAAACCGTATGTATTATTCGACGCACCCAGTAACTCTCTATAAGTTTGCAGGCGCGAGGAGTTTAGTAGGACATCGTAAATATATCCTCACTTGGTGTATATGAGTTCAAGTTATTGGGATTTACTAATGGCGTCCTCCTCAGAGGTAGGTTTTTGTGTCGCCGTGTCTTTTGAGATCTCTGTTGTGAGAGTTTTCAAAAACAAGTCCAGCAACACTCTATCGTCGAATTTGGCTTTACACAAACTACGACATCGCCGCCATTCATGGAGATGGTCTGATATATGGACGGCTGGTGTTTGCCTAAAATGAGTTAGCACTTCCATTCTCAAATCATGGTAAATGGGTAGTTGAAAATAAGTGAGGACCTACACTAGGTGGGGCCCACAACCTATTTTTAGGTGTATGTCTATTTTTAGAATGGTGAGCATATTCTATTTATAGTGGGAGTCTATTTATAGATGGTTGAGAAAATTCTATTTATAGATGAGATTCTATTTTTAGATGCATGGGCGAAGTCTATTTATAGATCGCATGTCTAAAAATAGATCGGATATCAATTATTATTAGCCCTTAATAATAATTAGACAATAAATAATAATCTATTCTCTTGAAGCACTTGATTTCAGTTAACTGATGTGGCAAACCAAGTGACTGAAGGAATTGCGAGTTCTAAGGTTGGTTGGTGGGACATGCAGAGTGGACATCGTTGTAACAGAGTTGGATGTGTAGTTATGTGAGTTGTTATTTAGTTTAACTCAGTTAATTGAGTTAAAATCAGTTGGGCTAGTTGTAACTAGTTGTAACTAAAGAAACACTAGTAAGAGATCAGTGAATTAATTATTTAATTAATTCACAAGCAGTGGTCTCACATGTATGTGAAGAACTACTATTGTTAACTACATGCATGTCAGATCCAGTGGAGACCCAGTTGAGAGATAGGTGAAAGGGCATGTTTCACTATCAGTTGTGATTATAATGGTGCATTTAATGCAACTACACACACATTGGATATGCCAATGAGGATTGTGCAATTAAGGCAAGGCAAGGTCGAATTCATTCAGGGATCTTCATCAGCAAGGATTGCGCAGTGGAGGCAGGCTGTCAGGAGGCAGTAAATTGGTGCATCTTTATGTCAATTTTTGTATGACAGTGTGAGACGATTGTATATTGTACTGAGAGCTCTTGGAGTAGATATTTGTATGATATTGTTCCATGATCCATGATATACATAATATATGATAGTGGGGTTTTTAGCTTTATGATTTCCCGGTAAAAACATCTGTGTTATGTGTGATTAATTTTTCTTCATGTGTTTGCAATTGGCAATTAAATTTCCCCAAATATTTAGGTAGAAGGATTATGTATTTAACAGTGGAAATAATTGTTAGATCAGGAGAATTCGGCAATACATCACAGTATTAAAATTTCTACATGGTATCGGAGCAAATAAGATTGCAATATTGAAGCAGTAGCTGAGTTTTGTTGGTGGAAACAATTCGAATTTGCTGCAAGAATTTATTGGTGCGACAGTTGAGTAAACATCAAAATTGTTTTGAGTGGTTTGCAGTTAGAGTATGCACTCGAGGGAAGCTCAAACTACATTGCATGGAAGGATAGGATGGAGGCGGTGCTTGAAGATAATGGCTTGAAGGATGTAATATCCCAAAACAGGGATTTAGAAAGACATGAGCTATATAATGGTCTTGCAATGAATAATAAGCTTATAATAAGTGCAATAGACACATATACATCGTTTGGAGCTACAGCAGCAACTTATATTCTGATCTATGATCCAAAATATGGCGAAAAACAGCTATTTCATTCCTAAAAACGTCATTTTATGTGATTTGCGTAAAAATAAGGGAAAATGACGGTGGGATCCTTTATCTTAGGTCATTTGGGACTCACATACCAAATTTCATCAAAAACAAATGACTCTAGCTATGTTAAACAGGTCTCCCACTCCCGATATGGCTTAAAAAGGCCCAATCCCCATGACTTGATTACTGCAGAATTTACTGAAGCACAGATAGCGTGATTTTCTGAAGGTGATAGATGAAATATGGTATAAACATCAGTAAATCAGATTCATAATGTTTCTCATACAGTATAAGAGGAATAATGAAGACTTTTATGATAAAACCCCTCTAAAAGAGGTGCTGCAACAATTGTATTTAACTGTAAAACCTTGACAGCGTTATTTTCTGAAGCATATAGCAGTTGGATATTACATATTAGATCTAGAGAAGATATTTTTACAAAAATTTAGATCCATATCATATCTATACACTATAAAGGCTCCTCTTTCAGATCCCCTTGGGGCTTTCAACAAAACATGAATGTACAAGAGTAGATCTGAGATCTACTACAGCAGATCTGCAGAATTGTTCAGAAATTCTGAAGTAGATATATCAATAAAAAAATCAGATCTGAAACATACATGGATTGTATGGCCAATCCATGGATCACCACAGTGTAAGGAAGGCTCCATAACACCAGAGATCTCTCCTCCAAATAGTTGCCAAAACACCCTGCAACTTCTCACTTGCAAATAACGCAATCTAGGGATAGAAAATGCATTGTAGGCTTGATGCACTGTTTGGCCTAATGCCAAGATGTAGATCGGGAGCTCCAATCAGCTAATACACTCTTCTAGGAGGTTAAAAGACACACTCACTGAGAAGAGGCACTAGTATAATCTAGATCTGAATAGATCTAGCCTCCACTTGTTGTTGCTCACAAGGACAACCAAACCCTCAACAGGATTTGAGTTGTAGTTGGAATAAGAAGCTTGGCCAAATTCCTAATAGTGGACCAAGAAATGAAAGGCTCCTCCAAGAGCTACTCAATAGAAGAGGTGGGAATCCCGATCAGGAACACCCAAGTGCTAAACAGCACTATTCTCTGCTAAATATCCAAGAGAATAAGAAATGTCTAAACAGACAATATCTTCTGAAATCATATGGTCATAAACCCGCTCTCTTGTTTTCCTTCTCTTCCTTTTATAAGATAGATTCCTTGCAAACCTTAAACCATCTCAAATGAATTAGCCCTATTCACATGAACAGTCTCTGACTTGATCTGCGTTGTTTATCTCAGAGGTTCAATGAATCTAGACAGCGTTGTGATTTGGTCATGTTGACCCAGTCAAATAGTTCAATCCCCTTCACACATAAGGTTGTTTTAATGTAAATAGCCCAGATATGTCTTTGTTCACGTGGCATTGATTTATTCATAGCTTTAGGAGTTTTACATGTCCTCCTTTGCATTTTTATTCATCAACATGAAAAGAAAAGAAAAACAAATCAAAATTGAATATTCCTATTAGCTTGGGCTAATTTAGGAATATCATAGTCCTCCCCTCCCAAATGTTGCTTGTCCTCAAGCAACTGTAAGGATAGAACTGAAGAGCATCTCCTCTTCTTCTTGTAGCATCTTCAAATGATATGTTCCTCCAAATAACAAGGTGCCTTCTCAACAATATTCCCTCAAGTTGTTCCTCCCATGTGTAAAAGCATGCCTTTGGTAAAATTCCCAAATGTCTTTCATCATGAAAAAGTAGAACATACATGGAGACAACAATATGTGATCTAGAGGCCTTCTTGAGGCATGGAATCAGAAATATGTTGGGAATCATCATCCCCATGTGAAAGCTCCATGCCCAAGCTATCATCCACAAAAAGTGAGTTACCCTCCAACATAGTAACTCATAAAACATCTCTTCCACCTTAAGCTCCTACAAAGAAGGTGGGCTGCATGGCTGAATTTGTGGGATCAAACTGTCCATCCCACTCTGCTTCTCTCTCCACTTATGATATGTGTGGAGCTTATGTTGACCTTGGGCTTAAATATAACGGTCCTCAAAGATGACCCAAGTCACTCCATCAAATAAATCACCCATGAGGTGCCTCCTCAAATAACTCCAGATCTCCAAATGGTCCCTCCCATAAAAAGACAAGAGGTGTAGCATGGCAATCATGGTCTGCCCATTGTTTCTCCTTAAACATGAAACATTTTAAGTATGGAGAATCATACTCCCAATGGGCACCTTCATCTCTCGTGCCACTCCCCCAATATAATAAAATAAGAACATCATCAGTATATGGAAGCATGAACAAATGAAAACAAGTTGCCATGTGACAACCAGGGGGTGGAATATTGTTCCATATGTGGAACCAGCGCAATGCATCCCTTGCCTGCCTCATATCATAGTGAAAAAAGTGTCTTTTCAGCCACTTTTTTGCTGCCCCATTCATCTTACAATATGAGGCCATGAAAGTACAATTTGGTGCCAATGGTGCACAGCATAAATCATGTGGCATTCCCCCACAAACCACAAATAAAATGGCCAACATCAATGCTGAAAATTGCCTCAAGTACATAATAATACAATAAACCAAAATGAAAGACCCTCCTTGGTACAATATGCTGCTCAAAAAGATAAAGGAGTACAAATAATAAATCAAAAATATTCATTCTCCATCATGTACTTTGGTCATTGAGCTTAAATGGCTCAATTGCAAGTTCTCCCTCACTTCAAATGAGTAGGGAAGTAGTTGTGCAAACCTCTTCATCATCTTCTAGGCTATGCATCTCTCCATATGTTGATATACATCCATTTGTATTTCTTCCCAAGTGAACTCATCCAAAAAATAATGGTATGCATTAGAATACATGGGAATAAAGCTCACCAATGCTGCATGTGGATCTCTCTCCTTATGCTTGAAAATCCAAGTTAGGAAAATCATAGCAAATAAGATCATATAATATAATAGATGTCTCCATCCACTACTCCATAATACTCCTCTCCTACATGCCTCCATAGTGCATCATATGTGAATTGATCTTGGGAATACTCCATCAAACAGTCCAAGCTCCCAAGTGACAGCGTTATTGGCTCTTGCATTGAAGCTTCTGTCATCTCATAGCTTCTCCTTTTGACATCCCATATGCCAAAGTCATCATCAAACATAATGATGCTATATGTGAGAGATTCCTCCCAAAGTGGAAGTACCTCCTCATCCTCCAAGGTCAAAGAGTAGCCCCCTTGCACCATGATAGTGCCATCTCCTACTCTTGCAACATCATGCAAAGTATGGAATAAGATCAGTCCATACTCTCTCAATAACAACCAAAGCAATAACAGCTCTAGTTTCCTCCTCACACCATCATCATATAGATCATGGAGCAACATCATAAAAGTAGATATGAAAGAGATCACATCACTCCAATATACCCAAACTCCTTGCTGCCATATGATTTAAGTGTCCTGCCACATACCCTTAGAAAGAGAATGATGACCAAACTCCTTCAAGAGTAACCAACGCAGTCTTGCATCCTGTTGTCCAGTATCATAGATATGCAAGTGGTTTCCCAACCTCTTTCTCATTAGCTTCACCCATCCAACCCATGGTGAGCGTCTATCATCATGCCCAAAAGTGGCACTCCTCTAATGGATAATACCATCCTCCCAAATCATATTTTTGCTCTTGCATTTCATGGGATGTTGAAATGCAATCTTCTCAAGGATCAATTTGATCCCATAAGGACCCAAATAGGTGGTAGGAAAAAACCTCCCATCATGATGTGTGTGGCTCAAGGAGTGTCCAACACAAACATGAGAGATGTTATCCATCTGAAGATTTCCTCCATCATCTATCTGTTCCTCCTTGAATCCATGAATATCCAAGTGTGAGAAGGAAAGAGCCTCCTCAGACTGTCGAAGAACTTTGCACTTCATGATGTGTTGAAGTGCACCTCCAATGAAATATCTCCATGATATTTCCTCCTGATGCATGGCCCTCCAAAACCAAAGAGCACTTGGATCTGCTGCAGTTAGAAGTTTCTCTTTGAGCTGGGGAGTGCTCATTGAGAAAATGTTATCTAGAAAGGAGAAAGGTTTTCTCACTTCAAGATGCCTACCATCTATTATTCCTTCCTCTATTGCTTCATGAATGAAGTTGCCATGTGAATGCTCCCATGAGGAATGATTCTTCTTTTCTTCATTACTGCTCTTGTACAGCGCAGTGAAATTCTGCTGCTCTAAGTCAACAGTATGCAGTGATGTGGACCCATCCATAATGTTTGTTGAAATGACAAGAGATGGACATTTAAGCATGCCTTGGTGAAATTTGGAAGCTCCTTGCAGGGCTGCAAGAGTCTCCTCTTCATATGTGTTGGCTTCCCAAACTATTGAAGATGAAGGCTACTCCTCCATGGCTACAACAGTGCTGGTACATGCCTCTTCAACTGGTGGTGAGGGCTCCTCCCTCCTTCTGTCGAATCTCTGGATCATCCTTTGAGAAAAATCAGCAAGAGTAGAAACCCTTGCATGGCTCAAATGGTTGAACCACCAAATATTTTCTTCACCTTCAAGGTGTAGCTCTGCAATTTCTATAGCCTTTCTATCTACTACAGGATGTATCAAGAAGAAATACTCTAGCTTCATCACCCAAGCCTCTAATGCACATGTGAGTGATCCATCAAAGGTGGATAATAGAAATCTATTGCCTCTCATCATCCCATCGTTGTGGGGTCTTCTCTCTTCCTTCAGCTAAATAAATTGTGATAAAGCTAGAGTCTCTTTGAAGGCTCTAGGTTTAGCTCAGTATTCATCAAGGTATTCACTTAGAATTTCAGATTCCAAGTTCTCTTCATGCTTCATGTCTTCTTCTCTTTGAGAGTAGGAAGTGCATGGTCCTTCCTCTTATTCTTCTTCTATCTTATTAATTCTGAAAACTAATGAGAGTAATTTCATCTTCTTCATCATTCTTATCTCTTCTTCTTCTTCTTATTCTTATGATAGCTGGATCTCACAAGCTGAGCCAGAGATCATGCTTTGATACTACTGTAATATCCCAAAACATGGATTCATCAATACATGAGCTGTATAATGGTCTTAAAATGAGGAATAAGCTTAGAATAAGTGAAATAGACACATATACATAATTTTGAGCTACAACAGCAACTTATATTCTGATCTATGATCCAAAAGATGGGGAAAAACAGCTATTTCAGCCCTAAAAACATCATTTTATGAGATTTGCGTAAAAATAAGGGAAAATAATGGTGGGATCCTTTATCTTAGGTCATGTGGGACTCACATATCAACGTTCAGCAAAAAAAATGACTCTAGCTATGTTTAAAAAGTCTCCCACTCCCGATATGGCTTAAAAAGGCCCAATCCCCATGACTTGATTACTGCAGAATTTACTGAAGCACAGATAGCGTGATTTTCTAAAGGTGCTAGATGAAATATGGTATAAACATCAGTAAATAATATTTTTAGTGTTTCTCATACAGTATAAGAGGAAGAATGAAGACTTTTATGAGAAAAACCCTCTAAAAGAGGTGCTGCAACAATTGTATTTCATTGTAAAACGTTGATAGCGTTATTTTCTTAAGCATATAGCAGATGGTGATTACATATTAGATCTAGAGCATATATTTTTACAAAAATTTAGATCCATATCAGATCTGTACACTAGAAAGGCTCCTCTTTCAGATCCCCTTGGGGTTTTCAACAAAACATGAATGTACAAGAGTAGATCTGAGATCTACTGCAGCAGATCTGCAGAATGATTTAGAAATTATAAAGCAGATATATCAATAAAAAAATAAGATCTGAAACATACATGGATTGGATGGCCAATCCATGGATCACCATAGTGTAAGGAAGGCTCCTTAACACCAGAGATCTCTCCTCCAAATAGTTGCCAAAATACCCTACAACTTCTCACTTGCAAATAATACAGTCTAGGGATAGAAACTGCGTTGTAGGATTGATGCACTATTTGGCTTGATTCTAAGATGTATATCTGGAGCTCCAATCAGCTAATACACTCTTCCAGGAGGTTAAAAGACACACTCACTGAGAAGAGGCACTAGTATAATCTAGATATGAATAGATCTAGCCTCCACTTGCTGTTTCTCACAAGGAAAACCAAACCCTCAACAAGATATAAGTTGTAGTTGGAAGAATAAGCTTGGCCAAATGCCTAATAGTGCACCAATAAATTCAAGGCTCCTCCAAGAGATACTCAATGGAAGAGGTGGGATTCCCGATCAGGAACACCTAAGTGTTAAACAACACTATTCTTTGCTAAACAGTCAAGAGAATAATAAATTTCTAAACAGACAATATCTTCTAAAATCATATGGTCATCAAGCCCCTCTCTTGTTTTCCTTATCTTCCTTTTATAAGATAGAGTCCTTGCAAACCCTAAACCATCTCAAATGAATTAGCCTTGTTCACATGAATAGTCTCCAACTTGATCTGTGTTGTTTATCTAGGAGGTTCAATGAATCTAGACAGCGTTGTGATTTGGTCATGTTGACCCAGACTAATAGTTCAATCCCCTTCACACATAAGGGTGTTTTAATTTAAATAGCTCAGGTATGTATTTTTTCACATGTGGCATTGATTTATTCATAGCTTTAGGAGTTTTACATGTCCTCCTTTGAATTTTTATTCATCAACATGAAAAGAAAAGAAAAGAAAAAAAAAATTGAATATTCCTATTAGCTTGGGCTAATTTAGGAATATTACAAAGGAATTCATCGACAGTGATGTTCTTAAGCCCACTTCAACGGATGTTGCATTACTTGACTCATGGAAAAAGATAGTAGCAAAGACGAGAAGGATTTTTTTGGAAGGTCTAAGAGACCATATTGTCTCAAGCCTTCATGGGAAAGCCACTCCATTTGCAATGTGGAAGGCTTTGACAGATCTTTTCCAAAGCAAAAACGACCATAGGAAATTGGTGTTGAAGGATAAACTCAGAAAAATCAAAATGGAAAAGGGCGACAATATTCCTAAGTATCTCACAAAGTTTGTCCAATGTCGGGATGAACTGGGGAGTGTGGGAATCATAGTTGTTGATGATGATTTGGTGAGCTTGGCTCTCTTGGGACTTCCTAAGAGTTTGCACAGTTATCAAGACTCTGTCAACGGACAAGAAAAACTGTTGGATTGGGAACGACTGTGGTCAAATCTAGTGCAGGAGGAGATCAAGGGGAACACCAGGGATGGCTCTTCATCAAAGCATGATGATGAAGAGGTTTGTGCTTTAGCTGCCAAAGAAAGGAAATGGAAGGAAAAGAAATTCCACTCAAAATCTGAGGCTAAAGGAAAGAAGCTAGATTTGTCCAAGGTGAAGTGTTTTCATTGTCACAAACATGGCCATCTCGCCACTAACTACCCATAGAAAAAGAAGAACAAGAAGGTTGTTGGAGTTGTGAAGGGCCTTGGTCAGTTGAGCATGTGATTGTGGTGCCTTGTTTGGTTGGTGTGGTATCTTGATAGTGGTGCTTCCTTCCACATAACAGGAGATAAGGAGCTTTTCAGTGACTTGGAGGAGAAATATCTCCAAATGCATATATAGAGGGGCGACGATGGATGATACAATGCGACCGGAATTGGTACCATTACCTTTGAGACAGATTCAGGTAAACCATTTCTGTTGAAAAAATTTATTCATGTTCTAGGTCTAAAGAATAACTTGGTCTTAGTCGAGATGTTTGAGGACAGAGGTTATGACGTTGTTTTCAGCAATGGAAAATCTTTCTTGCAACATAAAACAACGGGTTGAACCAAGAGGATATGGATTTGAGTCAATAATCTCTACAAGTTGTAGGTAGATGGCTACACTACAATGGTGGACAAAGAAGAAGAAGTGGTGAGCCGAGATGACGGTGAATTATGGCACAAACGATTGGGCCATCTTCACCATGGCACCCTGAAGATTTTGCAGCAGATTTCTACTGGACTTCCTAAGGGTACACTTGCACAAATAGATCAGTGCAAGGGATGTACTATGGGTAAGTTTGTGAAGACCACCTTTCATGAAAAGGAGAACCGTGCTTCGGTAATCCTGGAGAGAGTTCACACAGACGTGTGTGGACCATTCTCGGTTGCTTCAACAGAAAAATACAAGTATTATGTTATTTTTATTGATGACTATTCTTGTAGATGTTGGATCTTCTTCATGCAGAATAAAGATCAAACATTCTCAAAGTTTTGTGAGTTTAAATCATTGGTGGAGAAAGAGTTGGGGAAGTAAGTGAAGGCTCTGCAGAGCGATAATGGTGGTGAATATATCACGAATGAACTCAAATACTTTTGTAGCAAAGAAGGAATTCAAATAGAACTCATAGCGCCTCATAACCCACAGCAGAATGGGGTCACAGAGAGGAAGAAAATAATGATCATGGGTGTTGCATGAGCTATGTTGCATGATCAGGGCCTACCAATGCACTTGTGGGCGGAAGCATGCAACACTGCGGTTTATGTGCAAAACTGTTGTTCTCATAGAGTACCTGGCATGAGTACACATGAAGAAGCTTTTACTAGTAAGAAACCAGATGTTTCTCACTTTAAGATTTTTGGCTCATATGTTTATGTGCATGTGACCAAGAACGCCAGGAAGAAGCTGGAGCTGACTGCTGAAGTTGGGATATTTGTGGACTACACAGAAACACCCCATAATTATCGGCATGTATTTGCAAAACAGTCGAATGACTGTGGTGCGACAGGATATAAAATTCAATGAGGAGAAAGCCATGAATTTGTCGCTTGATAGGGAGGTAGACTTGCATGTAGAGGAGGAACTGCTTGTTCCCAAAGATGAGTCTCTAGATGTGGATCAGCCATAGAAGGAGGCTCATGGAGTGGAGGAGTCCACTCACGCAGAGCCAAACATCAGAACTGGCAGAAGGCATACCACAGAAGCTGAGAGGCTAAAGCTTGATGCGACACAGAATGTAGGAGTCCCTACTTCACTGCACAAATAGAGACAATCTCCTAAATGATTCACTGGATACATGGCTCTCATGAGAAAATTTATTGTGATTGAGCCATCTTCATTTCAGGAAGCAGTGTAGGAGCCCACATGGGTAGATGCAATGGTGGAGGAGTATGACTCCATTGTCAGAAACAATACTTGGGAAATTGTTCCAAGGCCGGTTGATAAATCAGTGGTAGGTTCAAGATGGATCTACAAGGTAAATCAAGCTGCTAATGGGAGTATTGAGAATTATAAGGCAAGATTTGTGGCCTGGGGCTTCTCATAGATCGAGGGGATTGATTATGAAGAAACCTTTGCACCTGTCGCACGGTACTCTTCCATAAGGACCATCCTTGCTCTCTTAGCGCAGATGGGTTGGCACATTCACTAGATGGATGTGAAGATTGTTTTCCTTAATGGGATCATTGAGTAAGAAGTGTACATTGAGCAACCTGATGGATTTTAGATCTTCAACAGCGAGTCATAGGTGTGCAAACTCAAAAGAGCGTTGTATGGGCTTAAGCAAGCACCCTATGCTTGGTACACTCGGATCGATAGCTATTTCACTAGACTTGGCTTCACCAAGAGTGAGGCGGATGCAAACCTATACCAGATTATGGTGGAGGGTAACATTTTAATCATTGTTCTTTATGTTGATGATTTAATACTGATTGGTGATGAGCAGTTGATACACTCTTGCAAGGAGGATCTTGCAAAGGAGTTTGAGATGAAGGATATGGGCCTCCTTCACTATTTCCTCGGATTGGAAATATGGCAGCGAGAAGGTGAATTGTTTGTGTCTCAAGGCAAGTATGCAAGGGAGATACTCGGTAAGTTTCACATGGAGGGTTGCAAACCCATGGATACTCCTCTTCCAGGAAACTGGAGGAAAGAGGACGCTACATCTGTAGAGGTAGTGGATGATACTGTCTATCGATAGTTGGTGGGTTCGCTCATGTATTTTGTTAATACAAGACCTAACATATGCTATGCGACAAACCATCTTAGTCAAGTGATGGTTAATCCTACCAAGCTCTTTTGTAAGGAGGGAAAGCATGTCCTAAGATATCTCAGGGGCACATCTGAGTATGGCTTATGGTACAGACAGACAGATGAGGTGAAGTTGCATGGCTTCACGGATGCAGATTGGGCAAGCAGCCCAACAGACAGAAAGAGCACATTGGGAGGGGTTTTTAGTATCGGATCTACAGCTATTTCTTGGTATAGTAGGAAACAGAGATCTATGGCACTCAGTTCAGCAGAAGCGAAATACATGGCAGCAAGTCAAGCTGCATGTGAGGCTATGTGGATGAGGAAGATCCTGGTTGGTTTTTTCATTTCTCATTTAGATTGTACAGTGATTCGTTGTGATAATAATATTTGCATTAAACTCTCGATTAATCCTGTGTTTCATGATAGATCTAAGTATATAGATGTCCAGTATCATCATATCAGAGATTGTCTGTAGCTGAAGATCATGTTGCTTCAGTACATTCCTACAAAAGATCAGGATGCAGATATCTTGACGAAGGCGCTCACCAGGAGAAAATTTGAATACCATAGAGACAAGATTGGGGTCAAGGATAATCCCTTTCTTGTTGAGAGGGAGTGTTGAGATTCAACAAGATGATGATCCTAGTGAAAATTAAGCACCTACACTAGGTGGGGCCCGCATGCTATTTTTAGGTGTATGTCTATTTTTAGAATGGTGAGCATATTCCATTTATAGCGGGAATCTATTAATAGATGGTTGAGAAAATTCTATTTATAGATGAGATTCTACTTTTAGATGCAAGGGCGAAGTCTATTTATAGATCGCATGTCTAAAAATAGATCGGATGTCAATTATTATTAGCCCTTAATAATAATTAGACAGTAAATAATAATCTATTCTCTTGAAGCACTTGATTTCAGTTAACTGATGTGGCAAACCAGTTGACTGAAGGAATTACGAGTTCTAGGGTTGGTTGGTGGGACATTTAGAGTGGACTTCATTATAACTGAGTGACACAAAGTTGTAACAGAGTTGGATGTGTAGTTATGTGAGTTGTTATTTAGTTTAACTCAGTTAAGTGAGTTAAACTCAGTTGTGCTAGTTGTAACTAAAGATACACTAGTGAGAGATCAGAGAATTAATTATTTTATTAATTCACAAGCAGTGGTCTCACATGCAAGTGAAGAAATACTACTGTTAACTACATCCATGTCAGATCTAGTGGAGACCCAGTTGAGAGAAAGGGCATGTTTGACTATCAGTTGTGACTATAGTGGTGCATTCCATGAAATTACACACACATTGGAGATTCCAATGAGGATTGCACAGTCAAGGAAAGGCAAGATCGAATTCATTCAGGGATCTTCATTAGTAGGGATTAGGCAGTGAAGGTAGGCTGTCAGGAGGCAGTAAATTGGTGCATGTTTATGCCAATTTTTGTATGACAATGTGATATGATTGTATATTGTACTAAGAGCTCTTGGAGTAGAGCTTTGTATGAGATTTTTTCATGATCCATGATATACATAATATATGATAGTGGGGTTTTTAGCTTCATGCTTTCCTGGTAAAAACATCTGTGTTATGTGTGATTGATTTTTATTCATGTGTTTGCAATTGGCAATTAAATTTCCACAAAGATTAAGTAGAAGGATTATGTATTTAATAGTGGATATAATTTTTAGATCAAGAGAATCCGGCAATACATCACAATATTAAAATCTCTGCAAGGAATGCAGTAGCGAGGGCGCTAAAGGTTCCATGTGAATCAGAAGGCTGCTCGATGTACCATTTCTCCGCATGCCCAATTAGGGTGCATTGAAAAATTCTCAGTCGAATAGTATCGTTAATGATACTATTAGACGAACACCACAAGTGGAAAGTCATAATATGATTTCCTGGGTCTTCCGCTTTCTTCCCTTCAAATTTTGGTATATCCGAAGGGATATTCGTGGGCATGGGAGGCCAATTAAGGCTATGTGAAATGGGGTCATTAGTTAAATTTTTTATATATAGAAGATTCAAATATGCTAAGAAGGGTAATTGAATGTTGACTGCCATTGTGTATTGCGGAAACAAAGGTGTCTCAGTGTGATGGTTTATGGGGGGTGCCTAGGGAATATTACCCTGTGGCGTACCGTGTTGAATGTTCTGTTGACTCCCCGAAGGGGTAGCGCTCTTGTTCCCTCTGGGGGTTGAGGGGGGAATTGAGTATGGTGACCCTGCTAGGGTTTCCACTAGAGTGGTGTTGGGTGACCCTTGGGGGTTTCCAATCACAAATACCCTGATAAAGGATGAACCGATAATGGGGGTAGTGTGTCATCTTTGACGCCTAAATGGTGAAAGGCATGGCACTCCTCCCTCTAATGGGGGGGTCCAAGGAACGCCTAGATCGATGAGGTCTCGTTGGGTATATTATGGTGTCAACTAGCTTAATTTTAGTGATACTTTTGGTTTGCTAGAGGAAGGAATATTTTTATCAAATCAAATGCGATCACATGGATAAAAAACAAAAAATAAAAAACAAAACAAAACAAACAAACAAACAAACAAACGAAAAAATGAGATGTAAGTTTTCCTTTAAATTAACGTTATGTGATCAAAAAAGAAAAATATATGGTTTGGTTGTTTAGCATGTGATACTCAAAAGACTAAATATAACTAATCGTTCTTACACTCTCAATGTAACTAGGCCTTGCGAAGATGTCTTATGATGGGTACAGGCTCTAATGTCCCAAAAGAACTGGCGATGCCTTCTAACAACCGAAGAATCGACCATGGTAATGGTAAGAGGATCTAGTGCTTCCTGCACCGTCACCTATAAGGAAGGATGCCCTAGTTTTTTCCACAAAATTACCTTCGTCCCACATGAGCGTTCGAGTCTTGAGCTTCTTCATATTCAGCTACTAGTACCGAACACTAAATGGGTCAGGTAGCCCCAAAGAGTACTGCAATCATTAGGCCTAAGCTTAACCCCCTCTGAAACGGGTCTCTGGTAATGCTCGGGTATTTGTTTCATCGGCGGATAGACGGATTTGAAGCTCCCTAAAAATTCAACATATATCTTTCAAAATGTAGAATGACCATGACAACTTATTGGATGCCTACCCTCGATGGTCCTAACCTGAACTATAATTTATTTTGTGGCCCCTGTGGGGAGAATTTAGTGAGTTCGATTAGTGATTATTTTTAGAGAATCTTAATTTTCTTAGGGAGTGCCTTGGTGAAGTAACTATAAGAAGAGGATAAAGGTCCCAACACATTGGGTGATTTTTGGTCCAATGCTTACCGATGCTTCATGTGTGCTTTGGAGTGTACAATCACAAGGGTTATGAGATGTGGACATGCGCTGATCCTTTACAATATTTTTCTAATTACGTTATGTGTGATTGTTCCTTGCAAAAATAAACGATGTGTGGATTATGGGCCGCTTACACCTTGCCTAGTTAGACTAAGTTTGCACTATAGGGAGATGGAAAATTGTCTTACAAAAGTGTTCATATGCATACGCAGACTCACCATTAGGTGCAAGGGTGGCAGAGATTACTTGTTTTCTTTTTGACAATTTGGTCCTGGTCCTGATTCCTAATGAAAAAATTGAACTAATCTAATACAAAATTTGAAAAAACCTGAATTAGCTAAATATGTGTGGATATATGGGCCACTTAATTTCATGCTAATTACTCTGTGTTTTGTATTTTTTATCATCAAATCATTTGTTCAGACAGCATATGTGTAGTGAAGGCCACTTACTTTCCCCTACTTCAATTATGTGTGATTTGCAAAAATAAAAAACTAAAATTGAAACTACTTAGTTGCTAAGCTAAATTCTAGCAAATAAGCGTCCTAACCTATCATGAAATACTAGGGCACAGTGACTTGCATCCACAACCATTAACTCAAAAGAAATAATCTAATGGAGTCACCATTCTCGTGGTAGTGTATTCTGTGCATGGGAGGAAGAAATACAATTTCCTTAGTAGGGAGGCTGCTTGCCTACATGCAAGTCACAGGTCAAAATGGTTTGTCAAACATTAGTGGAACAAGTTCAACATGTAGTAAGTTAGGTTAAATTGAAACATAGCATGCTACATAAAAAATGAAACAAAAACAAAACAACATGCACAAGAAACGCTCTAAATAGAGAAAACACACTAATAACTCAACAATGGAGAGCTTTCTCCATTTATTAGGTGTTGGTAGTAGTATAAGATAGAATGCTAAATCTATTGTAGTGGATCCTTTGAGCTACGAAGCTCCAATATCCAAGACAATGGGGTCTCTTCCCCTCATGTTTTCAAAGCCTCTCCTCCCTCTCAAAGGATGGTAGATCGACGGAAACGCGGTGAACTCTTCTCTCTTGGATTGAGGTGTTGGGTAACCAACAACTGAATCCTTCCAATCCTCTTACTTATGGACAACACAAGCTGGTTTTATGATGAGAAATTTGGCTAGCATAACATTGTGTCTCCCATTTCTATTCCCATGGCTTGGATTTTATAGAACAATTTCAAGTTTTTCCTCCCTCTCTTGGTCCAAGATAGATGGTGACACAAGAGTGGGGGTATGATTCCTTTGTGTGTTGCACTAAAGCCTCAAGGTTTCTCAAAGGCGACTGTACTTGGTTAGGTTGAGTGAGAATCTTTTTCTCAATGTGCCAAGTGGTCCCGGATAGTGACATTCCACATCTCTAGGACCACGCGACTATTGGAGGGATAGTTGCACTCTTCGCGGCTATCAAAGGAAAATCCGCAATGCGCGCTCAGTGTCAGTGCTTCCTGTGCACGGTCGAAAAATTATCCTACTAACCTTAGGAAAATTTAAATTTTTAGCTCCTCTAATGTATTTCTTCCCTGTAAATCTTTATTTGTACCTTCTGCTTGACATTTTCTAATGTCTTCTGCCTGTCCGATTTTCCAGTGTTGACACAAGCCTCTCCATTCAAACGGAGAAAACGACTCATCCAGTACCAAAAAAAAAAAAAAAAAATTTGTTTGTATGGAACTCTCTACAATAACCATATAACCATAGTCATAAGCCATATAAACAAAAGAACAAAAAATTGATTAACGATCATGAGCAACCAAGAAAGTACAATGGTTGAAGAAACAAAAAACAAAACAAATATTTATCCATTGTTTGGCGATTGATCCGACACAAGGATTTCCCCACCCACTAACTCAATTATATGCCAGATGTCTAGAGCCTGTTGTAGACATTTCTTAGAAAGGAAATATACTTCGGCGTTCCAATCCATGTAGATGTGACAAATAGTAATATCAACAAAACCAGATTTTAAGCAAGTAATTTCTTCTAATATAGGAACCAAAATAAGGTTTTGACATCGCTGCACATTGTTTGTCCAATTTATAACATTTAAATAGTCACCAAAAATCTGAACTGAATCTATCCTTAGTTGTGTCAACCAACACAAAATTAGTTTCATAATTTGTAGTTATGCATAATTGTTTGATCATGTAACAATACCCACTGAAGTATTTAGGAATTTGTGTTCATTTACATGGATGATAATGCCTGCCCCATATATGTCCTAAGGATCTGAGGCACCATAAAAATAGGGCCATGGAACATGGGGTCTAATCTAATCTTCTCTAATGATCCTCGGGGTCATATTGGGGGATGTTGGCACATTCAACCGCAATAGGGTACAGAGCTGTGGAAAAATCCTAGAAAATGCCTTTGTTCCTAGCCAACCAGATGCCCCAAGAGATTATTGGGGGAATGTTCCTTATATGATAATCATTTGAAGAAGACCACCAATTTTTCCAGGCTTCCACAAAATATGTTCCATTCCAATTGTGTCTGATACCCAATATGTTCAGCAAAGCCTCCCATGTTTTTATGGTGAAGGGGCATCTTAAAAACAAATGATAAGAAGATTCTTCAGAATTTTTACATAAACTGCACCATCCCGACCCTTGTTTGTTCATTTTCTGCAGATTGTCCCATGTAGGCACTTTTTTCTTTAGGATGCACCAAAATAACAGTCTTGATTTTGCATGCAATTTTAGTTTCCATAGTAGCTTGTACCACCATCAATAGTCCCCTCTTTCCCACTTGTCCATTTGGAGGTTGTCACGAAATTTTGGAGCGTAATGGCCACTGGGGGCATGGACCCACCAGAGTTCGTCCATCATATCCCTAATCCTAACATCTGATATCTGTATTTATTTGATGTAAACTTTCCAAAATTCACCCCCATGGGGTTCAAGTTGAAGGTCCTCAACTGATTTCCAGCCTTGATTCCAAAACATCGTAATTTCCTCATTTACAATTGGTTGAAGAAATAAATACCATGTGCACAAAGATACTCCAAAATATCCCTTGGAAGTATGTATACCTCGCTACATCCCACCCATGGATCCTCACCCAATCTAAGCCTACTGCCATCCTGATATCCCATGAAGGATCTTCTGCAATAAGATCGAAAGAATCTATAGTAGCCTTCAAAAAGACAGAGGATTTTTTGAATTTCTTATTAGGATTTCACATCCAATCGTCCATAGAAATTGGATCTATATACTTCCTTTTTATCACTGATGTTCAGAGATTATCAGGGGTTAATAAGCGCCACCCAGCTTTTTCCACCAAAGAGGTTGCGAAGCATGGAAGGTCCTTTATTCCCCACCCTTGCCAATCCTTTGGGCGTGCAATTTTCTACCATGCCACCCATTGAAGAACATCATCCTACTCTGATCCCACCCAAAAGAAATGACCACGTACTTTCATGATATGGGAAAGAATACCTTTCGGAACCTGGGTAAGATAAATCTAGTGTATTTGGATTGCAATTAATAATGATTTGATGAGAACCAATCTCCCAGCTCTCGATAGCCACTTAAAGATCTAGTGTTTTACTCGATTTTCAAATTTTTTTTCTACTGGTCATTTCCAATCAATTTTTTTATAGAATTATGATTTGAGGTAAAAGCCTAGGAATTTAAAACTCTCCATCATATGTTTTACTTCAAAAGTGAAAATCGATAGAATTCTATTTACCTCCACACCCGAGAGACCATTATAGGAAATAGAATATTTTTTGTCATTGATGCTCATCCCAATAAATTTTAGGAATAAGTCCAAAATTAATTTCAACTCATGTAAATCACCCCTTAATCCATCATAGAACAAAATAATATCATCTACAAAAAGGATATGTGTAACAAAAATATTTATTGCTACTTAAATTCCTTTGATCTATCCCCTTTTGTTGGCTGCATGAATCAATTGGCTTAGCCCTTCTGCGGCGATGAGGAAAAGTAAGGGAGACAAAGGGCATCCCTGTCTTAGACCACGTTGGCTGTGAAAAAAGGGGGAGGCAACTCCATTAATGAGAATAACAAAAATCACATTCCTTATACAACCCATAACCCAGTTTATGAATCCAATGCCAAAACCTAAGTGAGTCCACAGAAGACGCTAATACATCCAGCTAATCCTGTCATAGTCCTTTGACATCTCAATTTTGAAAATCATTCCCTTTTTGTTGAGTTTTTTAATATTGTGCATGGATTCCTGTGCCACCCCAATGGCTTCGTGGATATGCCTACCATCAAGGAAGCCAAATTGTTCCTTGGAGATGTTTCTAAAGAGGATAGGTTTGAAGTGATTTTCAATGATTTTGGCGATGAATTTATAAGTGCAATATCAAAGGGAGATAGGTTTGAAGTCATCAAAACTCTGTGGGTCATCAGATTTTGGAATTAAAGCCAAAAAATTAGAATTGAGGGGCTCGTATATAAAACCTCTAAGCTGAGATTCGTCCATAACCCTTGTCCGGTCATCGCCTAATAACTCAAAGAAATGCTGGAAAAATTCCACCATCCATCCATCTGGCCCAGGACTCTTATCTTTTTGCAGGATTTTAGTATCCCTTCCACTTCCCCTTTTGTTATAGGGGCCATAAGGGAATCATTTTCTTCCTCCTCGGTATGTCTATGGAAAACTTGGGCCACCCATATCACTTTAGCTATAGAGGCTTATATCAGGGCCTTAAGCAATTTTTTGAAGTGAGAAATTCCAAGAGATGCCAGATCATCAAAATATTTTGCCACACCACCATCTGCATGTTTAAATTCCCAAATAATATTAGAATTCTTCCTGCCCTTAGCATAGATTTTGGAATCCCCAGCCTCAAGCCATATTTCCTACTCTTTAGACAAAATTTTTCTTCAATGTCTTTTAGAATCTTTTCCCTTTCCACTTCCATTTGTTTCATCCTTTCCTTTTTCTCCTATGTACCATAACCATCCTCGTCTGGACATTCCAAGGCTTCCATTCCTATCTATATGATTTTAAAACAACTTTGTCCTTTATATTTTGTTTCCTTTTCCCATAATATTGTTTCATGTTTCAATATTTTTAAATTTTACATAAAGGACCGAGCAAGGGATAAACCTTGGATTCTGACTTGAGGCCTCCATATATCTCTTAATAACATGTTAAAAGATGGATCTTTGAGCCAGGACGAGTTAAGTTTAAAAGGGGATCCAGGCTTCCTACTGGCCCCTTTTAACTCAAATAATATAGGGAAGTGATCATATTCCCCACCAGTGCCAATCCACTGCCTGAAGAAAGGAATTTGAACAACAAGGTCCTCCTTTATCAGGAACTGATCCAAATTCTTATCCACCCTAGCCTTTCCTGAGTCTCCTATTCCTCAAGGCAGGATTGGATTTTATTAGATCAACTTCAATGAACCTACCCATCCAGAGTTTGTTTAGGAAAAAATCAACTAAAGGGTCATTTTGGGCCAAATATTCCCAAGACTCCGACACTCCTAAAGAGAAATTAAAATCTCCACCAAAAAAAACCTGTGAGTTATTCAAAAGAGATATTGAGAAAAGATTGTTCCAAAAAAATGGCTCTTTCCTAACAGAACCCATAAATATTGATAAGAGTGAGGTTTGAACAAAGATCTGAGGAGTACACCTCTGCCCCTAAGACCAAATCTGAGCCCCAATAATTGTGAAGTTTTATGATGTTGTCCCTTAATCCGATCGCTAACCCCCCAGATCTTCCTTTTGCATCAATAGACATAGAGGACCAACCTAGCAACATATTGCTCAAGGATTTTATCACAGTCTCTCCAACACGAAGGTTTCTTTGAGCATAATTACATCACAACATACAAATTTGAATAAGTTTTTTAAGGCCAGCTTCTTCCGGGTGTTGGCTAGACCTCTATAGTTGAAAGACGGAATGATAATTTGGTAACCACCATAAGGGCTTGTGCTACTCTAAGCGCCCCTTTTAGGGATAATTGTTTTCCATCAACTATATCAATTTTTTCTCTAAACTGATCTTTTGAGATGTTCGATTTCCGACCACGGGCCTTGGGGGGGGGGGGGGAGGAATCATGAATAATCCCAAGGCCACCCACAAGTTCAAATGGGAATTATTTTTTGTCCCGAGTATGGAGATTGTACTGGGGTTTATCAGAGGGATACACTGAGATCAATGGGTGAACATGACTCAATGAGGGAAGACCAAAGTGATTTAGATCTGGGATAGAGGTGATACTAATGTCTAATACTAGAGATACATTACTGCAAAGGGGAGTATATTTAGATTTTGGCCTGGAGGGACCAGGCCTATGTAAAACATCCAATAGCGATTTCAACCAAACATACTAAGAGGATAGGGGAGAGAACAAGTACCCGAAAATTGAGGTGCTTGGCCAATGTACTCCACCTCATCCTGCTCTTCCCAAATATGTTCAATCACAGGATTATTTTGAATTCCAAGTCTCCCAATTGGATCGTCCTGCACCTCCATATGTACCAGAATCTCTGCCTGCTGAACCCCTTCCTCCTCCGACCGCGCCATTCCTTCCTCATCATTCAGAGCCTGATCCCCTTGATCAGGCTCTCCCCTTTGCTTCCTTCGCCTTCTAAACCCTAGAGGACAATCACTTGCTAGATGTCCCTGATTGTGACAACAACGACATAAGAAATATAAGTACTCATAGTCAACTAATTGGGAGAAATAATACCCATGAACATGTATCTGCATGGTGTCGGCCAACCCCTCCCTCGGATCCAACATAACCAGTATTTGAGCTACCTTCCTCTCCTTTTTCATAAAGAAAGACATGTTTGCTTCAAGGAAAGTACCCATTTTGTTGTTACCGATGGCTCTGAATACATCCACCAACCAAATTTGAGGTGTTAATGCCGGAAGACGCACCTAGATAGGGATCTCTTCGAGTCTCTCTCTTTAGGAATAAAAAACTTGGGTTCCATTTTTTTTTTTTAATCAGAGCTTTCCAAAAACCCTAGTTGTGTTCAAGTACCCAATCCATAGCTTCATCATTTGAAAATCCAATCATAAACCAGCCTCTTTCCAAGATAATTACTTCAATCTATGTATCCAGTCCCTCACTCCATGCCTTTTTTGTCCATTCTGAAATATATATTGTTGAATAATGTCTACCCCAAGAATCAGATTAGGTCCTTCAGTTTTTTCGGAATCACTTTCCCCATCTTCCTCTTCGATCTAGAGGACTGACCATTCTCATAAGGTAGGTGATTAAAATTCCCTTCACTTTCATTGTTATCAATCATAGGGTTTTTCCTTAGCTGTTCCTCCGACTCCAAATTCCTTTGGGGAAAAAAACCCTAAAATCTAATAACTACCCAACTGAGCTAGGAATGAATTTTTTAACACTCTCCCCTAACACCAAGGGGCAGGACCCCAGAGGCCCTGCATGCTAAGACCATTGTGATAAAGAGGGGAAAGGCCCTACCCCTTCCTTTCCCTATTCTGCCTGGCTATTTGGACTGCGACTTCCTTTATAGTTGGAAATCCTTTGAACAAACCCTCCCCATGCACCTCTTCCTTCTTTGCTAAAGAAAATGACTCAGAGAACTCAAGAGCTCTTAAGGAAACAGGGATTTTTCAAGCCTGAGTTATGTTCAATCTCTGGCCCGAACGGGGATTTTCTGCCCCTAAATCCTTAAAGAGACAAGTTTTGAGACCCTCATTTCTACCATAGCCACTTCTATTGACGATGATTTCTAATCCGCCTGTTAAGAAATCAGAAGCAGGAAAAATAGTGGGAGTTTTTGAACTTACTAGTAGTTCCTCTGATGACCCTTCTTCTTGACCTGCCAAAAATGATGCATTCACTTGTTTGTCCACTGACCCAGTGTAACACAACCAGAAAACCTCCTTTGAGGAGAAAGTTTTTTCTACTTCCAACAACCTAAACCACATCCGGCGTTCCATTCCAGCCCCGCATCACCTCTTTTTCCAAGTGGATACCTAGTTGGCAATTTTACCTTCTCTAAGTTCTATTGAGTGGGCTCCAAGCCCCAAACAGACAGAAAATATTCTGGTTCTAGCTCTAAATCCACATAGTATTTAGGGTTAACCATTTTTACTGATTGTTAGATTGAAAAAACAAGGTTGTAACTGCTCCTGTTTCGATACCCAAGAGAAGGCGCATGCAACAAAGACTGAAAAGTTTGAAAACGATAAGCGTGATCTCCACTGTTGAAAACAAGAAAAACTCAATAATTTTCTGCCACGGGTTGAAATCCCCAAACCACTTGTTCACATTCCCAAGAAAGTTAATGATGCTACCCGAAGTAAAAACAAGTGTTAGGTCTATGCACAAAGAGGTCATTTGTGCTACAGTGCCTGTCGTCGTTCCACATATAATTTATTGTAATAAATTATTATATAATTTTTAAGCTTTTAAAGATCAATTGAAAATAGAAAGAAGAAATATTATAAAAATTGTGATCGAAATATTATTAATTTTTATTTTATATATATTCGAGACACAAATGGGACATTTTTTGCATGCAACTCTCGTTCTTATATAGTGATGCTAACTTATCCTAATAATTTTATTCTTGTTGATTTTTTTCAATAATATTAATTTAATTCTATTCAAAGACTCAATAATATTAACTTAATTCTATTCTAAGAGCCAATAATATAATATAATTATTAATCCCTCGACTTTTTTATCAATGTTACCATCATTTCTTTTAACCCAAACCCTTCCTATTTTCATGGATTATTTTAATTATTACATTCTATTTATTTATTCTAAATATTGTTTTTAACAAACCTGTATATGCATGCGACAATTTTGTCAGGACAATGATTTTCTCGTCAGATTTCGACATGGTTTTTTTTTTGTCCAAAAAATGTGAAACTAGGAGTGTTTGAATCATTTTTCTAATGGTTTAAATGCATTCAACACACTCAAGAATCCATAGAACACATAAAATTTTGAAACTTGATAGTTGTAACCTGGATTTCTAAAAAAATTACAAATAACTCTAATAATTAATGAGATGGTTTAACTCTGATTCTTCGATGATACAAATGACAAAACCTACCTTCTATATATGAGAGTCTAAGGGGTCACAATATAAAAATATGGGGACCACATGAGCACAACAATAACAATAATGGGGCTACACCTTTGGGGAACAATAATAACAATATGGGGTCTACATGGGCAAAAAAATAACAATAATGGGGCTACAATAACAATAACAATAAGGGGATGCACTAGTATTATAGGGACCTAACATGCACCTGTCCTTCAAACAAGTGTTGTCCTCAATTCTTGAGTAGTTTTATATGCTTTTGTATAAAATTCTCATCATCCCATGTTGAATCTTCAACAGGTAAGTTCTTCCACTTAATGAGATACTCTAAAATTGATCGATTTCGTAGCTGTCAAGTTCTTATTTCCATGATTGTTTTAGGTTCCAATATGTTTTTTCCTTCCTTGTAAAGTTCTATCAATATTTTTTGAACTGGGAGCTTGTCACCTACAACCTTCTTTAAGCATGAAACATGGAAAACTGGGTGCACTCGAGAAGATGTAGGAAGCTCCAATTTGTATGCTATAGTACTAATATTTTGTAACACCTTGTGAAGACCATAATACTTTGGTGATAATTTATTATCCTTTTTAGCTTGATTGAGGGACATTTGTTTGTATGGTTATAGCCATAAAAATATCCAGTCTCATACATCAAAAATTCTTTCATTGCAATGTTGATCTCCCTGTTGTTTCATTTGATTCTACGCTAAAGTGAGGTTATTCTTTAAGAGTTAGATAACTTGTTGTTGATGCTCAATGTGATCTTCCACTGCTTGAACCTTAGAATTTTATCTTAAAGATGATGTGATGGACGGTGGATGATATCCATAAAGTGCCATAAATGGGGTCATTTTTGCTGCAGCATGGAAGGAAGTGTTATACCGCCATTTAGCCAAAGGTAACCACTTGACCCATTATGTATGTTCATCAAATATAAAGCAACGAAGATATCCTTCCAAACAATTGTTCACTATCTCAGTTTTCCCATCAGATTGAGGATGATATGATGAGCTATGAGCTAATTGAGTACCCAAACAAAAATAATAATTTCGTCTAAAAATTTCCTGTAAAAATGGGATCTTTGTCACTTATAATAATATTTGGGTTTCCATGTTGCTTTTGAATTGTTTCCTTAAATGCACAAGCTTTTGTACTAGCTTTAAGTGGATGAGATAATGCACAAAAGTGTGCATACTTGGTAAGTCTATCAACTACCACCGTGATGGCAACCTTTCCCTCGAACTTGGGTAAACCTGTGATAAAATCCATTGAAAACTCCTCCCAACATTGACTTCAAATAGATAAAGGTTGTAGTAGACCTAGGATCTTAATTGTATCAACTTTATTTTTTTGGCAAACCAAAAATTCCGCCACAAACTTTTGAATATCAGATTTAAGGCCATCCCAAAAAAATTCCTTCTTGACCCTATGGTAATTTTTTAAAAATCCTGAGTTCCCTCCTAAGGGAGAGGCGTGCAATTCCAAAAGAATCTTTTGTTTGAGTTCTGAATTCTTAAAAAGGTATAAGTGAACTTTGTACCATAACGAATAATTTTTCCAGCTAAATGTTTCAAATGTACTGGGATCTTGCTGCAACTTTTGAATGAGTGTCCACACCTCTTCATCATTCTTCCATTCATCCCTTGCTTCGGTTACCCACTCAAGTTGGATAATATAAATGGCATAAAGAAATGCTTCCACATCCTCATCCTTTCTTGAGAGTGCATCTGCAACAACATTTTGCTTCCCTTTTTTTGTAGATGATTTCAAAGTCATAACCCAACATATTTTTCACCCATTTTTGTTTCTCTTCTGAAGCTAATATTTTCTCCAAAAAGTATTTAAGACTATCATGTTTTGTTTTTAACTTGACGTGTCTTACCATTAGGTAAGGCCGCCATTGCTTTAATGCATGTAGTATTGCCAACATTTCCTTCTCATAAATAGGTTTCTGTAAATACGTTCCTTTGATTGGATGAATTTCAAAAGCAACGAGTCTTCCTTCTTGCATTAAAACTGCATAAATTCCAACCTTCAAATGTGGAAGGTGCATTAGTAAGGCCAAAATCCATGACCAAAAATTCATAATGACCCTCATGAGTTCTGAATGTTGTTTTCAGAATTTCTTCAGTCTTTTGTAGAAATTATGCGAATATATGTATATCAATGGATTCAATCTGATCTAACAATGTACTAAAGCTATATATTGAATCCTTCTAAAAATCAATTGCGGAAATTAAACACAATCTCCAATCACATGAAGCAAAGAAAGAATCAAATCAAACCACAACACAGATAATTTTTCGGGAAAGCTTGTTGCTCAAAACCCCTCTATCTTCTATTTTATATTAACCATGGAATCATGAAGCAATTACAATGCACTTTTCTCACAAGAGTCTCCTTCACTCTCACAACTGTCTCACACTTTCCTGGACAAAACTGACCAACACTTAGCCAATTCTCAACCTATAAACAGCCTGCCTTGCTTGTGCAATTCCTAATGAATGAAATCCATTTTCTTTAGTAATTTTGGAATTCCAAAACTACACAAGGATTATGGGCACTCCAATGGATGTTTGGTTGCATGCAGGCAACCTACTAATCACACAACTGATATTTAACATCCCTTTAACCTTTGTCTCAACTGGGTCTCCACTGGAACTAACATGCATGCAGCTATTAATATTAAATCATCAGTTGCATGGCAGATCATTGATTGTGAATTAAATAATATTTAATTCACTTAATATCTCACTAGTGCAATGAACAGTTACAACTATTTCAACTGACTCTAACTCACTTAATTGAGTTAACTAATTACCCATGCATTAAACTAATGCACTAACTGCAATTCGAACTCCATAAATAATATAATTACTCTGCATGCCTCACCAACCACCCTCAACTCGAAATACATGATCTAACTGAGTTTATCACACTCAGTTAACTATTACAAGTGATCATTAGATAAGATTACATTTTATTGTCCAATTTAATTAAGGGAAAATTAAATTAGACACTGCACCAAATTAATTAATTAATTTGGAATACTTCACACTAATGTATCACTAGGACCTATTGGTCCCACACTAGTGTGTGTGCTGCAATTTCTTGTTGGACTTCAACACTCTCTCTTAACAAGAAAGGGATTATCTGCCACCCCAATGCTGCCTCTTTGGTATTTGAATTTTCTCCTAGTGAGTGCCTTCATCGGAATATCTGCATCTTGATCTTCCGTGGGAATGTACTGAAGTAACACAACGCACCTATGAACACAATCTCTGAGATGGTGGTGTTGGATGTCTATATTATTGGAACTATCATGGAATACCAGATTAACAGAGAGTTTAATGCAACTATGGTTATCACAATGTATCATAGTCGGATCCATCTGTGAACCAAAAAAATCAACCAGGATCTTTCTCATCCAGATGGCCTCACAGGCATCTTGACTTGCTGCCATGTATTCTGCCTCGGCTGAACTGAGTGCCATAGATCGATGCCAAGAAAATGTTGTCGATCCTATGTTGAAGATCCCTCCTGATGTGCTCGTTGTGTCTGATGGACTGCCTACCCAATCTACATCCGCGAAGCCTTGAAGCTTCACTCACTCTGTGCGTTTGTACCATAATCCATACTTTGTAGTACCCCTGAGATATCTCAAGAGATGCTTCCCCGCCTTCCTAAAGAGTTTGGTCAGCTTAACCATATCTTGACTCAGTTGGTTAGTTGTGTATAAAATATATGGTCTAGTGTTCACTAAGTACATCGGTGAACCCACTAGTTTCCTGTAGACAGTAGCATCCACTACATGTTTTAAAGTAGCATCCTCTTTCCTCTAATTTCCTGGAAGAGGAGTGTCCATGGGTTTGTAGCTCTCCATGTGAAACTTACCTAGTATCTCTTTGGCATACTTGTCTTGAGAAACAAAAATTTCACCATCCCACTGCCATATTTCCAAACCAAGGAAATAGTGAAGGAGTCTCGTGTCCTTCATTTCGAACTCCCTTGCAAGATCCTCCTTGCATGAAGTTATCAGATGCTCATCACATGTCAAAATTAGATCATCAACATAAAATATGATAATCGAGAGCTTACCATCAACCACAATCTGGTACAAGTTCACATCAGCTTCACTTTTGGTGAAGCCCAACCCGGTGAAATAGTTGTCAATCCGAGTGTACCAAGCACAAGGTGGTTGCTTCAGCCCATACAGTGTTCTCTTGAGTCGAAACACATGTGACTCAATGTCAAATATCTCTAAACCTTTTGGCTTCTCTATTTACACTTCTTCCTCAATAACTCCATTGAGAAGCGCAGTTTCCACATCCATCTGATGAATGCGCCACCCCATTTGTGTTGAGAGAGCAAGGATAGATCTAATGGAAGAGTACCTCGCAACTGGTGCGAAAGTCTCTTCATAGTTGATCCCCTCAACTTGTGAGAATCCCTGGGCCACAAATCTTACCTTGTACTTCTCCACACTCCCATCCACTGCTTGCTTTACCTTATAGATCCAACCATTGATTTTTCGACCGGTCTTGGGACAATCTCCCATGCACTGTTCTTGACAATGGAATTATACTCCTCTACCATAGCATCAACCCAAATTGGTTGTTGCACTGCTTCCTCAAAGGAATATGGTACTGTCACAATAAACTTTCTCATAAGAACCATATATCTAGTAAACATGTCTCGAGACTGTCTCTATCTGGGCAGTGAAGTAGGGGCTCCTACATTATCCGCTGCATTAAGTCTCAATCTATCAGCTTCCGTGGTGTACCTTCTACCATTTTTGGTGGATGGCTCTGCATGAGTGTTTTCTGCCACTCCATGATCCTCCACTATGGTTTCTCCACATCTTGAGGTTCATTTTTTAGAACCAAGAGTTCCTCCTCTACATGCAAATCCAACTCCCTCTCAAGGGACAATCGCATGACTTTCTCATCATCAAATTTTATATCTCGTCGCACATGTTATCACAAAATTAGACCAAATGGGTTGTTGATCAAATCAATCTTATGCAACTATTTCAAACCAATATTTTGATTGAGGCTTAGCCTCCTCGACCTAAGAGGGCTCCCTTAAGGGTTAATGATTTAGATAAAAATATAGATGGCTAACTCTATGTGGGGTGATAATTAGATAAATGATAAATGTAGGTTGAAAATCACATCAGCAAGTAAAAATTGGGCTTATGGAGTCAAAATATTTTCAGTAAACCAATCAATCTACTTAACATGGAAGTTGAGGCATATAAGAGTTTTAGTCAGAAGGTAGACACATGTGAAAATGTAAAAAACACAGTCATTTTATTTATGTAGGAAGTCAAAGCATCAAAGATGAATTCTGAGTAATATAGACAAACTCCACTGCAATGGGATAATAAAGAGATGCAAATATAACAAGAACACACTAAAACCCCTTATGAATCTCAATTTTTTCAAGTGTAAATCTCCTGTATTAGCTGAAAACCAATCAATTACAATAAACATAGTCTTTTTCCAAAAATGTCCAACACTTGGAACATTCGACTTCTTGGTCCTTTATAGATCATTTACAACATGAGATAATCTTATATTGTGCTAGATAGACCAACTTCCTGACTCTTGACACCTTGCATAACCATATGACATGGTATTTATTACAAAAAGACAACTAATATACTAAACAGTCCTATTTCATATAGGACTCAAACTCCTTATCTCTATCCATAACAACCTTATCTAAATTAAATTACATCATCTTGCAAGTGTATAAACACATGGTCGAATCTGTATTATAGGCTTTAACTCTTCATGACCATATTTCTATCCTCCACCAAAACAGGAAACAGTCCCCTATTTTTTAGGCATAGGGTCCTTTGCACTCTTGGAACATTCTGACCATCATGAACTCATTATCTTGATTCCCTTAACTGTTGGAAATTGAATTAACACATGCCAAAACTCCTCCTTAAGCTCCAACTTTCCAAAACCATCTTCAAACTCTCATAATGAGTTGTAATACATTGCACTACGAAAACAAAACAGTTTCGTAGCCCCTTTCATAGTGTTGCTCTTAAACCCTTTTTTCTTAAATTTTTTGACTTCTTTCTCACAAAATTATCTTAATTGCCTTGAAATGCATCCTACCCAGCAATTTCAGTTCTTGATCCATTTTTTTACCCCTCAAAATTTGATGAAAAAGGGCAAGAAAAGCTTCTACAGCATTTTCATAGCACTTTTCTCCCTTTTTACACTGTCTGCGCTACGAAAATGCTGAATGGGCAGTTTTGTCAAAAAAATTCCAAAGTGAAAATTGTAAATGTGCCAAAAAATCAAAATCAATCTGATTTCATCATTTAAAAAACATATCAAGTGAAAAACACAGTCATTCCAGTCTTCATGAGATCCCTTGCTCATTTTCATTTGATTTAGTTATATGCTCTTCTATGACTGTTATTTTAATACCTCTGCTTTTTAACTCATCATGAATCAAATTCATCTGCTACTCCAAGTCCTCCACTTGATTTTTAAGTCTTACGTTATTAGCTCTCAAGTGAATATTTATTACTCTGACAAATTTGGCTTCTTTTATTGTTGTTACCGTCCATTTGAAGAACTGCTCTGCACTGCTTGCAGTTTCAGAAATAGAACCAGTTTGACCTTCCCATAGAGCCTTCATACTTTGCTTTCTCAAAATTGTGCTTTCTAGCCCTCTTTCTCATCATATCTATTAGTATGAATCCTTTGTCGAATTGTACGAAAAAGGACCACTTTAGCTACGCATAACTAATAACCCTAACAACAAAAGTGGCTACCAATATCTTCAGATTTGCGGTTAGTTAGACAAGAAAAGAGCTGCAAAACACCAAATCTATGCATGGAAAGACATTAAGCAGTAAAAGCAAGGGTTTGCTCCATATACCAATAGACAAGACAAGAACAATTTTTGAAAGAATTTTTATATTAATTGGGCACCTGGGAGGAAAACAAGAATGCGTATCCAATTCTCATCAGCGGGATGGGTTCTTGGAAGTCCTCAGCACTTCAGATCTAAGATTTCTCTCTCTTGTTGGTGTAGAAAACCCAATGCAAAGAATAGAGCTCAATGGGAGCTCACACATCAAATGATGGAAAAATGGGACCAAGTGTATAGATCCAGAGTGATCTAATAGGCAACAAAAGGTGAAGAATGGTAGGAAAAACCCTCCTATTTATAACAAAATATTGGGTCATTCTAGATCTTGGTGCATGGGTTAACGAGATCTAGATCCACTTTTTATGGAATATTTTATTATATTTGTTGGAGGGAAAAGGTATTTGACTTGGGTCAAATCCCTTAATTTGTCAAAAATAAATAAATAAATGATTTATTTATCTTTTTAAGGAAGTGGTTAGAAGATAATCAAATAAATAATGATTTATTTAATTATTTAAGTGGTTGAAAGATAATTAAATAAATAATGATTTATTTAATTATTTGTGGGTGATTTGGTCATATTTAACAAGGAATATTATCTAAATAAGATTTAAATAATTATTCCTAAAAAATAATAAGATAAATAAAGGTTTATCTAATTAATTTCTTTGTTTTTGGGTTAAACATGACTGGGAATAATAATTAAATTATGGTTTAATTAAGTATTCCATGAGGAAAATTAAACAAAATAGGTTTGTTTAATATTTCCTTTTGGGGTTTCCTGTTTAGACCATAAACAACCTAATAAGTGTGGTTTATTAAGTTATTTTACATAGTGAAAGCAATTTTACTTAGGGTAAAATTGGTCTTACATGGTGTACTTGGGTCCATCTAATGATAATAGGTTAGATGACCAAAAAATGGTGTAACAGATTGCCCCCCAGCGTGCGAGTGTCAGGAGCAAATCATATGACCGAAGTACGTTGTAAGAACACAATCACTAGACAACAAAAGGGATGTCAGAGAGAGAAATGTGAGGTAGATAGTGTGCTGAAGGACTAGACCCTAAGGAGACGAGACTTGCAGGTGCAACAAGTCTCTTTTTATGAGAGGGTACCTGTGCTGAAGGCGGCGGGGGAGGCATACCTATGCCCGCCGAGACAAAGTACAAAGAATAGTGTGTCCAGTAAACAAGGGACCGAACCATAGAGTACAGCTGGCATAATCATGAGCCAGATAAAAATACAATGAGGAATCCCATATACATGCTGTGCCTGGGATAACAGCCAGGACTTGTACAATAATATCTGAGTACATGAGATACAAATACAACCCAAATGCCCCCTGGAAATGGGGAAGGGCTCACAAAATCTGACTGATACATGCAAATCAAAGAGGCGCTACAAGTGGCGAAGGCCAACATCGTCAAATATCTGGAGCTGCATCGAAGGCTGCAAAGAGGAGGTCATCCGGGCATGTGGGGGGCTACCTGCAGGGCCACCCCCTCATGAGGTTTGAGACATCTCACACACACCCGGGAATCATCAAGAGCTGTTGTTGTATCACTGAACCATCAAGTATACGGATCTCGGTCATGTTGAAAGGAGCTGGCGTGAAGAAACAACCAAGTCAAAGGGAAATGAGAGATCCCTTTGCCTGATCCGAGGCACCGAACAAGAGTGGAAGCTGGAACCAAGGTACACCGCCCTCTAGACCTGGCTTCTGGAAGGAATGAGCTGATGTCGACAGAAGAAGGTCTGCCATAGGTGAGGCGATGAGAGATCCTCAACTAAGGCACGAGAGAAAATAGTAAAGCGACGAACAGACTGACACTAATGGTGATAGTGAAGTGGAAAGGACTGAGTAGCGAATGGACGACTTCCCTTGTTAGAGCATAAAGGGCATGAATGACATGGCAGCGACTGACACAATATCATAAGGGATAGGGGATAGTGGGACTGAAGGTCATAAATTGCGACACAAGCGAGAGACCAAACAATGAAGGATGGAGGGCTATAGCGGGGTAAAAAGGGACTCGGGATAGACTCCATGAATGCGATGATGACTCAACTTGGATGCTCTAAACAAGGGTGACTTGATGGTGCTGCCACACAGTAAAGGCCCAATTGGGGACCATAAAAACATGAGTACAAGATGGTAACTCATGACGAAAATCGACACGAACAAAGACAAGTAAGAAGGCAAGATGGTGCCCAAAGTACAAGTGTCGTAAGTGAGGAAATTCGATTTTAAGGATGGGTGAAGTGACCCTTCTTGGACAAAATGTGTCCTGGTGAAGTATCAAATCATAAAAAACTAATAGATACCCATTTGAGGGCTCGGTGAGAGCTTTCCAACGGTGCAAACGGTTTGTCAAACGGGGCTACGGTATGGTCGCAGCAGTCGAAAGAAGAAACAGGGGTTCTCTTTTAATAAGGCAGTTTTCCCTCCAAATTCACTCATTTGCTATTGTTGCTGTGGTGAATGTAGAGAGGAGAGAAGGCCCTAAATCTTGCGGCGAGCGTGGCGGACAAACCGACCGTTGGAATCGAGATCTGTCAGTTGCAGGTAAGAGGCCTAACCTTATTCTTTCATTTTGATGGATTGAAAGTTCAGTTTAGGGCCCAAAATCTCAGAAACAGACCCTCCTTCATCTCTATGGCCGGGTCGCACTTTTTGGGCCAAAAAGTGCGACCTGGGACACAGGTTTCATGGAAAAAACTGCGACCTGGTCCAAAATTGGGCAGAAAACTGCGACCTGGGAGATGAGGGGGTTTTGGTGCTGTTTTATGGCTGAGAGTTGGGTTTTTGTGTTTGGTTATGGTATTCCCGATCTGTATGCTGACAAAGATGATGTTTTTGTGTAGGTATGGCAGATTTACGGGTTAACTGGAGAGAGAGAGACCTGGGTACATTACGGGCAGAGATCCAAGCGGATCAGGGTGTCCGTCGTGTGTTGGCCAGGTTTGGGGTTCTAAAGTTTTTTTAGAACCCTTTGATGAGGGCAGGAGAGCCTTTGTTGGCCCGAATTATTAGTTACTGGGATCCAGAGCATGAGGGCTTTGTAGTGCAGGGGCACAGGATCGAACTAACAGTCCAGGATGTGTATTTCCTGACGGGCCTCCCACCACTGGGGATGGTGGGAAACACTCAGCCAGTATTACCGCGGGGGCGGCATATCATGGAGTTTGTGGAACGACATTGTCGACCGGGTCTCCAAGTCAAGGGGACTCGGATACCGATCGGGGATCTAGAGAGGCTAGAGACCCGTGCAGTGGCCAAAGATGTGTTGTGTATCCTGGGCAACCAGGCGTTCCATCACATCACCGGGGGGAAGATGATGCTTGTAGGGAGTGTGTTGAGTGGGACCTACTATGGGTGGGCCCAAATGATGCTGGTGTCATTAAAACGACAGTTGTGGCTCTGCAAGCGGCAAGTGAACCACGATTGCTCGTATGGGACTTTATTGTGCGCCTTCTTCTTTGAGAAGATCCCGACCTTGCGGCCTCGTATACAGCTTCCAGATGGGGGCCCGAGAGAGCCCAGGATGCACAGGTGGGGGCGGCTACTGTGCATAGGAGGAGGAGGGGCGGTCGGGCGAGTGTTTTGACCTGAGTTCTTTGCCCATTGGGATCAGATGTCGTTATACATAGACGACTATCCCTATAGTGGGATGAGTTATTGTGGAGATACGGACCTGCCACTTCCGCCTGGTCGAGTATGGGGGTCCGATGGTCAGTGACAGATTTCTATTCTTGTATGGGCATGTTAAATTTTTTGAATAGTAGATAGGGTACTGATTCATGTACTTTTAATGAAGCGGCTGTCCCAGGGCAGGGTACAGGTGCCACTGTTCTTTGGTTAGCGGGTGTTAGGGTCCACACCAGGATTGGGTCCACGGGTACCAGGGGCAGATTGGTTTTCATTGCCTCTCCGCCTTCTTTGAGAAGAAGGGGGATTAGTCGCGCCCTCCTATGCAAATACTTGCCCTGGAGGGGGCTGTAAGTGTTGTTGCGGGTTTGGAGGAGGCAAGGGAGATGGAAGCGCATATGCTGGAGGAGCTGGCACACCAGGCTGCGGATAAAGGTAATGGTTAGGTTGGGCAACATTGAGGTAAGCAGGAGGTTGGGAAAAAGGAGGAGGCATGCCGTATCCTGGATACATGCTACCGGGAGGGGGAAGAGTGCTAGAGGTGCTGGCCCCTCCCTGAGGGAGACCATAGCCCATAGGAGGTTGAGCGTACGTATGGGAAAGGGCTCCAATGATACTGTCGGCGGAATGAGATGCCCCCGGGGCGTTAGTGCCGCCGGGCCTGGGGAGGTCAGGAAGAACGGTATAAACATAACCAGATTGAGCGTAGATCAGGTCATATTTCAAGGCTATTTGGAGGGCAGCTTCTTCGGTTTGAGGAAAGTGAGAGGCAACATCTTTGCCGATAGGAGCTAAGAGGGTGCGAAGGAACCAGTCCATGTAAACCCGATCTTCGAAGGGGGGGGCTCTACATAAGCTCCGTCTTCATCGCCATTCCTGAACATGGGCGAAAAGGCGGGTTGAAGAGGTTTTCTTGAATGAAGTCAAGAGCTCCGTGCCAGTATCGTATCGGAGAGGGAGCTGGAAATAAGATAAAAAGGCTTGGGCAAGGGTCACAAAGGAGGTATGGGAAGAGGTGGCTTGGTCAACATACCATTTAGAAGCTTCACCGGTAAGCGTGAGTTGGAACAAACGAAGACGGATGGAGTCATCGGTAATGGAATTGGAGGAACACCACATGTGGAAAGATCGGACATGATTGGTTGGATCTTCTCCAGCAAGGCCTTCGAACTTAGGGATGTTGGAGGGGAGCTTGGTTGGCATAGAAGGCCAACCAACATCGTGGCGGATAGGGTCATTGATCAACTGATTGAAATCGGGGAGGCTGAGGCCTGCAATGTACGGCAGCAAGGGTATGGCCGAGGTAGTTCCTGTGGCGGTTCCGCTAGTAGTGGTTCCGGCATTAGGGCCTGGAGCACCGCTAATGTTAGGCCCTGGACCAGACATAGTGAAGGTGGCAGGGGGAGAACCAGGAGGAGAGGGAGAACCCAATGAATCAGAAGAGGAGTCGGAGTGCGGACTCAGAGGAGGACTGGCTCGACGACGGCGGGACGGAGCAGGTCGATCAACCGGAAACTGAGGGTGAAGGCCAAGAAGTCTCTGGGAAAGGCGCCTTTGGGGCGCAATGATGACGAGAAGAAGGAAACCGACAAGGGAAAACAGGGACAGAATCAAGTGAGGTCAAGGGCAGAAAATGTGCAGTGACAATTGATTTTAGAGTCTTTTCCAGGCGGTGTTAACCAGGCTGTTACACCATTTTATGGTCATCTAACCTATTATCATTAGATGGACCCAAGTACACCATGTAAGACCAATTTTACCCTAAGTAAAATTGCTTTCACTATGTAAAATAACTTAATAAACTACATTTATTAGGTTGTTTATGGTCTAAACAGGAAACCCCAAAAGGAAATATTAAACAAACCTATTTTGTTTAATTTTCCTCATGGAATAATTAATTAAACCATAATTTAATTATTATTCCTAGTCATGTTTAACCCAAAAACAAAGAAATTAATTAGATAAACCTGTATTTATCTTATTATTTTCTAGGAATAATTATTTAAATCTTAATTACATAATATTCCTTGTTAAATATGAGCAAATCACCCACAAATAATTAAATAAATCATTATTTATTTAATTATCTTTCAACCACTTCCTTAAATAATTAAATAAATCATTATTTATTTGATTATCTTCTAACCGCTTCCTTAAAAAGATAAATAAATCATTTATTTATTTATGTTTGACAAATCAAGGGATTTGACCCAAGTCAAACACCTTTTCCCTCCAACAAATATAATAAAATATTCCATAAAAGGTGGATCTAGATCTGGTTAACCCATGCACCAAGATCTAGAATGACCCAATATTTTGTTATAAATAGGAGGGTTTTTCCTACCATTCTTCACCTTTTGTTGCCTATTAGATCACTATGGATCTATACACTTGGTCACCATTTTCTGCCATTTGCTGTGTGAGCTCCCTTTGAGTTCCATTCTTTGTGTGGGTTTTCTACACCAACAAGAGAGAGAAATCTTAGATCTGAAGTGCTGAGGACTTCCAAGAACCCATCCCACTGAGGAGAATTGGATACACCTTCTTTTTTTCCTCCCAGGTGCCCAATTAATACAAAAATTCTTTCAAAAATTGTTCTTGTCTTGTCTATTGGTATATGGAGCAAACCCTTGTTTTTACTGCTTAATGTCTTTCCATGCATAGATCTGGTTTTTTGCAGCTCTTTTCTTGTTCAAATAACCGCAGATCTGAAGATATTGGCAGCCACTTTTGTTGTTAGGGCTATTAGTTATGCGTAGCTAAAGTGGTCCTTTTTCGTACACTTCGACAAAGGATTCATACTAACAAATGGCGACTCCACACAGGTTTTAAATTACGACCACTGTCGTTTTTCATATTCCTGCATATCCAGCTACTTCAGACACTAGGGTTTCTTTTCAGCTGTTTATTTTCCCTATTTTTATGTTGTTTTTCTCACATAAAACCCTAAAACATTAAAATTTCTAACTTCCGTGTGTTTCTGGCCCTATTGCGCAGGTAAGCGACACCAGCCGCAATTGAGACGGAAACTTTTCTGAAAATCTGCCGCCGAGACAACCAGAACGGGGGGTCGCACTTTTTGGCCCATAACCTGTGACCTGGACCTCCAGGTCGCACTTTCCAGCCTCTTTTCTACGACCTGCACTGAAAACAGGTCAGAACCTACGACCTGCCAATTTTTCAGTAGTTTTTCTGCAATTTTTCTAAGTTTTGCTGAAGCTTCTGTCAGGGTTTTCCAGCCTCTGTCTCAGCCCGCTTTGACCAAGTTCTGATCTGTTTCTACTCATCTAAGTGGGAACCTAGCCCCCTAGGGCTTTAGTACCCTCCACTTTTTGTGGAAGAGTTTTAGCTATTTCAGCCGTCTGTTTTTCAGAGTTTCAGCCTTCCTTTTTTCAGATCTGGAACCTCCTTCTCAGATCCCTTTAAATCAGCCTTCCTTCCTTTCAAACCACCTCTTGTCGTTTTGTTTGGACCTCTCTTTAGGACCTCCTCCCTGTCCTTTCCGCCTTTGCTGATTTCCTCCCATTTTTCCAGCCACCTTGCCTCTGTCTCTTGGCTGTGATCTGCACCTCTTTTCAGCAGCCTTACCCTTTAGATCCCTGTCCCTTTTGACCCTAGATCTATTGGCCTCTTTTTAAGTGTGTTTTGACTAGATTTTTGCCCTTTTTTACATTAGTTTTGAGCGACCCGCCTTCTTGGGTCGAATCGATGCAATAGTAGCTGTTATTTTTCTGTTATTTCAGAATTATATACTGTTCTCTGCAGATTTATTTTCAGTTACGCAGCACACATTTTCTTGCTCTCAAAACGGAAATGGTTTAAAAATTAAAATTAACGCACACCACACACTAACCCTAAGTGAAGAAGCGCCTGGTTAACACCGCCTGGAAAAGACTCTAAAATCAATTGTCACTGCACATTTTCTGCCCTTGACCTCACTTGATTCTGTCCTTGTTTTCCCTTGTCGGTTTCCTTCTTCCCGTCATCATTGCGCCCCCAAGGCGCCTTTCCTGGAGACTTCTTGGCCTTCACCCTCAGTTTCTGGTTGATCGGCCTGCTCCGTCCCGCCGTCGTCGAGCCAGTCCTCCTCCGAGTCCGCACTCCGACTCCTCTTCTGATTCATTGGGTTCTCCCTCTCCTCCTGGTTCTCCCCCTGTCACCTTCACTATGTCTGGTCCAGGGCCTAACGTTAGTGATGCTCCAGGCCCTAATGCCGGAACCACTACTAGTGGAACCGCCACAGGAACTACCTCGGCCATACCCTTGCTGCCGTATATTGCAGGCCTCAGCCTCCCCGATTTCAATCAATTGATCAATGACCCTATCCGCCACGATGTTGGTTGGCCTGCTATGCCAACCAAGCTCCCCTCCGACATCCCTAAGTTTGAAGGCCTGGCTGGAGAAGATCCAACCAATCATGTCTGATCTTTCCACATGTGGTGTTCCTCCAATTCCATTACCGATGACTCCATCCGTCTTCGTTTGTTCCAACGCATGCTTACCGGCGAAGCTTCTAAATGGTATGTTGACCAAGCCACCTCTTCCCATACCACCTTTGCGACCCTTGCCCAAGCCTTTTTATCTTATTTCCAGCTCCCTCTCCGATACGACACTGGCACGGAGCTCTTGACTTCATTCAAGCAAACCTCTTTAACCCACCTTTCCGCCCATGTTCAGGAATGGCGACGAAGACGGAGCTTATGTCGAGCCCCCCCCTTCGAAGATCGGGTTTACATGGACTGGTTCCTTCACACCCTCTTAGCTCCTATCGGCAAAGATGTCACCTCTCACTTTCCTCAAACTGAAGAAGCCGCCCTCCAAATAGCCTTGAAATATGACCTGATCTACGCTCAATCTGGTTATGTTTATACCGTTCTTCCTGACCTCCCCAGGCCCGGTGGCGCTAATGCCCCGGGGGCATCTCATTCCGCCGACGGTATCATTGGAGCCCTTTCCCATCCGTACGCTCAACCTCCTATGGGCTATGGTCTCCCTCAGGGAGGGGCCAGCACCTCTAGCACTCTTCCCCCTCCCGATAGCATGTATCCAGGATACGGCATGCCTCCTCCTTTTTCCCAACCTCCTGCTTACCTCAATGTTTCCCAACCTAACCATTACCTTTATCCGCAGCCTGGTGCACCAGCTCCTCCAGCATATGCGCTTCCATCTCCCTTGCCTCCTCCAAACCCGCAACGACACCTACAGCCCCCTCCAGGGCAAGTATTTACACAGCAGGGCGCAACTAATCCCCCTTCTTCTCAAAGAAGGCGCAAAGGCAATCCAAACCAATCTGCCCCTGGTACTCGTGGACCCAATCCTCAAGGTGTTGACCCTAACACTTCCCACCAGCAACAGGGCACTCAGCCCAAGCCGGACAAGCTGCTTCGCACAAATAAGCCTTGTTCGTGTTGCGATGTTTATGGTCATTACACCCACGATTGTCCCCTCTTACCCCAGATGCGGCAGATGTGGGAGTCTCAAGCCACATTGCACGGACAACACGCCTCCCCTCATGCTCCTCCTAATGTGGCCACTACCCAACCAGCTGTGTTTACTGATCCTTTCCCTCAGCAAGGATTCGTGGCTACCCAACCGCCTGACAGCTAGGTCGCCACTCCCCCTTCCCTTTCTGGTTCCTCTGATTACCAGATCCTTATGATGCACTCTGATCCTTCCTCGACCGTCGACCTTCACCTTCAAACTCGGTCTCGCCAGTACCCCAAGCCTCCTGCTCAGTCTGCCCGCAAGCCTCCTTCTTCAGGTTCTACAGAGCCTCTTTCGACATCCAATGGCCCCTTACATATCCCTCAACCCAAAGTTGAGGTTCATACCAAGATTCCTAAGGGACCCCTACGTCGAAACACTGCTTTCGGTAGAGCTGCTCATTCGTATAGTATAGTAGATGATTTGGCGCAATCTCCTGCTACCATTTCTACACTGGAACTCCTCGAGTCGTGCCCTTCCCAAAAGAAGGCTCTACTATCTGCCGTGGGCGCTGTATATCCCGCTGATGACCAAATTATTGTTTTCGACGCCACTCAATCGGACCATCCCCTTTTTGCTGCTTCCGTCGCCTTCCAAATCCCAGTCAAAATCTGGAACGCCAACGTTTCACGGTGTATAATTGATGAGGGGGCATCCAACTGTGTGATGTCCGCTTCGGTTTGGAAGCAACTCGGATCCCCTGAGCTGGCGCCTTCCACGATCACCCTTCGAGCGTGGGACGGCCACGCCTCCCAGCCCATTGGCCTTTTCCGTAATTGTCCTATCACCCTCCCCAGTAAGACTATTTACGTTGACGTCGAAGTCATAGACGCCCCGCTAGACTACAACATTCTATTGCGGCGACGCTACACCTATGCTATGTCTGTTGTCCTATCTGCAGTTTTCCGCAAGATGTCTTTCCCCCATAATGGAAATATAGTCACCATTGACCAGTTGACATATCATGAGCCAAAATATCAGACCTCACCTGAGACGACCATCTCTTCTGTAGCCAACAAGCAAACCGTCGATTCCTTGACCAGTGTCTCCCTTGGTGTTTACAAATATTCCTCCCTGCTTGGAACTTTTCCTAATCTCCCTCCTCCTCCCATCACTGATCCCATCTTATCGAATGTTTGCATGATGCAATTGTCTCAGGCTACCCGTAAGTGGCCTAACTCGGCTAGTCAGCAACCTCCCCCTCGCCCTCCGCAACCCACTCCTAGCCATTCATCTAAGCTAGCCGGACCTCCTCCTTCTAGCCCTCCCCCTACAGCTGGTATCCGTGAACCCCTTTATCCTCCCGGATCGGTTCCTCCAGGCCTTAACCATCTATGTGCCGTCCCTCCTGCTCATTTCCCTGCTGGGCAGATACCTTTCCTGGCTCCCCCTCCCGGAGTATATTCTGTCCCCGTCATGGCCACCCTCTCTCTCCCTAACCTGACCTTGGGCATACCAGTCTGGTACCTTGATCCTCTAGCAGCTACCCCTCCTGGTCACCCCAAACCCTACATGGCTTTGACAACGGTTCAACCGGTCCCCCTCGCTTCCTCCGTTGCCTCTATGCCCCCAGCACCTCTACAGGACCCTTCTCCTGTCGTGACGGCTCCCGGGAAGAAAGTCAAAGCTCGCAAGGGGGCACCCAAAGACAAGACCACCACGACTGACCCAGCCCCTCCTCCGCCCACAAAACCTTGTGCCTTATGTGATGTCGCCGGTCACGCCACCCATGCTTGTCCCAAGTTGCCCCGTATTCAGCCCATGGTTAAAGTCGCGTTCCCTGAAGCTACGGTCCCTGAAGCCTCCATTCCTTCTTCGTCCGTAACCAAGAACCCCAAGACTCTCCGCACCAACAAACCCTGTGCTTTGTGCGGTGTTCATGGCCATTATTCCAACCATTGTCCTCACCTGACGCATTACCGCGCCTCTTTAGAGGTAGTCCGAGAGTATGAGGTTGAACAGAATCAATGCGCCTCTCCCATACTCGCGCAGTATACTTCGGGCCAGCCTGAGGATCCCCCCGCCCCCATCGACATTCCCCCCCCTGATGTTCAGATGACGGAGTCTACCACAACCATTCTTTACCTATCCTCCTCTGCGAGACATTCGGAGCCCAGTCCCCCTGCATCCTCCCCTGTCGTTTCACCTGACCACCTTTTTTCTACCCATACTCGAGATCACTCCACCCGTATCTCTGTTGACCTCCGCAGCCCGAGTCCTCGCCATACTTCTGATAGCCCTCATATACCACCCTCTAGTTTGTATATGAGTCATAGTCATCCTGCTCATTGCACTCCCTCCGGCAGTTGCCGCTCGATGTCTTTTGTCCACTCACGCAGTCGTCATTGTCTCCCCTCCCCTCATTTGTTGTCTTGTCACACCATTCCGCAGGACCCCCCGTCCACACCCTTTATCGGTTATGCTGATGGTGCAAGTCGTTATTCCCGGAATCTAGCCTCGACAGGTTGGGCCATCTTCACCCCCTTGCATGCCCTTGTTCTCTCCAACGGGGTCTGCATTGGTTCTGCCACCAACAATCAAGCCGAATATGATGCAGTGCGTGGTCTCTTAGTCGATGCCCTCTTCCATCGCATCCTCCATCTGCACGTTCGTTTGGACTCCTTACTTCTTGTCATGCAACTAAATGGTGTTTATCGTGTGCATAACCCTGTGTTGTTTAAACGCTATTTACAAGTGAAACTCTTGATACGTGCATTTGAAACCATAACTTTCAACCATGTACCTCGAGAAAAGAATCATTATGTAGATAGAATTGCAAACCATGTTCTAGATTGGCATTTATCACACGCATTTCATACAAGACAATAACATTTATAATCATTAAAAACGATGCATATCCATAATATGTGTCGCAAAACATGTGTTTAGAGTCCATCTACTCTGATACATATGACATGCCCATAGCATGTTACAAAAAACCCAAAACTGGGGGCACCACCTGCCCCTACCTACACACTAGGGGGCACCACATGCCCCACACCTACTCACTATCTGGCGGATCCCGAGCCAATGGCTCTGCCCCTGCAGCCTGTAGATCACGCATCCCCTGACCGGCCATCGCCATGCACCGCATGACACCTCGCCATTCCGAGGGTAGACCAATACATGGCTCTCTATACTGGTCGTTTAAGTCCTGCCACCCACGCTCTGATACTCCAGTCAGCAACCTTTCACATCTACGGCGGATGTCCTCCAGAAGGGCCGCCGCATCCTCATTATGCGCTGCTCTCGACCCACTCGGACCTGCAGCTCCAGATGCTGCCGGTCGTCCCATATATCCGGCTGGTTTTACCGGAGCTATATCTACATACCAAAAGTACATGAATCAGTACCCTATCTACTATTCAAAAACTTTAACATGCCCATACAAGAATAGCAATCTGTCACTTACCATCGGGCCCCCATACTCGACCAGGCGGAAGTGGCAGGTCCGGATCTCCACAATAACTCATCCCACTATAGGGATAGTCGTTTATGTATAACGGCATCTGATCCCAATGGGCAAAGAACTCAGGTCGAAACACTCGCCCGACCGCCCCTCCTCCTCCTCTTCACAGTAGCCGCCCCCACCGGCGCATCCTGGGCTCTCTCGGGCCCCCATCTGGAAGCTGTATACGAGGCCGCAAGGTCGGGATCTTCTCAAAGAAGAAGGCGCACAATAAAGTCCCATACGAGCAATCGTGGTTCACTTGCTGCTTGCAGAGCGACAACTGTCGTTTTAACGACACCAGCATCATTTGGGCCCACCCATAGTAGGTCCCACTCAACACACTCTCTACAAGCATCATCTGCCCCCCGGTGATGTGATGGAACGCCTGGTTGCCCAGGATACGCAGCACAACTGCGGCTACTGCACGGGTCTCTAGCCTCTCTAGATCCCCGATCGGTATCCGAGTCCCCTTGACTTGGAGACCCAGTCTACAATGTCGTTCCACAAACTCCATGATATGCCGCTCCCGCGGTAATACTGGCTGAGTGTTTCCCACCATTCCCAGTGGTGGGAGGCCCGTCAGGAAATACACATCCTGGACTGTCAGTTCGACCCTTTTCCCCTACACTATAAAGACCTCATGCTCTGGATCCCAGTAACTGATAATCCGGGCCAACAAAGGCTCTCCTGCCCTCATCAAATGGTTCTCCAAAAACTTTAGAACCCCAAATCTGGCCAACACACGACAGACACCCTGATTCGCCTGGATCTCTGCCCGTAATGTACCCAGGTCTCTCTCTCTCCTGTTAACCCGTAAATCTTCCATACCTACACAAAAACATCATCTTTGTCAACATACAGATCGGGAATACCATAACCAAACACAAAAACCCAACTCTCAGCCATAAAACAGCACCAAAACCCCCTCATCTCCCAGGTCGCAGTTTTCTGCCCAATTTTGGACTAGGTCGTAGTTTTTTCCCTGAAACCTGCGTCCCAGGTCGCACTTTTTGGCCCAAAAAGTGTGACCCTTCCGTAGAGATGAAGGAGGGTCTGTTTCTGAGATTTTGGGCCCTAAACTGAACTTTCAATCCATCAAAATGAAAGAGTAAGGTTAGGCCTCTTACCTGCAACTGACGGATCTCGATTCCAACGGTCGGTTTGTCCGCTACGCTCGTTGCAAGATTTAGGGCCTTCTCTCCTCTCTACATTCACCACAGCAACAATAGAAAATGAGTGAATTTGGAGGGAAAACTGCCTTATTAAAAGAGAACCCCTGTTTCTTCTTTCGACTGCTGCGACCATACCGTAGCCCCGTTTGACAAACCGTCTCCACCGTTGGAAAGCTCTCACCGAGCTTTCAAATTGGTATCTGTTAGTTTTTTGTGATTTGATACTTAACCAGGACACATTTTGTCCACGAAGGGTCACTTCACCCATTCTTAAAATCGAATTTTCTCACTTACGACACTTGTACTTGGGGCACCATCTTGCCTCCTTACTTGTCTTTGTTCGTGTCGATTTTCGTCATGAGTTACCATCTTGTACTCATGTTTTTATGGTCCCCCATTGGGCCTTTACTGTGTGGCGGCACCATCGAGTCGCCCTTGTTTAGATCATCCAAGTTGAGTCATCATCGCATTCATGGAGTCTATCTCAAGTCCCTTTGTACCCCGCTATAGTCCTCCATCCTTCATTGCTTGGTCTCTCTCTTGTGTCGCACTTTATGACCTTCAGTCCCACTGTCCCCTATCCCTTATGATATTGTGCCAGTCGCTGCCATGTCATTCATGCCCTTTATGCTCTAACAAGGGAATTCGTCCATTCGCTACTCAGTCCTTTCCACTTCACTATCACCATTAGTGTCAGTCTGTCTGTCGCTCTAGTATTTTCTCTCGTGCCTTAGTTGAGGATCTCTCATCGCCTCACCTATGGTGGACCTTCTTCTGTCAACATCAGCTCATTCATTCCAGAAGCTAGGTCTAGAGGGCGGTGTACCTTGGTTCCAGCTTCCACTCTTGTTCGGTGCCTCGGATCAGGCAAAGGGATCTCTCATTTCCCTTTGACTTGGTTGTTTCTCCACGCCAGCTCCTTTCAGCATGACCGAGATCCGTATACTTGATGGTTCAGTGATACAGCAGCAGCTCTTGATGATTCCCGGGTGTGTGTGAGATGTCTCAACCCTCATGAGGGGGTGGCCCTGCTGGTAGTCCCCCACATGCCCGGATGCCCTCCTCTTTGCAGCCTTCGATGCAGCTCCAGATATTTGACGATGTTGGCCTTCGCCACTTGCAGTGCCTCTTTGATTTTCATGTATCAGTCAGATTTTGTGAGCCCTTCCCCATTTCCAGGGGGAATTTGGGTTGTATTTGTATCTCATGTACTCAGATATTATTGTACAAGTCCTGGCTGTTATCCCAGGCACAGCATGTATATGGGATTCCTCATTGTATTTTTATCTGGCTCATGATTATGCCAGCTGTACTTTATGGTTCGGTCCCTTGTTTATTGGACACACTATTCTTTTGTACTTTGTCTCGGCGGGCATAGGTATGCCTCCCCCGCCGCCTTCAGCACAGGTACCCTCTCATAAAAAGAGACTTGTTGCACCTACGAGTCTCGTCTCCTCAGGGTCTAGTCCTTCAGCACACTATCTACCTTACATTTCTCTCTCTGACACCCCTTTGTTGTCTAGTGATCGTGTTCTTACAACGTACTTCGGTCATACGATTTGCTCCTGACACTCGCACGCTGGGGGGCAATCTGTTACACCATTTTTTGGTCATCTAACCTATTATCATTAGATGGACCCAAGTACACCATGTAAGACCAATTTTACCCTAAGTAAAATTGCCTTCACTATGTTAAAATAACTTAATAAACCACATTTATTAGGTTTTTTATGGTCTAAACAGGAAACCCCAAAAGGAAATATTAAACAAACCTATATTTGTTTGATTTTCCTCATGGAATAATTAATTAAACCATAATTTAATTATTATTCCTAATCATGTTTAACCCAAAACAAAGAAATTAATTAGATAAACTTTTATTTATCTTATTATTTTCTAGGAATAATTATTTAAATCTTATTTAGATAATATTCCTTGTTAAATATGACCAAATCACCCACAAATAATTAAATAAATCATTATTTATTTAATTATCTTTCAACCACTTCCTTAGATAATTAAATAAATCATTATTTATTTGATTATCTCCTAACCGCTTCCTTAAAAAGATAAATAAATCATTTATTTATTTATTTTTGACAAATTAAGGGATTTGACCCAAGTCAAATACCTTTTCCCTCCAACAAATATAATAAAATATTCCATAAAAAATGGATCTAGATTTGGTTAACCCATGCACCAAGATCTAGAATGACCCAATATTTTGTTATAAATAGGAGGGTTTTTCCTACCATTCTTCACCTTTTGTTACCTATTAGATCACTCTGGATCTATACACTTGGTCACCATTTTCTGCCATTTGCTGTGTGAGCTCCCTTTGAGTTCCATTCTTTGTGTGGGTTTTCTACACCAACAAGAGAGATAAATCTTAGATCTGAAGTGCTGAGGACTTCCAAGAACCCATCCCACTGAGGAGAATTGGATACGCCTTCTTGTTTTCCTCCCAGGTGCCCAATTAATACAAAAATTATTTCAAAAATTGTTCTTGTCTTGTCTACTGGTATATGGAGCAAAACCTTGTTTTTACTGCTTAATGTCTTTTCATGCATAGAACTGGTTTTTGCAACTCTTTTCTTGTTCAACTAATCGTAGATCTGAAGATATTGGCAGCCACTTTTGTTTTTAGGGCTATTAGTTATGCGTAGCTAAAGTGGTCCTTTTTCGTACACTTCGACAAAGGATTCATACTAACAAATGGCGCTTATTTCATGATTGATGTGTAGGCGTCAATTAATTTTAATTTTTAAAACCCTTTTTGTTTTGAGAGCAAGAAAATGTGTGCTGCGTAACTGAAAATAAATCTGCAGAGAACAGTATATAATGCTGAAATAACAGAAAAATAACAGCTACTATTGCATCGATTCAACCCAAGAAGGCGGGTCGCTCAAAACTAATGTAAAAAAGGGCAAAAATCTAGTCAAAACACACTTAAAAAGAGGCCAATAGATCTAGGGTCAAAAGGGACAAGGATCTAAAGGATAAAGCTGCTGAAAAGTGGTGCAGATCACAGCCAAGAGACAGAGGCAAGGTGGCTGGAAAAAAAGGGAAGAAATCAGCAAAAAGCGGAAAGGACAGGGAGGAGGTCCTAAAGAGAGGTCCAAACAAAACGAAAAGAGGTGATTTGAAAGGAAGGAAGGCTGATTTAAAGGGATGCGAGGGAGGAGGTTCTGGAGAAATACGAAAAAGGAAAATGAAACCTTAACAATTTGGCATTACTAAAACAACCCACAAAAAGCAATGGAGGAGTGCTAAAGCATATCCAGGGGCTAGGTTCCCATAAGAATGGTGACTTGCTGTCAGAACTTGGTCCGAAGTGAAAGTGAGACGGAAGAAATTTGCAGAAAAACCACGACATAAGCTTCCCAGTAAAGGCAGAAAAATTGAGAAAAACATGAGAAAAAAGGAAGGTGTCTGTGGTCAGCAGGGTTACGACTGTTTTGCAGTCTGTTCTGAAAAAGTGAAAAGGTGGGCTGGAGGTCAGGAGTCGCAAGATTATCAGGCCAAAGAATCGACCCCCATTCGGTTAATATCGGCATATTTTGGAAAGGACTGACCAAGTCCTGGGGATTACGGAGTTGGTGCAACCCGCTTACACTGCACGCGATAAGACTGACTTTTAAAGGAAGTTAGAAATTTTAATGTTTTAGGGTTTTATGTGAAAAAAAAAACATAAAAATAGGAAAAACAAAAATCTGAAAAGAAACCCTAGGGTCTGAAGTAGCTGGATATGCAGGAATATGAAAAACGACAGCGGTCGTAATTTAAAACCCGTGTGGAGTCGCCATTTGTTAGTATGAATCCTTTGTCGCAGTGTACGAAAAAGGACCACTTTAGCTACGCATAACTAATAGCCCTAACAACAAAAGTGGCTGCCAATATCTTCAGATCTACGGTTAGTTAGACATAAAAGAGCTGCAAAAAACCAGATCTATGCATAGAAAGACATTAAGAAGTAAAAAAAAGGGTTTGCTCCATATATCCAATAGACAAGACAAGAACAATTTTTGAAAGAATTTTTGTATTAAGGGCACCTGGGAGGAAAACAAGAAGATGTTTCCAATTCTCCTCAATGGGATGGGTTCTTGGAAGTCCTCAGCACTTCAGATCTAGAATCTCTCTCTCTTGTTGGTGTAGAAAAACCCAGACAAAGATAGAACTCAAAGGGAGCTCACACAGCAAATAATGTAGAATGTGACCAAGTGTATAGATCCAGAGTGATCTAATAGGCAACAAAAGGTGAGGAATGGTAGGAAAAACCCTCCTATTTATAACAAAATATTGGGTCATTCTAGATCTTGGTGCATGGGTTAACGAGATCTAGATCCACTTTTTATGGAATATTTTATTATATTTGTTGGAGGGAAAAGGTATTTGACTTGGGTCAAATCCCTTAATTTGTCAAAATAAATAAATAAATGATTTATTTATCTTTTTAAGGAAGCGGTTAGAAGATAATCAAATAAATAATGATTTATTTAATTATTTAAGGAAGTGATTGAAAGATAATTAAATAAATAATGATTTATTTAATTATTTGTGGGTGATTTGGTCATATTTAACAAGGAATATTATCTAAATAAGATTTAAATAATTATTCCTTGAAAATAATAAGATAAATAAAGGTTTATCTAATTAATTTCTTTGTTTTTGGGTTAAACATGACTGGGAATAATAATTAAATTATGGTTTAATTAATTATTCCATGAGGAAAATTAAACAAAATAAGTTTGTTTAATATTTCCTTTTGGGGTTTCCTGTTTATACCATAAACAACCTAATAAGTGTGGTTTATTAAGTTATTTTACATAGTGAAAGCAATTTTACTCAGGGTAAAATTGGTCTTACATGGTGTACTTGGGTCCATCTAATGATAATAGGTTAGATGACCAAAAAATGGTGTAACAATATCAATTTCTTGGTTTTCCAACCTGTTGTAATGTACAACAACCCTCCCTTTTTCTAAATTTTAGAATAAAATTCATCTAGAAATAGGGTCCCTTTTTCTTTTCATATAGAAATTAAAGACTTAGAAATAAAGATTCATTGTTTTGAAAGACTCATTGCATATCTTTGCTACCAAGTGTGTACAAACAAATACAACATTCAAAATTCCGATCCGATCAAATAATAAAAGACTTTATCATATAAAATAAATGAGTTTGAAAAAGGTCTCATGAACAGTAATCGCAATCGGAAATCGGAGAAATCTTTAAGAGAAGTTTATATACATGTTCAAAAATCTCTGATGCGATTAGTTCAATCACAAATCTCCAATCACAAAGGATTTAAGTTATTCATTCACATATATCCGATGCGATGCGATCAATCGCAATCGCATGATCGGAACACTTTTAATAAATTCTTTGTGGTCAATTGAAGATTTGCCGATGCAACGCGCTTTATTATAAAACACTTTTCAAAAGGAAATAAACATTTGTTTCGCTTAAATGAGAAGAATATTTATATGGTAGACCCCACCATATCGCTATCGGAAATCGGAGAAAGCCATTGATAATTCTTTTCGATGGAAACTCCCCGATGCGATATATCACCATCTAATCGAAAATCGGAGAAGTTTGCAATCGCAATCGGCAATCGGAGAAATCTGTATTGTGATATCTATGTACCATTTGAATACTTCCGATGCGATTGATATTTAATATTCTACATTCATTACATTGGAAGAATTCGAAATAGGTAATTTTATAATATTTCACAAGCGCCAAATCTCCAATGGTACGTTCGACATTGAATAACAAATCAAATGAATATTGGTTTATGATTATGTTTTGAATACGTGAAGTGTGACCCAAAAAGAACATTTAAGTGTTATACGGAATCAATAAATAATGAATTATGAGTTTATAGTTGTTCTTTTCACTTGCTTGTTTATCACGACTAATAGCTTATTTCCTTGCAGAATCAAAGAACACTAAATCCTTTTATTCGCAGACCAAGGGAAACAATACCAGATATCGAAATGTCAAAGAGAACAAGGAGAATGAAGGCTGCTGGTGCCGCTAAGTTTGTTGAGATTCCTACAGTCTCAAAGGAAAAGCCAGCAAAGCTGAAACTAGTTACAGATACATCATGTCAAGGGCTCGGCAGAATGACGTGGGAAGGAGTTTAAAATCTATTGGAGAGTGAAAACCCTAAAGTCACAATAGCAAAGTTATCAGTACCTGATGAAGATAACTCATATTCTGACTCTGAAGTTACTGGTAGAACACTTGCAAATTCATTCCTACATCAAATTGCAGCCAGAGCAAACATCATGCCTTATTATGATGTGATTCGATGGGTCATTGATAATGTCGAAATAAAGAACAGAATGTTTATTTCGGCTTCTGGGACATCTTTTGGATCGTTTAAAGCAGAAGACATTAAGGCAATGTATCATCTTCCTGATCCACAGAGATTTTATAACAAAGAATTTGTCAAAGAGTTTGCTGACAGTAATAAGGTTCAATTTGAACCTATCAAAGAATGGAGGAAAAATCCTGAAAAGCACAAAAATGAATCATTCGTTATGTATTCAGTAGATTCTCTTTTACCCCCATACTGCTATGTTGCTTCCATGATGTGTAGATTATTTGGCAATAACAATTCTGCTAGGTTTTCTATACAAATGGTTCCTTTAATCCTAGCTGCTGTCAATTCCGAAATTATGGACTGGGTTGTTATTCTTTCTGATAGGATAGCTAATAGGATACTTGAATACAGACAAGATAAAAGTGCTGGAAATGCCACTCCCTTTTTCTTCTGTGCTTATATTCTAGATGCCCTTTGTTTCAATTCTGAGTTTCCCTTGTTAGGATGGAAATGGACTGCTAAAGATCCCACTCTGATTCATATATATCATAACATTCTTTGGAAAGTTCATTTCAAAGATCATGTATATAAGATATGTCATGGTTTCCTTATTCCAGTCTTTCAAGCCATTTTCAATCGCCTTCCCCCTAGACTCTCTGACCAAGCTAAAACTGACTTATCCTCAATAGGAGACTGGTTTGGAGAAGAGAAATTTACGTATGTCAGGATTTTCGGGAGTATTGTGGAACCCCACGTTCTCCCTCTTATCGTCCCAGATAAACTTTTAGCCCAAGAAATATCCTATCAATTGACAGTTGAAGGAATGTCCAGCTCTCTGAGCAATAGTAAGAAAAGAATGTGGCCTTCATTTCCATTCAATTGTGGACATTTTACTTTGAATGACTTTAAACATGCAGAAAAGGAAGTCGTCAAAATAAAGAATTTCAAATTCGCAACGATACCGTGGAGGCAGTATGATCCACAAAAGATAGCTTTTAATGTTACTTCTTCAGTTTCGATTGCTCAATTCGAGCATGAGCCAGATGAGTTTGATGATTTTTTTGTTTCATTAAATGATTTTTCTCAAGTATATAATTTGGCCAAGTCCAGATTTCAGAAAGAAGAAATGAATAAATTTATGTTATTCAGAAGGCAAAGATTGTTGAAAATTCCTCTAGATCAACTAAGAGTTCCTATGCAAGAGGCAGAGATAGAAGATAAATCTGGCAAAACAACAGAATAAGCATCTACCAGTAAGCCCACTACACAGTTATCTACTGACCAGCCCATTGTAGAGACACAAAAAGAAGTAACAGGAAATGATCCTGTTGTACATACTGAAAAGATGATCATTGATGAGAAATCCCAAGAAAATACTGATCAGCAGTCTACAGCACAAACAGAGAAGAAATGCACAAGTAATGATACTAATGTGCATAGTCAAAAGGAAAGTTCAGACAGCAAAACTGGTAAACAAGAAGGAAATACAGAGAAATCAGATACACAACTTGGAGGAAACGAAAATACTGAGGAAATTGTAGACTCTGCTAATCTTAATGTTTCCTCTCAATTGTTGAAGCAGTATGATCAATTTGCTCACCAATTAGGACTGCAGGATGGTCCTGAAGAGAAGGAGCAAGAAGATCAGGACGTTGAAATCATTCCTGAACATCCTACAGGGTAGATTATATTAAATATTGAAGAAATTCCTCCCTTGGATATATTCTACAGTCCTAGACATAAAGCTGTTGTTAAAAAATAGATAAAGCGAAGAAAGATCGATCAAGACATGTTTTTTGCTTCACAGGAGGAGTTCATGAATATTGTTTATAAGAATGCTGAAGTGAATCCATCAGAGGATCTCACTAAGTTGTCCCAATATGCAGGAGCATACAGTGCTGTGACAATTGATAAAGCTGCAGAGGTTTCTCAGTTGATAACCCAGAAAGATCTACGTCTAGCTTTACTTGAAGAACAAGCTAATGTAAATCAGCAGAAGATTGCTCAATTAGAACAAAAATTACAAGATCAAAATATCAGGTTTAAAAAGCTAGAAGAGCAGCTTGTCACAGAAAAGAAGAAAGTTGATGAACAAGCTTTAAGCAATCAGAAACAGTTGAATCAAGAGATTGCAAAGCTACAAAATTTGTTACAAGATGAAAAGAACACAAAGATTGTGCAAGAAAAAGAATTTCAAGCAGCCTTAGATAAATTCAAAGATTTTCCCAAATTAAATGAATTCAAAGCGGAGGCTCTTGAAGCCAATAAACTGTTGTCTCAGCAGTTAAATAATTTTTGTTTAAAATTGGCACAAACAGAACCATTTTATGATATCACATCATCTTTAATACAGGACATAGTTACTCTCAGGCAAGAAATTGATGATGCCGATGAAAGGATTTCTGAATTTCTTACTTGGCAAGATACAGAAAAAGGTAGAAAAGCTAATTTACCTCGGATAGAAGAAATACATAATGAAATCCTGTTTACAGAATGGGAACAGCAGTCGATGAAAGCCGAGAGAGCCATATCAAGAGCTAGAAGCCTGATGGGTAATATAACACAATTTATCAATGATAGCTTGTATGCATGTAATCTCATTTCAGATTGTGTTCCAGGCAGTTTATTCAAATTTAAAGAAATCGATTGTAGATGGAAAGAATAAATGATGAATAAACATCAACAGATCAAAAAATTTCAAACAATATATTGGGACAATATGTGGACTTATCTGATTAAGCCACTCAATCAACAATTAGCTATTAAATTCTTATCAAATGTTGTTGATTGTTTAATTCCAGAATTCTCTGATGCCACATACGCCGGACAGTTACATTCCAAGATGAGTCATCCATCGGAAGTCTGGGAAATGTTGAAAATTTGCCACCTGGCTACATTAAGCGAGAAATAAAAGCAATGAATCAGTTCTACATAAAGATATAATTTCTGTTTTTAAAGTTAATAGATTGTAGCAGTAGTAATAGGATTCTGTTTTCATGTATTGTCTTATTTAAACCCCTCTCATGCATTGGAGAAGGGGTCCTGAGTTGTAATATTTTTGACTTGGAGATTACATTTCTGTACTCCACTGGCTCTTATATTTTATAAAGGATCACGTCTGGTGATTTTATGCGGAATTATCTTTAAAGAGTTGCATTTATGTACCTTGGATTTGATTTTGCATCGGAATTACTGGATCAGAGTATTAGATTTCATTTGAAACTTTCAAGATGGACAAGGTATTTTTATCTATTCACTGTTAATTTCTTTTGTTATATGATATTCTCTTTTAAATTTGCTATCATTTGTATATATTTCGTTTTCATAATATTTCTCTATATATCATTTTTTAGTATATTAGAAATATTCACTTTTCATAAATGTATGTAAATGATATACAATGATGAATACAATATGCTAATATAACTCTGTTTAAATTCTTAAACAGAGTTATCTTTATTTACCGCACAATTTCAATTAAAATTTAATACATTTTTATGGTTATTGATTCAATTGGAATAATTTTAAGTTGTATTCACATATAATACCCGGGTTAGTTCTAGAATTTCTTTATCAGTTTTTAGATTAAATTAGATAGTTTTATTTCAGTCATTGAGTCCAATTTTCATTCATCCAAATCAACCCATCACCAACCCATTAGTTATAAGGAAACTAGTCCTTTCAATCCAGTCAGAGCCATCATACCAAACGGATAAGGAGTTGTCCTAAGGTCCCGACCGGGTGGTTTTCCCCAATGTTTGAAGTAGAGATTTTCTAGGCTTCAACACAACCTCAATTTTTCTTCTAGATGTTGAAAATCTGTCATTTCTTCTTTTCCATTCTTTGTTATGTTTTCTACATGCTTTACTGTAGGTGATGAAATATCAACAACTTCTTCAACAGCTTTAGCTGCCTCAATAGGTTCTTGAACTTCCTTGTTTCCTTCCTTGAGTTTCTTAGCATGCCTAGTTATAGGATTTCTTGGTTGAAAGATGAAAGTTGCATTCTCCACCTCAAACTCAAGCTTCTTTGCAGACTTAGCCTTTTTCTATTTATGCTCATCTTTTCCAATGAACTCAGCTTTAACAGTGGGTGTCTCCTCTATGTCAATAGCATGAAGGATGTCATCTAAATTTCCCTTTATTAATGGGTTTTCCTCTGTAGCTGTAGCAACTATCTTTCCTTTTATTGCCACTGCTTGGCTTCTTGTTACTCTTTTGATTTCTTTCTTGTTGACAACTTGTTTCTGTTTTGCCTCTTTGAAAATATTTGACCTTTGTTTTGCAGGTGATGGAGTTGGTGTGTCAAGAATTTGTGTCTGCTCTACCCTCTTCTCAATTTGTTTCCTTGGCTTCAGTTTTACAAATTCCTTCGGTTTTGGAACCATAGGCTAACTAGGCTCTGCTGCTGGTGGTGATGGCACTCCTTTAGTTTTAGTGTTTCTTGCAGGAGTTAAGGTTTCTAGCTCAAAACCATTTGTAAACAAGAAAGATGACCAATCCCTGCCTATTTTCTGAAGTTCACCTAAAATCAATAACTTCATTAAGCCATGATGAAACAAGAATGTTTCACTACCTTCAGTTTTCGCTTGTACCTTATCAGCCAATTTTTCAAGACTCTTGTGCAGACAAAAAGGAAAATCGAGTGAAATCTTACCAGTGAAATGCAGAAGCAACTTGAAATGATATGTGTAAACCTTATGATATCTGCCTTCACATGTAAAATACTTCTGAATGTTGAGAAGCAGCTTGGAATAAGTGTCTTTGATGCAGCTCCTAGGGATAGCATTATTGAGGTCCATATCTGCATATTCAGGCTTCATGAACTCTTTAAATTTCTCCATGTCAAATTTGAAACCTTTGAACTAAGTTTCTTGACCTTTTGGTATCTCTGTAATATTAGCTATGACATCTGATGTAATTGACACACTTAGCATCCCAACCTTGGTTGTTGTTCCATTGAAGTTCAAGGCAAATTCTTTGGATACCTGTGTGTGGAAACCCTGCAACTTTTCACAAAACCGAAGACAACCTACTCTTATGAATGCCTCCATTACTATTTAATATTCAATTATTTCTTTCACATCTTCAAGCTCATGCCTTAAGCAGTGTCCCCCTCTGTGAACTTTCTTTTCCTCTGCCATGCTCCTCATAAATACTAGCAGCCTCGCTTGATAAATTGAATCAACCTCGCTTGAATATATGAAACAACAGCCTCGCTCGATTAATATATAACAACCTAGCTTGATAGAGATGAAGAAAACATTTGTATAAAATAGCCTTGGGTTTGGCTTTAACACTTCAGATCTTCAGACATCTCGAATGGAGGCAAAGGAAACGAGAATGACCAATTTGGAAAAAATTTGAATTTGAAATGTCATCCCATAACTGAATGATGCCTCATTCATACCCTATCATGACAATGATGACTAAAACGTGGGTACATTTAATTTCATCATTATCTGACTCATCATACCACTAACTTACCAATTCCCAACGATTTCTGACCTTTTCCAGCTTAGATGACAAGACAGTTTAGAAACCGCGCTTGCGTAGCGCCTGCAGTGTATTTTTTTCCAGTTTGCATTATGAAACAATTAGCGCTTTCGTAGTGCAAATCAACTTTTTTGAACTAGTGGTGCTACGAAAATGAGGTTTCTTGGCTAATTGACCAGTTTTGACATGAAACTTTAGGAAATGATTCACAAATGGAAATTATGGATATTTGACAATGAATGGACCTTAAAAAGAATTTATTTGAACTTAAGGATGGGCTTTGAACTTATAAAAATCTAACCTACCCTTAATCAAATCCTAAATTTACTTCTAAACCCAATTTTGAAACATGACCAAAATAAACTTGACACAATGATGCTTTGAAATTTTTGGTGATAACATTGGCTCCACTTGGGATAGTGTGTTGGAAATACTGAGAGAGGGGGGGTGCATCAGTATTCCTTTAAATTAGAGCATTAGTTAATATTCAATTATTATCAGTGTTTGTACAATGATAGCAGTAAACAAAAGGAACACAAATGCACACATTTTTTAAGGTGGAAACCCACTCCGGGACAGAAACCACCTAATGCTTTTCTAATAATTCTTTAATATTCAACTCCAATTGAAAATAAAGCTACAACTTTCTAGAATATAGAAAATCATTCTTCTCTAGCTATCACTAGATGGATGCTCCAATGCCCAAGATTCTTCAGTAGTCAACTGAATGGATGCCCCAACACTCAATGAGCTACAACTCACCCTAGCACCACCCTACCACCCTATAGAAGAATAAAAGAAGAATGGACTCCCGTACCAGGGAAAATGGTCCACTTTACAATGATATAGAATGATGTAGAAAAAGAATACACACTAGACCATAACCCAAACTATGACACAACCACCTAATGATGATCCTAGACCTCCCGACACCGCCTCTTCAACTCTTGGCAGATAGACACTAGTACAATTTTTACAATAATGTATTTACAATGACTTAGTACAATGATACCTTTACAGCGACTGTATGCAATGTTGCCCACTTGAAGACTTCATGTGATGAAATTATTATTGCTATTCTGCACCTTGGCCGCTGCTCTTGTCATGCTACCCTCTGTTGCACCTCGCTTTGCCTTTCTTCCCTAGAAAGTCTGGTCCTTTGCAGCCCTTGACAACACATGATCTAGCTTTTTCTTGCCTTCTAGGAGCTCGATATTTAATCTGGTGTATCTCTGTTATTTCAGATCCCAAATATGTTATTTTTGGTCCTGTAGTATTCCTCTGAGTCTTATTTCCAATGCCATAAGTCTGACCCAATTTGGATTCTTCAAGAGAGAGTTATGCCCAGTCTCTCACAATTCCCTAATTATGGATTATTTCAGTAGCTCGAACTTGTACAGTGTTCCACATGTCATTGTTTCTTCATTTGGCTCTAAAATTGATCGAGAAAAAACTAAATTTTGTACACTATCTACCACTTTTTACATCATTCCAATCCGATACTCAGAGAAAGAGTTATGATGATTTTCCCAAGGTCACTTCTTTGAGATGAATTTCAGGAGCCTACAAAAACACTGACTTCCACAGATCATATCTCCGAAAATATTGCGCACCTTGATCTGAAATTTTCACAGGAGATTTCTCAGAATTTTGGTTTCATCTAATAAAAATTTCAGCTTTTGACCCTTTGTAGAAAAAATTTAGAGTGAAAATTCCACGATGACATGTTTCAGATGGCGAAATCCCTTACATAAGGAGGATATGAGGATCACAATTTATATAAATGCTTAGGTTGAGAGGGGCTTCAATAAGTGAACATGGGAGGGATTTTAGGAGCTTAGAAAATATTAATTATGACTTTTCAATGACCCATGCCACAACCCCATGGGGTTTTAGCCCACTGACTGGGGTTACAAACTTCAAACATGAATATCTCTCAAAACGTGAAGAATTATGTGGCGTGCCATATATCAACGGAAACATCTCGACAAGAAGAAACCATCAAAATCATTCTTGACCCAGAATATATTAATTTGGTAGGTAAAAATTCTCATGCAATATTGGGGTAGCCCCTGGTGCTGCTTGGGTTGACATTAATGACAATCGTTGATCAACAATATCCCCCTTTGGCATTGATGGCAACACAAGTACTCCCCCTGTGATCATGACACCTCTTCCTACAACATTCTCTCCCCCTTTGACATCAATGGCAAAGGGTAACTCCCCCTGACACACAACCATCCTGCGGACCTGTACACACTTCCACTCCCCCATTATATTATGAATAATGAAAATCTATGAGAACTTAGGAGAATCCCAAGCTTCTAGCGAAGATATTCAAATGCTTCACAAGGTAAAGGTTTAGTGAAGATATCAGCGATTTTCTCTTTTGTACCAACATACTCAAGTTTGATATTCTTTTCAGCGAATTTCTCTCTAACAAAATGATACTTTATTGGAATGTGTTTTGTTTTTTAATGCATGACAGGATTCTTGGAGATGCTGATGGCACTAGTGTTGTCACAGAATATGGGAATAGGCTCATTGAACTGTACTTGAAGATCTTTCAAAGTTTATTTCATCCAAAGGACTTGAGTACAACATGATGTTGTTGCAATGTATTATGCTTCCGTTGTAGATAACGAGATTGAGGTTTGCTTTTTGCTCAACCATGATATGAGATAACCACCTAGATAGAATGTTTCTCCACTAGTACTCTTATGATCATCGACGCTTCCTGCCCAATCTGCATCTGTAAAGGCTTGAATAATGAGAATTTACCCTTGGGATACCACAAGCCATATTCTTGTGTGCCCTTTAGATATCGAAGAATTCTTTTGATAGCAATAATATGTGATTCTTTTGGTGCTGCTTGGAATCTTGCTATTTGTCCAACTGCTTGCATAACATCTGGCCGGGAGGTTGTTACATATAGAAGACTACCAATCATAGATTTGTACAACCTTTGATCCACATCCTTAGATGAGTCGTCTATGCTCAATTTGAAACATGTTACCATCGGAGTAAGGACAAGTTTGCAATCTTCCATTTTGAATTTCTTGAGCATTTCCTTGATGTACTTGGCTTGACATATAAATATTCCTTTCTCTTGCTGAGATATTTGAAGCCCTAAGAAGTATTTTAGCTCACCAAGTAAAGACATCTCGAACTCACTTTGCATCTTTGTAGAAAATTACTTACTTAGTCGATCATCATTTCTACCAAATATTATATCATCCACATATACCTGAACAATTGTTAAATTATCTTTATTTATTTTTACATAAAGATTGCTATCAACAATACCTTTCTTGAACCCTTGTTGACGTAGATATCCATCAAAACGAGCATACCATGCTCTAGGAGCCTGCTTGAGACCATATATAGCCTTCTTTAACCTGCAAACATAGTCTTCTTTTTCTGATAGTAGAAAACCTTCAGGTTGTTCGAAGTAAACTTCTTCTTCTAATTCTCCATTCAGAAATGTTGACTTAGCATCCATTTGGTAGAATTTGATTTTTCTTGAGCATGCATAGGCGAGAAACATTCGGATGGCTCCCATTCTAGCAACTGGTGCAAATGTTTCATCGAAATCAATTTCTTCCACTTATGCATAGCCTTTGCAAACCAATCTTTCTTTGTTTCTAGTAACCTGTTCATCTTCACTCAATTTGTTCCTGAACACCCATTTAGTCCCAATGACATTTTTATCTTTTGGTCGTGCAACTAATTCCTAGGTGTTATTCTTCTCGATTTGGTCCAATTCTTCATTCAGAGCTGCTACCCAATGTTCATTATGGCTGGCTTCCTCAAAATTACTAGGCTCAAAGGTTTCTAGAAAATCAATGTGAGCTTGTTGTGATGAACGAAGCTGTCGACCTTCATTTATGTCACAAATGATTTAATTTGATGGATGGTTCTTTTGAATCCATTCTCTTGTTCTCCTTGGAGGAGCTTCTTGTTGTTTTTCTGGTATATCTTGATGATCATTATTTACTTCTTCCTGGTTGATAGTTGCTTCTTGTTCTAGAATTTTATCTGTGTCTTTTTCAGCCTATGTCTCAAGTTTCAAAGATTCTAGATCCTCATCATTATTCGCTAGAATACCATCTTCGTCAGTAACATTTATGCTCTCCACTATATGTTTTCGTCTTAGATTATAACATTTATAGGACTTTATTTTGCGTGAGTAACCAATAAAGGTACCTTCATCAACACGTGATTCAAAATTACCCAAATTGGAGGCTAAGTTGGATGGTTTGAAGGATAAAATAATAGCTAATATGGATGATAAATTAGTGGAAGATCACAGCGAGCATCAACAACAAGTTCTCCAACTCTCAAAGGATAACCCAACTTTGGTGCAGAATGTAATGAAACAACAGGAAGATCAACATCACATTGAAAGAAGTTATGAAGCAGTCATAGAAACAAGAACTCGACAAGTACGATCAATTTCATAGTATCTCAGCAAGTGGAAGAACTTTCCTGTAGAATACTTCACATGGGAGGATGAGAATTTTATACAGAAGCATCAAGAAATAATCAAGCGTTGAGGACAACACTTGTTTGAAGGAGAGGGGCATGTTAAGTCCCTATATTAATAGTATAGCCCCTTATTATGTTAGTGTAGCCCACCTTATTGTTATTATTGTACCCCTGTAACCCCCATATTGTTATTATTGTGCCCTTAAATTATTATTGTTAGGTCGGCTAGGATTACATTGTGGCCCACTAGGATTACATTATGGCCCCATGGACTCCTATATATAGAAAGGAGGTTTTGTAAATTGTATCATCCAAGAATTTTTCATTTATGTAATGTATGGGAGGTTTCCCCCTCGAAGTGGCTCATTTCTAAGGCGTTTACATCTCTTTTCTTCTCTTTTTGGAGCTGGTTACACAACAGGCTATGTGTCCAAAGTCCTTACATTTGTAACATTCCATATTATTCTTAAATGTTCAAATCTATTGATGTTTTGTTGAGCCCTGGGAGGTTCATATTTGAAGGATCTCCTAGAATTGTATTGGTTCCTAGGGTACGTGCGACATTCTACAGCTTTATCACCAAATTTTCCACTTGAATAACAATAGCCATGAAAAATATGTTGGTACTTGGATGGAAATCTTCGTCGAGGAATCGTCTTCCAAGGATGTGCTTGCAAACATATTCCAATGATGTCTACATGCATGTCAAATCTCATAGGTTCATTGTATTTTTTTGTAGAAGGTCCTACTTCTATGAGGCCAGTTCTGTCATTGTAAGATCGTTGATTGTTGATGATTTCTTCCAATGCCCTTGAGCTGTTAGCATAGTTTTGGACAGTTTTTCCCTTCTTCACTTCCTTACGCAGCGAGACTACTTCAGCTTCTAATGCTTCCCTTTCTTGGTTTCTTTCTTCCAACTTCGATGAAGAGCCATCCCTAGTTCTTCGATTATCTCCTCCTACACAAGATCCGACCAAATTTGCTCCCATCCCGACAGTTTCTCTCGTCCATTGACAGAGTCTTCATAGCTATGCCAACTCTTCGGAAGCCCAAGGAGAGCCAAGCTCACCAAGTCATCATCATCAACACTGACTCCTACACTCCCATTCTCATCCCTGCATTGGACAAACTTTGTCAAGTATATCGTAATAGTGTCGTTCTTCTCCATTTTTATTTTTCTTAGCTTATCTTTCAGCGCCAAATTCCTCTGGTCGCTACTTCTTTGGAAAATATTTTTCAAAGCCTTCCACATTGCAAATGGAGTGGGTTTCCTGTGAAGTCTTGACACAATATGGTCCTTCACACCTTCCAATAGAATTATTCTTGTCTTCGCTACCTTCTTTTTCCATGCGTCAAGTAATGCAACATCGCTAGAACCCAGCCTAGGAACATCGCTATCGATGAACTCCTTTAGTCCATTATCTTCCAGCACCGCCTCCATCCTATCCTTCCAGGCTATGTAATTCGAGCTTCCCTCAAGGGCATACTCCAATCGCAACCCATTGAAAGACATTACTGTCGCACCAAGAATTTTCTGCAGCAAATTCGAATTGTCCACTAGCACAAACTCAGCAATTCTTCACAATTGCAATCTCCAGTGATCAATACTGCTCTGATACCATGTAGAAATTATATAAAATATGCATTATATATCCATATTCTCATAATCTAACAATATTTATCTTCTTTCTAAATACAGAGTCCTTCCACTGTTAATCTTTTGCGAAAAATCAATTGCAAACACATGAAGCAATAAAAACAATCGCACATAACATAGTTGTTTAATGAGAAAGCCTGAAGCTAAAAACCCCAACTATCATATATTATGTATCATGGAGATCATGTAACAATCTCATACAAAGCTTAGTACATCAAGCTCTCAATACAATCAATCGTCACACACTAAAATGAAGAAATATGCAAACCCATGCACTGATTTCTTGCCACCTAATAGCCTGCCTCCACTGCACAATCCAAGCTTATTACAAATACCAATTCGATGAAATCCCACTCTCCTTGACTATGTAATTATCATTGGCATCTCCAATGTATATGCAGATGCAATCAATGCAGCATTAGTAGTCACAACAGATATTCTATCTTTCCCTTTCACCTATCTCTCCACTGGGTCTCCGCTGGAACTGACATGCACTGTAGTTAATTGTTGTATTTGTTCAGTTGATTAATGAGTTATTAATTTTGAATTAATTAACTAATTAATTCACCCCACTCTCACTACTATATCTTTGAGTTAGACTAGATACAACTAGCTCAACTAAGCTTAACTCCAATAACTAAGTTAAACTAAATAACAACTCCATGAACTACTCTTCCAACTCTGTCATAACTTTGCCACTTCAGTTCTAACTTAGTCCTCCATGCATGAACCACCAGTAAACCCTAGGAATTATGTAATTCCTTCAGCCCACTGATTTTCCAAATCTGTATACTGAAATTAAGTGATCCAAGAGAATAAGTTGATATTTAGAGTCTGATTATTATTAAGGGCTAATAATAATCGACACTTCTATTTTTAGATCGACGATCTATAAATAGACTTTGCCTAATCTTCTAAAAATATAATTTAATATATTTTTCCAGCTTGACCAACCATCCACAAATATCATCCTGCAACTTCTGAAATATGATCACCATGTCTAAAAATAGACTTACACCTAAAAATATCCTGCAGGCCCACTTAGTGAAGGCAACTGATTTTCACACAGCGCATCATCTTGTTGAATCTCAACACTCCCTCTCAACAATATAGGGATTATCCTTCACCCTGATCTTGCCTCTATGGTATTCGAATTTTCTCTTGGTGAGCGCCTTCGTCAGAATGTCTGCATCCTGATCTTTCGTAGGAATGTACTGAAGCAACATGCTCTTCCGCTGCACACAATCTCTGATATGATGATACCTGATATCGATATGTTTAGATCTATCATGAAACATAGTATTAATCGAGAGTTTAATGCAACTCTGATTATCACAATGTATCACTGTAGGATCTAAATGTGAACCAAACAAACCGACCAAGATCTTCCTCATCCAGATAGCCTCACATGCAGCTTGAATTGCTGCCATGTATTCTTCTTCCGCTGAACTAAGTGCGAGGGATCTTTGCTTCCTGCTGTACCAAGAAACTATTATAGATCCGATACTGAAAACCCCTCCTGATGTGCTCTTTCTATCTGTTGGGCTACCTGCCCAATCTGCATCCGTGAAGCCATGCAACTTCACCTCATTCATCTGTTTGTACCATAAGCCATACTCAAATGTGCCCCCGAGATACCTCAGGACATGCTTTCCTGCCTTCCAAAAGAGCTTGGTAGGCTTAACCATCGCTTTTGAAAGCTATTTCACCGCATAGCATATGCTCGGTCTTGTATTAGCTAAATACATGAGCGAACCCACCAACTGTCAACAAACAGTGGCATCCACTACCTCGGCCGATGTAGCATCCTCTTTCCTCCAATTTCCTGGAAGAGGAGTGTCGATAGGCTTGCATCCTTGCATGTGAAACTTCTCCAGTGTCTCTGTAGCATCTTTCCTTGAGACACAAATAGTTCACCTTCCCGCTACCATATTTACAATCCAAGGAAATAATGAAGGAGGCCCAAATCCTTCATCTTGAACTCCTTTGCAAGATCTGTCTTGCATGAGTGTATCATCTGCTCATCACCTGTTAGTATTAAATCATCAACATAAAGAACAATGATTAAAATCTTACTCTCCACCACAATTTTATACAAGTTTGCATCCGCATCACTCTTGGTGAAGCCAAGTCCAGTGAAATAGTTGTCGATCTATGTGTACCAAGCACGAGGTGCTTGCTTCAGCCCATACAGCGCTCTTTTGAGTCTGCACACATGCAACTCACTGTTGAATATATCAAATCCTTCAAGTTGCTCAATGTACACCTCTTCCTCAATGATCCCATTAAGGAATGCAGTCTTCACATCCATCTGATGAATGTGCCAACCCATCTGCGCTGAGAGAGAAAGGATGGTCTGTATGGAAGAATACCATGCGACAGGTGCAAAGGTTTCTTCATAGTCAATCCCCTCGATCTGTGAAAAGCCCTGGGCAACAAATCTTGCCTTATACTTCTCAATTCTCCCATCAAAAACTTTCTTTACCTTGTAGATCCATATTGATCCTACAACTGATTTACCCACCGACCTTGGAACAATCTCCCAAGCACTGTTTCTAACAATGGAGTCATACTCCTCCACCATGGCATCTACCCATGTGGGCTCCTGCACTGCTTCTTCAAAATAATATGGCTCTATCACGATACACTTGCTCATAAGAGCCATGTATCCAGTAAATCGGTCAGGTGGCTATCTCTGTCTGCGCTGTGATGTAG